>JAVKLA010000030.1:3986049-4083922 GCA_034782735.1 Sagittarius serpentarius | reverse complement strand
GGGGTGTGTCGGTTTCTGTGAGAGGATGGGGGGAGACGGCGGAGAGGCCCCCCGGCTGCCTGGTGCCGTGCAGCTGTAATCGTCTGGGCTCTCTGTTAATGACCCCCAGGTCTGAAATAAATAAAGGTGTAAATAAGGGCGGCTCCTGGGCCTGTAAAAGCGGGCTACAGCCGCTGTGGAGAGCGGTATTGTTGCTCTGTGCAAACCTTCCCCGGCTGCTCTCCTCAGCTTTGCAGTTAGGTGGGTGGTTAGGCCGGGGGCTTGGCTCCCTGAGCCCCGCTTTTCCCACTCCAGTGTCTCAGCACAGCCGCGGCCAGCTCTGTGCTGCGGGAGCAGATCAACAGGGCAACGTTCATCAGCCTCAAAGTGGGTCGATGCTGAGCGTGAATACTTTAAACTGCTTTCCGCTGCCTGAAGGGTAGATGCTAAAGGGGAGCGCCTGGGCTATCCAGCCTGCTCGCGCGTGTTCCTTACCTGTAGGGAGCCCATGTTTCGGTCCCTGTGCTCGTTTGGGTTTCTCTTTCCTGCGGGCCGGTGGGTTACTTCACACACTCAGCGTGCACGCTTCCCTGGGGAGGAGAGGGCAGCAATGGCGGAATGTTATTAATAATACACAGCATTTGAGTCCAGGTTTTGTGATTGTTTTGATACATTGCGCCCCGTAATAAGGATTGCAATGGTGGTAGTAGGTACAGTGACCTACGCTTGAGCTCTGTCCTAGCTTAAGTATAGGAAAGCTGGAAAACATCTTGTTGAGAAATTATTACTATACAATAGTAGAGTGCTACAGATGTTTTCAGTAGCCTAAAGTGTGTCCATGGATGTAGTACTTACATATTTTAAAAAGTGGCTGGAGCTGAAGATCAAGCCATCTTTTAGGAATACAAAGTAGCACCTTAATTATCAGATTAGGTTCCTTGTATAGGCCTTTGTAATGACTGGGGGCATTTTTGCGTGTACAAGTTCCTGAATATGGTTTAACTTAATGAACTTGCTGTTACACCGGTGTCTCTGCTGTCCATCAGGGTAAACCAGCTTCTGCTTAAAACCGGTGTGCTTTTCCTGTAAGGCAGGTGTTTGGGAACGCCTGCTCTGGGCAGGACCCGTTTCTGGTGGCTTCAAGGTGTAACTGCGTATAGAGTGTATTGGGTAGCTATGCAAACGTAGCAAATTGCTTTTATTCCCAGGCATCCAGCTTCGTCCCTATCAAATAGAAGGTGTAAACTGGCTGGTACAGTGCTACGAAGTCCAGCATGGCTGTATCCTGGGCGATGAGATGGGTCTTGGGAAGACGTGTCAGGTGTGTTTTCTTCACGATCTTTGCCTACGTTTTTTTTTTTTCTCCCAGTATTTCTGCAGGATGAAAAGAAAAAGCACCCCAGTGACTGGTCAGTTAAGCAGCCCCATCCTGAAGTCCATGCTCAAAAGAGAGAGCTCATTGTATCTTTTTCTTTAATCACTTAAAACAACTGAGTAACACTCTAAAAAGGTTTCAGAGTTTTGTAAAAGGATGAGTGGTCATGTTATACAGACACCTTAATGCATAGATCATAGTGTGCAGAGTTGAAGGCACAATACACAGCCAGCACAGAGAGGATGATGTCATTTTGATGCACCTGCAGCAAGATGATTTTTGAGTTTGTCAACACATGGATTAAAATTTACAGGTGTAAATTTTTCAGAGGGTTTGGGGGTTTTTTGGTAAGTTTTTTGATAGGTTTCAGTTTTGTTGGAAAATGACCATGCTTTGGTTCAGCGGGTGGTATTCAGTGGGTCTTAAATAACAAACTGGTAGTTTCAGAAAGTGATGTACGGTAGATCTTCTTTTTTGTGACTGTGGGAGAAAGGCTTTTGGAAAGAGGCTCCGGATATTGAGGTCACGTTTTGGGATCTAAGCTTTTTTGTCAGTGATGGTGGATCTCCTTTGATATTCTATTAGCTCTGCTTTGTGCTAGAGAACCTGTGGGAGCTAGCTACAAAGCTCAAAAAGGAGGCAGTTTATGTAGGTTCAGGCTATTAGGTTGAACACTTTCCTTGTTATCAAAAAAATTATTTTCTTTGCCTTCTAGACTATTTCTCTGCTTCTTTATTTGTCAAAAAAATCAACAAACAAAGAGAGATTTCTGATACTTTGTCCTCTGTCAGTTCTGAGCAACTGGAAGGAGGAACTGGAGAGGTAAGTTTCAACAGTTTTCCAGCTCATCATATTCTTGCACAGCAAGTTATAAAGATTCTCTTCAAATGTGCTCAGTCCAACAGTTTTCTTCCTTTCAAAAGGAAAAAAAGTAAAAAGGGAAGCTACTAAACCAACAACTCAATGCAAACTATGCAGTTAATGCATAGTCTTTACAATGCTGTGGTATACATGAATTCATCCAACTTGTATTGGTTGACTTTCAGTCCAAATGCCCCCATTAGCTCCTTGCTTTTTATTGCTTTGTAACCCTCCATGCTCAGCCTTTCTTAGGCAAAATCTGCTGAAGACAGCCAGGATTCTGTATGATAAAAGGTAAGACCCAAGTTGAATAGTATCTTTCTTGGCATGCTCACAAATGCATGCAAAATACATTACATCTGTGCATGCAACCCATCTTCACTGGGGTGCAACGGTTGTGCTGATGGCACATTTGCTGTGCCTGGAATATGTACATTTTTAAGCTGGAGCCCAAAGATTCCTTTTAAGAGGGAGGGCAGAAAGAACAGAAGTCTGTCTGTGTGGCTGTTGGACGATGCTGTGTCTCAGCATCTGAAGTCATCCAGGTTACATTTTGAAGTGAGCTGGCCTGATTTGGATAGACCTGTGGTTGGAGTAGTTGGGGGAACGTGCATCCTTTCATAGATCAGCAGTGAACAGCTATCCAGGAGAAACATTAGGCAAATATCAGTGGTGGGATTAAATGAGGAAGAATTTTATGGTCCCAACTCTTCCTCCATGGAACTGGTTTTTTTCTGCTTTTTGACTAATAGGATAGATTTTTGAGGCCCTGACTCAGACCTATTTGCTGCAGATACTGTTTGCCTTTATTTTAGCATGATTTAGGCCAATTCTTTGGTCCCAACTGGGCAAACTGTATTCATTCACCTGCTTCTCATGAGCTTTTTCAGTTTAGAATAGCAGATGGGCCATGAGACTGGTTTTCAATCATCTGCCTTGGACTTTGAGACCTAGGAGAACGCAGTTTATTTGTGACTTGTCCAAACCAGAACCAGCAGCTGAGGTACCAACCTGAGATGCAAATTAATCAGGAAGCGGTTAGATTCAAAAGCTGAGATCCAGCCACATCTCACAGGAGGGTAGGGTGTTTGGATAGGAGGGTCTCATTATGTGTGCAGTAGCTGTGTTTGATAGTGGGGTCGAGGATCATAAACACACGAAAGACTTAGCTTGGCTCACTGTTTTTGCTCTGTCTCTCTTGACAACAGGTTTGCTCCAGGTCTTTCCTTTGTGACATACACAGGCAACAAGGAGGAGCGACCCAAACTGCAGCAGAACCTGAAAGAGCAGCCTCACTTCCATGCGCTTTTGACAACATATGAGGTACATGGTATCTTTGTCACTTGAAAGGAGGGCTCAAGCTTTTCCTCGCCTTTTCCATTCCTCTGTACTGCCCGGCTCATGCCTTGTCCTCTG
Organism: Sagittarius serpentarius; assembly: GCA_034782735.1. Taxonomy (NCBI): domain Eukaryota; kingdom Metazoa; phylum Chordata; class Aves; order Accipitriformes; family Sagittariidae; genus Sagittarius; species Sagittarius serpentarius. Next base: position 4,080,291 of record JAVKLA010000030.1, on the reverse strand, counting down.
TACTCATCACTGACCTTCCTCAGTGATTTTCTACTCTGTAACCCATTTCACCAACTCATCTAAGTTGCTGCAGTTTTTGTGTCCCTAAGATCATCTACTTTAACTCCAGCTTTACCGCATAGCTGTATGACACCTTGAGTAAAGAAAGCAGACACGCCCATCCTTAACTGATGCTAAACAGTATCTGCATTGTCTTTGTAGGGTGCCTTACAGACCTTTAACATTTAATAGAAGCATACACACCTGTGATGTTTGTTAAGATTCTATTAATCAGGCAATGCAAGAACACTTAGAAAGAGCGTGCCTTTTTTGTGCCCTCTTCAGCATGCCCTCCTCAGACAACTCATTCCTGGACTGCAAAATGGTGAGCTTCCTGTTACAATTGATAGGATTTAGGGCTGAATCTGATCAGAGCTCTCCTAAGAAGTTCCTGTCCTGCTCTAAACGGAACCAACCAGAAGAGGGTTGCTTCCCTGGTCACTGCTTTGGGCTTTGCGTGATCTGGTGCTTAAGTTATCTGGAGTGGAAAAAGCCCTTATTTTTCTCTTATGAGTCAATCCCACTCAGGTGTTGCTTCATTATCAGCATTTCACTTTTATTTTAACAATCTTTTGACAAACACACCAACTTGAAATTAGATTTAAAGCATCGCTTACAGCTCTTTTATTTTTTTTTTTTTTTTTCTTTCCCCTTCTGGTCTCCCTTTCCCTTTGCCCTTTTGCATTCCTTCTCTTCAAGTATTTCACTGTCTCCTCCCGCTGGGAGCTGTGTGACCTGTGCTGACCACTCTGAACCTGCATCTTTTTCCACATTGCACAAGCAGGAACGGGTATCAGTGATAACCCTTGTCCTGAATGTGATAAATGGGGGTGCTGATACTGAAACAAGACCAAGAAAACGATCAACTCTATTGAGATACTCACTTAGCTAGTAGTTTTCTTGTCTCTTTTGCTTTTGATGATAAAATTCTTTTTACTTGCTTTTTAAGGATATCTTGAGTGACCTGATTTCTCTTCCTCTTTGAATCTGAAGTTGGGCAACCCATGTGTGTACTTGAGGATCTTAGCAGGTCATTGTAATAGCTTAGATTAATCCACTGAAGGACGTGTTTGCTTAGAGTCAAAAAGACTGTGATGCTTGTGCCGGTTTTGGCTGGAATAGAGTTAAATTTCTTCATAGTAGCTAGTATGGGGCTGGGTTTTGGATTTGCGCTGGAAACAGTGTTGATAATACAGGATGTTTTCCTTATTGCTGAGCAGTGCTTACACATGTCCTTCTCATACCGCCCACCAGCGAGGAGGCTGGGGGTGCAGAAGGAGTTGGGAGGGGACACAGCTGGGACAGCTGACCCCAACTGACCAAAGGGGTATTCCAGACCATGTGATGTCATTCTCAGCAATAAAACTAGGGGGGAGGTTGGGGCAGGAGGGGGGTTGCTGCTCGGGGACTGGCTGGTATCGGTTGGTGGTGAGCAATTGTTTTCATTTGTATCACTTGTCGGTCTTGGGTTTTATTTCTCTCTCATTGCTGTTTTCGTTTTTGTTACAATGTTGGGGTTTTCTTAAACTTCAATTATTAATCTGTTTTTATCTCAACCCATGAGTTTTCTCACTTTTACCCTTCCAATTCTCTTCCACCATCCCGCTAAGGGGGGAAGTGAGCGAGCAGCTGTATAGCACTTAGTTGCCAGCTGGGGTTAAACCACGACATGCTGAAGGTGCATGGTGTCTCGTACTGAAAGAGAAGGATATGAAAAATCTTTACAGAGGTGAAGAGCATGTATGATGTCATTAAATTTCCATTAATTTTCTGAGGTTTTACTGCTGGTGCTTTGCCAGAGAAGAGTTAAAAAGTAGGATCACAACAGTTTATGGTTACAATAGCTGTCATGTTACTTTCCTCAGGTAGTCAAGTGGCTTCATTCCACTCTGCTCCATTTTACCATAGTTTACAAGTAGACAAAAAGACGCTCTGTTTCTTAACTCGTGTATTTACTTAAATCATAAATCATGGTTCATTTTCTTTCACTACAGATTTGTCTGAAAGATGCAGCATTTCTAAAACTGTGAGTCTGGTTTTAATCTTTTTCAAATTTAATTCTGCATGTCTGTCAGTGATTTCTTAAGTGTATGTTTGTATGTGTGTGAGATCCCATGCTTGTTTCACAAGAGCCAAGGATGTTCTTTGCTTGTGATTAGAGCTTTGCCTTTACCAACTTCCAATGAAGAATCTTTAATGTCAGCTAAGATGTACGTGAACTTCCCCCAAGGACAGTTTTCAAGCCAGTTAACTCAATTATATGATACATAGTGACTTATAGCAGTACACTAAATATCAGTCCAGAAGCCTGATATTTAGAACAGATGTCTTCAAGAGCTTCAGATTATAAAGGCATTAGATGCAAAATTTGCTGAATTTGACCTGCATTATACTATGGTGAGCATGTGCTCATACCGTATCATGAAGTTTATTGCCTCTTGCCACCAGTCAGAACTGTGGAGGGCTTCTGGAGCATTATGCTTTCTAGCAAGACTGATTATACAGCTGAAATTCAGCCTGTAGGAAGTCCTGTAATGGTCATGCAGGATTTTACAGAAGCCTACACTTGAAATGGGTAGTAATCTTCATATTTTTTGGTAATAGCGCCAGTGCCTTGCAACAGTGGTAAGTGCTGTCACAAATGCTGGGGGCAGCCAGATATCACAAATGGCTCAGGATCCTTTTAGGAGCAGTGGCACCCACTGACACAATTTTGGATCTCCCAGAACTAGTCAGGCCTCCTATGGGCACCCTGTTATCTTTCAGCAAAGCACCTGTCCTTGGCCACTGCTGGAAATAGCAGGTTTTGCTGGATGAATGCATCGTGGTAGAAGCAAGGCCTGATGAAAGGTAGCCACGGCCATACTGTCCTTACAGTTCCGTATCATATGCTACACTGCTGCGTATGATTCTGCTTATTTTGCAGTTTAGCCCTGTTATGTAGTACCCAGGGAGAGCAAGTTATTAGCCCCAGTATCACAGAAATGTCAGCTTCAGCGTAGTTTCCTGCTTCTAAGGCTAGCACGTAACATCAAAGACATGTCAATCAAGTTTGGGTTTCTTTGCCCTCTAGTCTTCCTTCTGAAAAAAGTGGTTGCTAATCATTTGTACCTTGTCCTGTGTAGGAGCACTTGGAGCACTTTGTAAAGGTGGTTATCAGGTGTCCCACCAACCCCACTTCTTACAAGCAGTGTAACAGCACAGATGAGTTGAGCAAGAGTTCTGCTTTAACGTAATGCATGAGAGATCAGACTCTGCTCTGTGCATGAACTTCTGCAGTGCTTCACACACTGCAGCATCCACTCTGCAATTCAGTTGCTGAGCCTGTAGAATAATAATGACATTCGACTGTCCTGGCAATGGAGAACCACTCTTAAATAGCAAAGAGGGGAATCAAGGCAAACAAAAAGGCTGTGTGGAGAATGTAGGTTGCTGTGATTCCAGCCTTTGTATTCCACTAGGAAGAGAAGCACGTGGGTAAGAAAAGCTGGAGGGTCATGCTTTCCCTTCCCTGCCTACCCATCAGCCGGATTTGACTGTGTGGAAATCACTCTGGGATGTGGGAGTTGAAACCCTAGTGATAAGCAGGCACAAACACTGAGGGTTAAAAAGATCTGGAGTTTGTATTAAGCCTAGCGGATCTACTAGATCACCAGTGATTCTGCAGCCTACTTGAGGAGACACTGCATGTAGCCATATGAACCCAGAATCTGCCATCACTACCTCACGATAGTTGTTGGGTTTTTGCACAGGTGCTAGGGCCTAGTTTCTTGTCTCTTTTTCCAAATCATAGACCTTGAATGTTTGACTAACTTGTGCTTATGTCATTTTCCCTATAGTAATTGGGGTGGACAGAAGAAACAAATTCAAGTAAATTTACTTAGTTTTAATTTCAGAAAAACTCATCCAGGCTACAGTTAAGAAGCAGTTTTGGCTCTTGAAAGCAAGTACCTGTGAATTCCTCCCACCCCACTTGTGATACTTGCTTGTTGTTCATGGGGTGGGACCATCTCAAGTTCAGCCAAGCAGAGCCGCCACTTACTTTAGTCTTTTTGTACTTACAAGAATGAATTGTCAGCCTCTATCTGAAGATGCTGTTTTGTGTTTGTTCAGCTTTAACTGGGCTGCCTTGGTTGTAGATGAAGCTCACAGACTGAAAAATCAAAGTTCTCTGCTTTACAAGACGCTTTCTGAGGTAAAGTAACTCATCTATCTTCTAGTGTCTTAAGACTTTTTCCTCTTCAGTATAGCATACAGATTCTCTGTTCCGCTGAGTAGTTATGAGGCTCTGGGCCACAACCAGTTTCCATCAGAGTTGGTGTACAGATTCCCATATTTAGTGGCAGACAGATAAAGGCCTATCTTGTTGGCTTTGCGTGGAGGTCGGCAGTATTTGGAGCTTATCTCTCATTCTGACTCATGTTTGGGTTTGACATGTTGAAGCAACTTGAGAGACTTAAAAATGTAAAGCAGCCAGACATAGCACTGAACCACAGCTGTGCTACTGAAGCAGTAGAAGTCTGGCTGACCTAAGACAATATAAAGTGACAAGAGGCTATCTCCAGCTCTGGGAGGGTGGAGGAACCCTTGCCTAGTTCATGGGACCTCAAGTCATGAACTGCTGAGTTCCATTGTCCCATTTAAGGGAGCCACCCTTGTTTATTGAAATTAGTAGAATTGTTCCAGCTTCTAAAGCACCCTGCCAGAGTACAATGAACGGCAGAGTGAAGGCTGCACTTCTTGTCATGGCACTGAAACATGGGCATTAGCTGTGGGCTGGCATCAGCAACAGTGAACTACAGTATTTTGAAAAATAATTTTTTTATTAAATTCCTGAAAGTCTTATTTTCTGAACTTATTGTCCGTGATGTCTGTATCTCAGGAGCTTTGGCTGTAGTCACAAAGAAATAGGCATGATTTAGCTTAGCTCTCCTTCTAACATATTTTCTGTTACCAAACTTGAGAGAAGACTTGTATTTTTTCAAAGGTAACCATATTCCCCAAGTCTCTTTACAAGGATTACTGTAAGCAACTTGGACGAGATAACGTTGCTGTGTTTGTCAGGTAGCCAGCAAATAGAAATGGAACATAGTCTTTTGTGGTTTTATTTCACTGTCCTATTCTGACAGCATTTTCCAGTCATCTGTTATTACCTAACACGGAGTATGCAGTATTGGACCGTAGAGTGCATGGATCTGAGAATTTTAATGGTGTTGGTTTTGCACTTTGTTCTTATTTTGCTTACACTGCCTTCCTTGCATTGTGCCATCCAAGTCAGTTTGGTGGAGCTTTTTGCCTGTTACACCACACCTTATGTTGGATGGTTTTGGCAGATGTTTGCAGCATTCTGTGGGCAGTTCTGTGCCACCTGTCATCTTTAAATTAAGCTTAAGGGTGGCGTGGTCGGAGTTATATATTAAGTAACTTTTCATTCCAGGTATTTTCTCGTAATAATTTTGTTATATTGCTGGCTCTTTCAGTTCTCAGTAGGCTTCAGCCTACTACTCACAGGCACTCCAATCCAGAACAGCCTCCAGGAACTGTTTTCCTTACTCAGCCTTATTGAGCCTGACATCTTTCCTAGGGAACAAGTGAAAGAGTTTGTTGAGTATTACCAAGCGATTGAAAAGGAGAGTGAGCCAGGTCAGTAATAAGCAATGTTGTATTTGAATCAGAACCCGCTGTTATCTTGACTAGGAAGCAGACGTGTTGTGTCCCCTTTATTTGCCTTTTTTTAATGCTGACTGGCTTTAAAACAAAGCCACTAAAAGTAATGATTACTTACCTTAATGTAGCTTTTAACATGTTTAAGGTATGCAGCTGTGTTTTGGTTTCTCTGTAAAACTGGGCTTGAATCGTTTCACTGATAGATGTAAAGTTCCTTATACATTTGTTTTGAAAGTATAGTTTTGAAGGTACCGCATAAGTTCCTTACATTTAATGCAATAATCTGCTCTTTTTTTTCCCCTGCCTCTGCATAGCCAAAGAATTGCACAGTCTTCTGCAGCCATTTTTGCTTCGAAGAGTCAAGTCTGAGGTGGCTGCAGAGCTGCCAAAGAAGGTGGAAGTGGTTCTGTACCATGGAATGTCAGCTCTGCAAAGGAAGTACTACAAGGCCATTTTGATGAAAGATCTAGGTAACTGAGGGCTTTGAACCCTATCAGCTAATTTTAAAACCAAAATTAATTCCTTTTGTAAATCCGTGTTCTGTTGTAGTGAAGGAGAAGATACTTTGATCTGCAGAATGTTGATAGAATGAACATGCCAAATTCAGTGCTTTGGGCTGCTTGATTTGTCATTCTAGCTTGTGATAAAATAAGAGACATATGGTAAGCCTGCTCCCATTCCATGTTTTTGTGTTCAGACAAAAGGGTGGTACAGGAAACTTTGGATCTGTGGGTTTCTGCAAATTTTCTAATAGTAGTACAGATGCCATATGGGAAATTTAAATGTACTAGATGTAGATAGGAGTTTCTTATGAAACCACAGGGCCATATAGACAATGCACCCACAGACTCTTACCATGATAGCTCACTCCTTGTCACTTCACATATCAACTAACTGTAACAACGCATCCTGAGGTATGAAAGTATTTGCTTCTCTCTCAATTCTTCCTCTCCTATCTATGCGTACCACATCGTATGACTTGCCAGTGCTTATGTGTTGTAGGGAAAGTAAAACTGGGGGGACGGAGGCCTTTTGTTCTTCTAGGGCTAATGCCTGGTGCATCAAAGAGCACATCACCAGGCAGGCTGAACCACCTTCTTCTAAAGTCAGCATATGTGCACGTACCTTCTTTTTCACCTCACAAAAATGCAACCCTTCTTAGCTTCCTGGTTGCCCAGTAGATCTTGACTCTGCTGTATTACTTCTTTTGTTGGAAATTTCAAATAAGCTGCACCAAATTCCTTTCACTATTTTTGATGATTTCTAGTTCTATAATTCACTCTTAGGAAAATGACAGTGACCCTTTCCAGGGAGTCCAGAAAGTTCCAGAGAGTTTAACAAGGCAGAGTAGTTTTCATCAGGGTCTTTTTCTAAAGGCTTTTCCAAAAACTGTGAGGGAAATTTTGTTTGGTCCATGAAAACAGATGTGTTAGTCCTGAGATGGAAATTCAAATGCAGATGTGATATGTAGAGAGAGATACTCCAGTGCTGAAGCACTACAGAGCGACGCTCGGTGCCCAGACATTCCCAGTCACACCCATTGATAGAGCATGGGCTTTCCTGCTCAGATCCTTTTCTGCACTCTTTGTTCCAGATGCATTTGAAAGTGAAACAGGAAGGAAGGTTACACTTCAGAATGTCTTAATTCAGCTTCGGAAGTGTGTTGCCCACCCGTACCTTTTTAATGGTAAGAAAGCACTCCTCTCTCTTGGAATAGAAATAAGTTTCCTGATTTACACAATGGTTTTCTATCATTGCTTGGCAGCATAATACTTAGAAGCAGCAAGTAATAAACAATGTTGTACTTGAATCAGAACCAGCTGTGAGTTTGTGACCAGTTCCAACATATGACAGTTCATCAATAATGAGGAATAAAGTAGAGGACTCTGTGAAGTCTGAGTTTCTTACTGCAGCTCTCCGCTTGTTTTCTCGTCAATGCATCTACTTTCACCTAAACAAGGAAATCACAATGCTTTGTGAACTACTGAGGGTGTTATTTAGAGGCAGAGAAGGACCATCGCTTCTCAAGCAAGCATCATGAGTGTCTGCTTGGCGATAGCTGGCGACACAGACATACTGAGGTTGACCGCCGAGTTGTTACTTGCATAGTATTAGGTCTGCTTCTGAAACTCCTTTCTGTTCTAGGTGTTGAGCCAGAACCCTTTGAGATTGGAGACCATATTGTTGAAGCCAGTGGCAAGCTGTGTTTGTTGGATAAACTCCTTTCATTCTTGTATGCTGGGTACGTCATGTTGGGGTGAGGAGGATAGGGTGGGGCTGACATAGGGAGATGAGGTAAACTGGGAAGTCAAACTACCTTATTTAGCCATAAACTGAGCGGATATTCACCACAACACAAGCACTACCCTATTTATTACATGTTACTGACTACCTGAAAGAAGTAATTTCAGTATAAGGAGCTGCATTAGAGATGGTAGAAGAACCTCAAAGATTTTTGTAGCTTCCCTTTAAACATTTCTCGCAACATTTCACTAACTCTCTCACATGTTCTCATATTTGTCATCTTTGGGAACTGGGAGAATAACCATCTGACATGGTATTCAGCTTACCTGGTTTGACTGTGGGTTTCCTGAGAGTAGCTTCCAGTGCATCAGATGAGTTCCTTTGTGCTACCATGCCTGTGTTAGCCCAGGAGGCAGAATGCATAGCAAATGTGAAAAAGAAATTTGACTGGACCAAAAACCAAGAAGCAGCTGAAACTTCAGCTTTGGGAATGGCATTCAGAACTCCTGGTGCTGGGCTCTGCTGACTTCAGAACCTGGAACCTAAGGACCGTGGGTATTTCCCTCCAGCTCTCAGATGCGAGACAAATCAAACTGCGGTTTGCATTCTTATGCAGTCTGTGAAGCAGTCCCTCCTGTATGACACACATTCTACCTTCTGTCTTAACTGGGCTGTGATTCCCCTTTGTCTGCTTCCAAAGGACAGAGCTTCAACAGACCTTGGGAAGTTCTGATGTGGTTGTGGAGGTCTTTGTCCTTCTGCTGTCTAGCACCTTGTGAGTGGGTGTCTGTCCTTGAATGTTTTTGCTACAGGAGCAGCCCTGTGCAAATTCTGGACTTGAAAATGCCTGTGTTCTGCTTTACAGTGAAGTCTGATTTAAACAGAGCACTGAGGCTTAGAACTGGGAGGGAGGAGAGTCGATTTTTCACTTACACATGATTGTAGGCAGAGTTTGATCTTTGAGGGTTGTTTGCTCTACTGTCACAGAGATGCTGATAATATATTTTGCCAGCATTTAAGATGCTTTAGTGTGTGATTTGAGAGCAGTCTGGTGTGGCAGGTCATGTGGTGAGGAAGACATCATGATGCTAGGTTGAAGCTGAGGATCCTTTTAGACAGGCTCCTTTGGAACCTCACCAGGCTGCATCCAGCCAGCAGCAGAGCTGTGCCAGAGCCTTGTTACGTCTCTGTGACTCCATGCTCTAGACATGGCAGCTGATGATGGCAGATGAGGCTGACTGGTTGCGGCCAGACATGGGGCTGAAAATGTGGTGAGGGAATGGGCTATGACACTGTGAGGCTTAGTGTACGGAGCTGATGAGGCCTCGCTATGTAACAGCGACTGGTTAAGCTATTGTAACCCCTCTACCACTCTGAAATGCTGTCACAGTATGTTGAGGCTCATGGTGTCTCACATTCTTCTTCCAGTGGCCACCGTGTCTTGCTCTTTTCTCAGATGACTCAACTGCTTGATATCCTGCAAGACTACATGGACTATAGAGGTATGTTCTACACACTTTGGCAGCAGAGGGCTTATCCTAATGATTTCTGCCATGTATTGTTGCTCTGATTTTGGTTGATCTGCCTGGGATGGAGAAGAGACTGTGAGGGGGATTTATTGCTTTTTAGTTGATAGAAACCATATTCTTGCAGTGGCACTGTGACTTGGAGGGTCTTGAGTTCAGCTCTTTGCTGTGTTACCACCTGCCCAAAATGAGCTGGCACTTAGGTGTTCTTCAAAGTAGTTTGAGCTTTGGTCCCTCGATAAAATGGAGCTAAGAGATGGCAGGGTAGCAGTGTTTCATTATATACCTTGTTCAGTTACGTACCCAAGTCCTGAAGTAATTGCACTGAAGGCAGTAGGCTTGCTCTAGATTCAGTTTGTCCAGCACAAAATGCAAATTGGGCCACATACATACCAGGAAATTAACTTTTGATTAAAACACTTGTTGGCAGTGGGGCCTCAACATGTTTGCAAGGGCAGGTTGGATCAGACCATTTTTGGCAAGGTTACCAAAGTGTTCTTGGGACATTTTCTTTTGTTTCAATCCACGTGGCTTCATGCCTACGTAGGATTTCCCATGAAAGAGGCTTTTGTTTGGTGTTTATGGTTTTGGACAGCTAATAATGCAGGATAAAGCCAAATGTAGGGCCATATCCCATACTACTTGCTCACAGGAAAGCACACATTGAAGGCCGTGGGAGTTTGCATAAGGAGGATCCAATGGTTGTTGGCCTGTTTTATGGGGCCAACAGCCAGCACAGGATAGTCTGAAATGGGTCTGTGTGCTAATGTTCTTTTGCTTTGGCTCTGAATTTTCCTGTTCTGTTTCCAGGCAGTAAATTAAATGCTAGGAGTCTCTGCTTCAAACTCAGCTAAATTACCCTTTGCTGACAGTCAATCTGGAAGTCAGGGTCACTACTTCAGTTTCTACGAGGTTTAACTGGGAAAGAATGAAAGAGTTGAAGGCAATAAAGTGAGAATCAAGGCAGGAGGATTTGGCATAAAAGATTCAGGACAGCAGTGAGACCATACAGAATGAGGTAGGAAGGTAGGAGCATAAGCAGAATTTCAGAAACATACATGTTGCTTGTTTGAAAAGGCTACAGCTACGAGCGGCTGGACGGTTCTGTTAGGGGTGAAGAGAGACACCTTGCCATTAAGAGCTTTGGTCAACAGCCCATCTTCATCTTCCTGCTGAGCACCAGAGCAGGTAAGTAAGGAAAGGAGAGACAAACAACCTATCTTGCTTCTGCACTCTTCTTTTGCTCTCTCTCTGGCAAGATTTCAGGGAATTCTGAATCTTGCAGAGCCTGTTCATGTGGGGGATTTTTGAGGGAGGCAAGACATCCTGAACTTGGGTCTCTCAGCTAGGACATCTGGTTTCTGTGCTTTCCTTTCGGCAGCTGATGCCAAGATACTTTTCATATTGCAGCCACTTGAGTTACTTTTTTTTATCTCAAGTCCCATAGTGCCTGTCCCTGTGCCAGGTTGAGCTTAAGGAATCTCACTAGCATCTTATTTCTGCAAGGACCAGACTTCAGGCGGGAACAGACTTCCTTTAAGTAAGCTGGTGGAATTGCTTCTCAAGTTTGCTGAACATGGACACGATCTCTAGCTGGCAGACAGACTTAAATGAGAGCCTTTTGCCGTCCTGAGACTGCAGAGAACACCATGGGGCTGCCATCTGTGCTTCTTCCCCTCTTAGTTCCTCAGGCAGATCTGTGTCTTCTACACAGTTTTTAACTTCCCCGTCTCTCTGTTCAAGCAAGCGCAGAGGCAGGCTTGTCTCCAGAGGAGGCATCCACACTGCTTGTTCTCAAGCATCAAACTTGAACTAATTTTTCCTTTGGGCTTCTGGTCAGACTTTCCTGGATGAGCCTGGCTCCAGTGATACTGCAGTGCATTGAGGGCAGTATGGAGAGACTGAAGAGAAGCGCCTAATGCTAAATGGTAGGAATAAGTGTGTCTCTCACCACACTGCCTGAACTCTCTCTGCCCACGTCAGCCAGACTTAGAGTTGGTTTTTACTGCACATTGCTATGGCCGAAACATCTTGTATTCAGCTGGGAACACACATGCTAACAGTATTTCCATCACTGTTACAGACAGTAACAGTTTCAGGTGCATGACTGTCTCCACTTGTAGGGATGTTCTGATTAGTGTGAAGAGGTGCTTGGCATTAGCTGGAAGAAATGTAAGGCAACAGGCTCCCCCCTCTAACTACAGTGTGTAGTCACAATAGTGGGTATTAAAAATATATATAATTAACTGTAAGGTTTTTTGTTTTTTTCCATTCCATGAGAGCCCAAAATCTGACCTCAGAAACATTAAGTTGTATAAATACTTAGGCTCTGGTTATTATATAATTGGTCCTGGTGTTTTCCACTGTTTCAGCAGTGTATTTACCTGTTCCTTCTGTGCTGCAGCCCAGTCATGACTTGAGTAGTCCCTTGTAGGCTCAGTGAAGCCAGCCCTTGCTGGATTAATCTGCCTGCCAGCGGGAGAATATGTCTGTGTTCATCAGTCTTGACAACCAGTCCCCTTTGCATTGGTTCACTTGAACCGTATCTTTTTTGACTACATTGCGCAGTACAGCTTGGGTTTGGGCTGTTGCAGAAAGCTGGAAGCTGGAAATGGAAGGCTTACCCATCTTTTTAGATCCTTGTGAGACTTAGATTTGGGGTTGAGAGATGGATTGAATTAGATACAGTTGATCAGATCTGACAGAACCTTGCATAACATGAATTCTCCAGCTTCTCCTTTATTTTCTGCTGGTGGCATATTTTGTGTCCTTCTTCTTTGTTTGTAGGTGGAGTTGGCATGAACCTGACAGCAGCAGATACAGTTATTTTTACCGATAGTGATTTTAACCCACAAAATGACTTGCAAGCAATAGCACGAGCTCACCGAATTGGGCAGCACAAGTGAGAAATGTTGCTACTTCTGGTTTGGTTATTGACTCTCTTGGTCTCGGTATTGCTTTCCCTATCCATAGGCAGCGGAGGGTTAAAGGACAATAGATGGAAGATCAGAGAAGGAGAGCAGAGAGAATTTTATGTCTTCGCTTTTCTGTTGCAGCCTTATGCAGTCTTGTCGTGTGTCTAGGGTGAGAGCTTTGTAGATTTGGAGGAGGAGAGGGAATCTGGAGGTTTGCTTGCACTTCTGCAGTGAGCATTTCTGCTGTGCCAAGAAGCAGTTGTATCAGCATTACATTTCTGCTCATTATTTTTGTTGATTTTGTTCTTGCCTTTTTTTTCCCTACCAAAGGAGTGGGTGAGGGGATAGTGCTCCATGCAAGGAAGCTGCTTTAGTGCACCTCAAAAAGGGAAAATAATAAGAATTTTCTTAAACTTTTCAAGGCCTGTAAAAATTATCCGCTTGATTGGGCGAGATACAATTGAAGAAATAATCTACCGAAGAGCTGCTTCTAAGCTCCGGCTCACAAATGCCATTGTAGAAGGGGGTCAGTTTGCTCTGGGAGCGCCCAAGCCTCAGGGAGCAGCAGAGTTACAGGTAAAACAGAGCTATATCCCCAATTTGACTCCAGTAACATCTTTAGAAATGTCCCAGAATGTTTCTATATTTATGTCTGATATGAACCTAGCTAAACACTTATGTTTCAGGGAGATGGGCATTGACACGTCAGCTTTTGCATGTCTTAGGAACCAGATGACATCCCAGGTCCAGACAAGATCTGAAGTCTGAAGACAGTTTTTACAATTTTGAGACTCATCCATTGTTGGAAAAGGGTTTGTTTTCTTGGAGAAGAGGGGACGGCAGAACCTCTCCTTGTTTTACTTGTTTATTTTTAATTATAACAGGTCTACAGTGGAAGCTGACTCATTGTTTCTAGAACTTATCTGTCTCTGGTGCTTTTCTCTCACAAAGAGAGCTGATGATAAGTACTTAGCTTCTGCTTGCTAGTCTGAAACTCGGTCAGCCTTCTGTTGACCTCTTGGCAAATACAGTATCTCAGGAGTCAGGGCATGATTTATAATTCTGACCTGAAAGCTGAGGTTTGTGCTGAGAACTTGGGTTGAAAACCTCAAGCAAAGTGACATTTAGGGGAATATATCCCCTGTGTGCAGCTAAACTTGGCAGAGGTTTGGAATTAGTGTATCCTTTCCCCTACCGCCTCCCCTCCCAGCCCTGTCAGCATGTAACTCAGCAATTACAGTTTCCATGGGAGAAGTGGAGCTGAGCCCATAGGAAATTCCATGCTGATATTTTTCTCCCCATGGATTTTTGTGGTATTTAAGCTTTTGTTTTAAAGGAGATGGGGGCAAAAGCAAGCCTGGTCTTTCTGGCTATGAAGAAAGCTGCCTGAATGCAGTCAGTACAATGCTGTTGTGTCATTTAGCCCTGAAGAAAAATGACCATTCAAGTCTGGATGGGTTATGTTTGAGGGAGATACGTTGTAGGCGCCTGTCCCATCAGGTGTTGAGAGAACTAAGCGTGTTAAAGCCTAAGTATTTTGACAGGTAACATTAAGTCTTAGATTTCTCCACTCGTATATCCTTTGCATTTAAGCCCGAGAAGCTCGAGACACTGGGATTGGTGTGGAATTAGGAGATATTAATGCTGAACTTCCCCTTCTCTTTCTTAAAGCTGAGTGAAATCTTGAAATTTGGCTTGGATAAATTGCTCTCCTCTGAGGGAAGTACGATACAGGATGTGGAGCTAGAAAACATCCTTGGAGAGACAAAAGGAGGGAAGTGGGTAATGGATGTTGTGCTGCCACGCGAAGAAGAGAATGAAGAGGAGGATACAGAGAGTAAGTTAAGAATCTAAATACCTATGAAATGAATGACACTTCAGTGCTCTTAGAGAATGCTTCCCAGGCAGGGGTGGTATTTTTTAGGCCACAAGAAGAAAAGTGGACTTGTAATTGAGTGAGTGACTTTCATTTTGTTTGTGGCCTATCCATTGGTCTTTTTCTTCTTTTTGTGTCCTTATTTGCCTATTTGTAAGATAATAGTAGCAATACTTGCCCGGTTTGGTGGCTGAGGGGCTGAATTCCTTCATGTGCTTCAAGTATTTAGAGACCTCAGGTAAAATTCACGAGAAAAGGGGAAATACTCAAATTGCAGATGCTGTTTCCCAAAGAGAACCATTAAGATAGCTCTACAGTTTTAGACATGTAATGGTAACTTAAGGAAAGACTATGTAGCAGGTGTTTTGTATTTATCTCCAAACAAAAGATTATTGGCCATGAAAATCAGAAGTTAAAATGACCTTAAAAAAAGCCAAAATGTGAGATAAGAAATGCGGAGTCATGGAGTCTAAACAACTAGAACAAACCTACTCTGTCTTCAGTACTCTACCTTCCAGTCCACATGTCACACAATTGTGGTTAGTTTTTCATAGCCCCATACTATAGGAGAATAAGTTCTAAGGATACTTTCCCTCTTCTAGTGTCAAATTCAGTGAGAAAGACTGAATTTCTGGTTTGAGTACACAGTAACACCTAAATATAGGTCTGTGACTGAAGCAGAAATATAGCCCTGCGGGTTAGGTATTGTCTGTCCTGCAGCAGTTGCCAGCAACAAGTAATTACTTGCTGAGAGTTAGCAAAGAGTGGTATTTTCTGTTGGTAACTTAAAGAGGAGCGGTGGTACCACACTGTGTAATAGTTATTGGGGAAAATAGCTCACCTGATGAGCAGTAACTCTGGGCTGCCAGAGTTCTGTGCTTTTATTTTGTTTGGGAGCTCAAAAGCAAAAGTTTGCCATCCCTTTACAAGAATTGTCTGTAACTAGATAGCAAAGCTAAATGGACTACTGACAGAGATGGAATGACCAAAGACAACAGCGATGGAGCCACAACTTAAAGTAGTTAATTGACCGAAATAGGAAGACAGGTCCTTTGCCAGTAGAAATGACTTAAATGAAAAGCTTTTGCCTAAGGAAGGAGATCTTGATTCTCTTGTTTCTACATGATGCTGACACTGGTCATACAAAAAAGTGCTGAGAGTGAACATCTTTTTCTGCTGAGGGTAGAACAGTGTCACAGAGAAGCCAAATCTCTTTTAATCTCACTTTACATTTTAGGTGTTAGTGGCTTTCAGTTCCTTTTTACACCTCTAAATTATTTTTTAAAGATCACATGTACGTGTACGAAGGCAAAGATTATTCAAAAGAACCCAGCAGAGAAGACAAAAAAGCATTTGCTCAGCTTTTGGATCTTCAGAAAGCCTTGACTGAAGAGACCAGTAAGGAAGGGAGAGCTCTCCGGAACAAAGCAAACGTAAGACAAAAGACATGACAAGGAACACGATGCTCTTTCATTTGCTTGTGGAAAATGAGGCTGACAGTTTTCTCTCTCTACCTATGGCTTGCTGAAGGCATGTTAAAAGATTTGGATGTCAATATAGTAAAGTTGGCTCTTGAATCTGAGGGCCTGACAATTCAGCAACTTTGATAACAGATCAGAGATATGATGTGCAGGACACTTATATAAACTGAGGTCACGAAACTACATTATGTGACAATTGGGATCTGATGATTAAGATCTGTGGACAAGTAGACGAATGGGAAAGGAGTCTAGGTTAAGATGGGCACCAGACATGGCTTTAAGATGAGCAGTTTGTTTCTGTGATACTTCTTTCTTTCTCTAGGTGCTTCTCGCAGGCCTCCAGGAACAGTCAGCCAGGAGAAAGCACTTGTTGAGCACAGAGGAGCTGGAGGCCAGGAGGAAGAAGCGCCAAGAAGCAGCAGCAAAGAGAGCAAAGCTCATGGAGGAAAAGAAGAAGGCAAAAGCAGAGGCAGAACACAAGAAAAAGTATGGTTTGTACTACGTCTACTACTCGTAAGCTGATGTCTGTTACGCTATACTCTAGAAATGTGTGTCTGATTGATGAAAACAAGTCGTCCTCTGTTTCCACTCTGGCAGATGAGGCTGGGGGTGAGGGGAGGAGAAGATGACAAAATGGCTGCAGGCCACCCTCATGGGAGAGTTAACTTCATACATCAGGATATTTCTGTGTGTGTGCTCAAACTGCATGACGTAGAGATGTGAAGGTATAAAAATGGCTTGAGCCCCTAGCAAGGGTTCTTTTCCCCTGAATACACTGCCTGACTTCACATCTAATTTAATTTGTAGAGCGTGGCCTGAATAAGAACCCCTTATCTGACTGTGCAGTGAGCTTTTGGGAGAAGCTTTCGGAAAC
The DNA here is from genome assembly GCA_034782735.1 of Sagittarius serpentarius. Lineage (NCBI taxonomy): Eukaryota > Metazoa > Chordata > Aves > Accipitriformes > Sagittariidae > Sagittarius > Sagittarius serpentarius. The sequence goes on along the minus strand of JAVKLA010000030.1, from coordinate 4,063,669 downwards.
GTCACGATTGGCCACTATGTATTGGTCTGACATCTGTGACTCTCTGGCATGTGTCTTAACGTTCTCCTCCTTGTTTCCTAGATGTCCTTCCTTTTCACCATTCTAAGTACTCCTTGCCCTTTTGTCATAGGCTCACTTTTTCCATGTCTGCAACTGGCTTATCACACTAGCATGTGGCTCTTAATATCACAGATAACAACTGTGGTAAACTTTATTCCGGTCGAAAATAGAGGAGGGGAGCAGAGGGAATGCAGGTCTGGTTCTCTTGTGTTTCACTGCAGTGATTTAAAACAAGGTGTGTGCCCCCCACCTTTGATTTTCGTTGAACATCATCTTCTCTTGTTTTGTTTCAGGATGGCCTGGTGGGAGGCAAATCATTACACATCTACTTGCCTTCCTTCCGAGGGAAGTGACTCTGAGGAAGAGTTTGAGGAGGATGAGGCTGGGCTGAATGTGGATTTAGATTACGAAGATGCAGACCTGAACTATATCAAGTATGTCATGGGAGATGTCACCCACCCCAAAGCAGAAGAGGAGGATGCCATCATTGTCCACTGCCTAGGTGGGACTTAAAACAACACGAATGTTGTTGGGTGAGGTAGACAAGGGGGCTGAATTGTCCCTACTAGCTCAATAGTTTCTAATTCCCATGCAGACTGAAATAATTGGGATTTGACTCTGACTTAATCTGGGGTGGTGCAGAAGCAGTACAGCCTCTACTCCACCACGTATAACCCATGCAAGTACTAGCAGGGTGTACATCAGTCTCTTCATGCCCTCTCTGGATTTATGGGTGAGCCTCTTGAAAGGTGCCTGTATGGCTTGAAATTTTATGTCTGTAGCCAAGTGGGGACAGTTCCTCCTGAGAGCAGGGCCTTTTGTCCATCCCATGGAAGCCGTAGGGATTGAACTGAGATATTGAAAATCGTCTTCCTTATACAGTCAGCAGAGAGAGACAGGCACTTCCAGAGGCGGAGGTCAGAGTTTCTATATCTCGGTGCTCATCTCTCAACACCGACAGTGCAGAGGCTTTAGGTTAGTCTCTAATTTAAGGACCTCTGTTAAGAGACTAAAGCTGAGGGAGAGAAATTCACATTACAGAGTTCCTCCTGAATCAGTGCTGGAGCTGCTCTCTGACCAGGGATATAGCAGAACATTATAATCTGCTTTGGCTTATGTTAAACTCGGCACGAAACCTCATGTTTAAAGTGGAAATGCCAAGTAAAAGTGAAAGCCTGAAAATACCAAACATCTAGTTGTGGGAAGCCCAAGGCACCAATCTGGGGACATACTAGGTGCATGCTCCATACACCTGTGTGCGTATATGTGAGGATACCAACAGGTTTATATGCTCAGTGCCACAGTTAGTGCTTTTTTGAGCATCCTCAATGGACAGTAAGAAGGAATTCTTCCTGCAGAGTTTTTCAGGGAACTGTGACAAGTTTGTTTTTCTCAAGGGCTGAGGTTTATCCTCTACGATGGTCCCTCGAGTACTGGCTGACTTCAGTTTGTGCATGGTTCCCATATCTGTTTTTGATAATCATTTGTTGCATTTGTATAGAGTAGGTCCCTTTCCTGCAGGGGTGGTCTTCAACCTCACTTTCTAAAAAGAGTCTAACTTGTCATTTCATTCTAGATGACTCTGGCCGCTGGGGAAGGGGTGGTTTATTTACAGCTCTGGAGGCTCGTTCTGATCAGCCAAGGAAAATATATGAGATGGCAGGAAAGATGAAAGGTAAGAGATTAAAATGTGACCTTAGGCCAAGACACTTGAAAGAGCTTAAATCCCACTGATGTTGCAGGAGTGAGGTGCTGGGATACCTTGATACTCATGGTTTTTTGTCTTTCTCTAGATATGTGCATCTCTAGCTCTGAAAGTAGTAATACAGTGGGTGCTTTGACTTGACATGTTTGGAGTGTGAGAACTCTGCATAGAGGTTGGTCATTCCAATCCATGCTGCAAGTCATAAAAAAGGAAAACAGAAAAAACGCAAACTTGTTCATTATTCACAGGATGTTTTTTTACTATGTAAGACAGAGCACTGCATCTTCTGTCAAAGTGCTTTTAAGAAGGATGAAAGCCACCTCAGGCAGGACTCAGTGGAGCCTTTCGTTCCCTCCAAGCACTAACTTTCTCCTGAGCATGTATTAGCAGTTTTGAGCTACCTACAACTGGCGAGGAATGCACATGTTGCTGTAAGGTGGACCTGTTGTTTTTTCTAATTTCCTGGGAGATGCTTTCTTCTTGTTCCAGTGTCTCTCTTTCCATTTTTGGCCTTTAACTGGGATGTGTGTGTGTCTGTGTGTCTTGGGGAGGGTAACATCTGTCTTGCTTGCCTGGGCAAAGGATCTGACTGCTGAAACCATCATAAGGAGATAAAGAAAGCCAAGGAGAATAATACAGAACATGACAGTGAAGTCTCTGCTGCATTGACTGCTCGTTGACTCTGCAGGACTGATTTTTTTTGTTGTTGTTGTGTTCTTGTTTTCTGGACAGACTTGGAGTTAGGAGGAACCCTCTTATTCCCCATTGATGATAAAAAATCCAGGAAAAAAGGACAAGACTTGGTGAGCATGACAAGCTCCTTTTTGCGTTGCGCTGTCCACATGTTTTTGAAGCTGTGTGAAATGAGCGTTACATCTTTTTCCCAATAATAATGGCACTGAATACTGAACATGGCTAAGTTGCAGTTAAACATTAGAGAAAAGGAGATCTTTTTCTCATTTATTAAAGCTAGTAGTTAGTAACGCAGTTTTCCAGCAGCTATCACTGTGTCTCTTAGTGCTGTATATAGACTCCATTTCATTTTTTGTGTGTGTTTTCTCCTTAGTTGGCCTTGATTGTAGCTCAGCACCGGGATCGGTCCAACAACTTGTCTGGCATTAAACTGTCTGCTTTGAAAAAGGGCCTGAAGAAGATTTATTTAGCAGCGAAGAAAAGAAATGGTAAGTGTCTGTGCAGTAGAACAGTAAATCCTTACATGTGTGATTGCACCTAAAGATGATGAACAAATTCCACCCCTCCTGTACTGTTTTTTCTAAAGTGAAGTAAGAATGAGATCTCCATGGCAGATATGTTGTGTTCCAAAATATTTATTCTGTTCATGTTGGGTAGCTTGAAGTCCTTATCTAGATTGCTTTCTATATGCATATCTTGTCCTAAGGAGTGTGCGCTCTCTGTTCCCTTCTTCTCAGCCACAGTGCATCTTCCACGTATCGGGTATGCAACAAAAGGTTTCAACTGGTACGGTACCGAGCGGCTCATCCGAAAATACTTGGCAACTCGGGGTATCCCCACTCTTATGTATCCTTTTGGAGTATGTCTTATTTTGTTCACAATCTAACACTGAAATGATCCCCTAAATATCTTGGTGAATGGAAAACAAGGAAGCAAGGCAAGGCACAGACGCCGCAGTCCAGCTAAAAACTTGGTTTCTCTGACTTTGCTGTCATCCAGGTACTCATTCCACAGCAAAGGACTTAACCATTTTAGGTGATAATGACAGATGACTGTGATTCAGTATGCCTGTCAGAATTTGTTAGAACTAGGTGCTAGTCTTCTGTCGACAGCCATCAACTTACCTGTATATGCCATGTCTGTGGGGGAGATGACTGGAATTTCAGAATAACGGAAGTGACTCAGAAAGTAGCAAAACTGAGAATATGAAAAAAAACATTACAATGTTCCAAGCAAGTGATAACCTGCTTCCTTGGCTGAACGTGGTAGAGTTGGTGTGTGTTAGGACAGGCTCTCATAACAAAACAGCTCACTGCTTTCACCTTCCAGGAAAGGTAACAGGTTTACAAGGGGGCTCTCTTTTGTCACTTCTCTAGGAAGACATGCATCTGCTATATTGCCACTGTCAGAAATTCTCTGAAACTGAACACCTGAAACAAAGACAACAGTATTCGGAGCATTCTGCCTCCTTCCTTGGTGAATCTCTTGGTGGACGTGTTGTCTGGCATTCCTTGACACTTGACAGCATTTCCTTGACACTTTTGATTAGATACTACTTCCCTAGGAATAAAGGCTTTTCCGCTGCTTCACAACCATATTCATCTTCAATGACAGTCTCAAAGCCGTGAAGATGCAGTAAGTTCGTTGAGAAACGTGCAAAAAGCCAAGGATCTTTTCAACATCATGCAGACAGTCTGTATGCATCCACTTCAGAAACATGGCTTACACAGCCACTATTTGCCCCTGTATCTCTCTGCCTTCATTGGCCAAAACGTTTACATATTGTCAGTGGCTCTGGAGAGGAATGAGACTGCTTCAGAGATCAAAGAGTCTTTGAATAAGGATGTTGGCTCAATCCCAGGTCTGTTTTGGAGATGGATAATTAAACTTTAACCGATGGCCAGTTGTTATCCCTTACATTAAGTTACTACTAGGGCTTGGAATTCCGTATTGTTTGGCCATGTTTTTCCCCCACTTGTCTCACTATAACTCTTTTCAGTCAGCTTTTTAGAGGATACCTGAGACTCTGTGTACATGCCCACATAGACGTCTCGGTGGAAAGGAAGCTGTCAGCCATGTGACAACCACATAGTATAAACTGTTGTTACTGTTCCAGTTTCCCAGAAGTCCATTTGACTTGCATGTGTTCAAATATAAAATTTAGCAACATAACGTGCTTACAATCTAGCAAAATCCTGAGCAGTATTCTTGGCAAAAGCGTGCAAGGCTGCCAAAATCTGAGACTTTGTAAATGACACTTTTCCTTCTCCCACAACTGCTTTTTAATTACACAGTTTTTTGTTGCAGCTGTTGGGCAGAACCAGTACCTTACTGCTGTCCAAAAAGCTGTGTGAAAGGTTCCATGACCCTTTGATTCACTTTAAGGAAATCATAATGCAGAGTTCTTGATGTTGGCTTTGGTCTATTGCAAGAGAACTTCCCTGGTTTTTGCACTGTTGGCACTGTTGGCTTCAGCATATTTGTTAGGTTTTCTTAGTACAACCAGGCAATAGTAGCTCTCCGAATAAGTGTTTTGACCAGAGACTGGTGAGGTGCCAAACTGAATTCAATTTAAAGTTCAGCTTCCAATAGGAAATCGCCCCACAAGCGGTGGAACGTATGTTGTTGTCTAACTGCCAGCACCCATCTCATTGGCTGCGTTTACACTGCCCCTGTAGCACCATCTGGTTACCTAATAATTTCAGGCCTGATTCTGGCATGGCTCATCACGCTGACTGGTGTGCCCCACACTAGAAGAAGCCTTCCTGAGTTGGATACTGTCGTTCACTCTTAGCTCTACCAGAAAACCCCAAGTGATTCGTTACCTCCTTTGACCCTGGTGAAGCTTAGGTAAGGTAGCGTTGGATAGCACTGCTGTGGGTAAGACCTTTCTTGCAGCTGCTGACAGAAACAGCCCCTGTGTGTTTGGCAGAAGGCTTGCAGGATCAGAGTCTGACTGTGAAGACTTTCTGGTGTGAAAGGTGGTGAGGAAGATGTACATTACCTTGTTTTCCCCCCGTCATGCGAACTGGCACTCTTCCAGCAGGCCTGCTGGTGGCACTGTTCATCAGCTGCAGCAGCACAGGTTGCTTTTCAGCCTCCTTTCAGAGAGCAGGGCAGTGATCTCCAGCCTGGAAAAACGCTCCCTCTCTGCCAGAATTAAAACACCAGTTATGCTTTTCTCCTTGCCAGCTTGACTGAACACATAATTTCAGTCTGCAGACCCAAGGCTCTGTTCTTCCACCTATTCTTTTCCTGTATGTTTATTGCCCTTTAAAAGGTTTCATTCCCAAGTGTTCCAGTGTGTGCAGGCTTGTTCCCAAGCTTCACACAAGCTACGGCCAAATCCCAGCCCACCTACGGGTTCTCTGGCCACCATGCAGTTACACGCAGACAGGATTTGTCTTGTGGCCGATTCCCCCCAGGATATGTTGAAGTAGTGTGTCTACCACTGCTATGGCCAGGTATTCTTACTTGAGGGCTCTTGCTTTCCTTTGTTTCTACAAGAAGATGGGGCTCTGCCTCTGTCCTGTGCCCCCCACCCTGCTATATCTCTGACTAGAGTTATAAAAGAGAGGAGGGCATGACTACCTGCCTGTTAATGTCCGTTACCCTCTAAGACAAGGTCCACAGAGGGCTGCAAGGTTCCTGGCACACACAGAGGGAAGGTCATGGTATGCAATAGATTCTAGCCCTCTAACTTAGGGGCAAGTCAAACAAAAGATGTTCTCTTTCTCCCTCTATAGTCCTCTTGGCCTGTGCAGATGAAATCTACTGTAATTTTTTTCCTTTAAGTTTACTTAGAAAATGCTTCTGGAGTGTTTGGGTTTGGATTTGGATTTTTTTTTTTCCTTTTTTAAACAATATTCTTTAAATCTGCTAAACCCAAAGAAAAGTCCTACCTCTATTGACTTTGAAATGGAAGTGAGATTTCAACTGAATCCTCAATTGGGTTTTGCAGAATCTCAGCCAAGTGAAGTTTTTCTAGTGTTTGCTGCCCACCACCATTTCTCTTTATTTGGGCAGCAATCATGTACTTCGGGTAATTAATTCCATAAAGGGCTCAGTAGCTTATATGGAAGTTGCTATGCAAAATAAATGTGTCATGCTGTTTCTTCAGCTGTGCAGTACTACGCATTTTCCCTTTCTAAATAGCAACCACCCCAAAAGGGAAGGAAGGTGTTCTTTTGTAGTCACGTCCCTCTGGCCTCTCTCTTCCTCTAAACAAGATTTTCTGCAGCATAAGAGCTGAAATGTGGCTCCTTGTGCATATCTGTCATTGCATGTTCGCTTAAACTTTAGACGTATGCTGCTAGATTGAGTTCAGCAGGAGACAGAGCAAGATCGTGCACAGTTCAGGTTGGCTATACAAGCAGTTTCATCAGACAGGACCTATGAAGTGGCATCCAGTCTCAGTGAAAAACTTTCCTCTCCACCTCATGCTGGAGGCTCCAGCTGATGCCGTATAAGAATGACCAGTAATTCAGAATGACGTTTGTACTTGGGCTGGCTCAGCTCATGCTTGTGTTTCTTGCTTGACAAGGCACTGTCTCTGATTCTCAAAGCCTTCTGCAGACAAACTGTCTTTGGTGAAGAATCTCTATGGCCTGTAACTTAAAAGTGATATTTTCATTCTGCTCGGGAAACAGTAAAAAAAGAGAAACCAATCAGGTTTTATGGACGTGTAGAGAGGTGATTTTGTCACTGAATTTTGTCACAGACAAAAATTATCTGGACACGTGCCTGTGTGTTCGGGAAGGTGGCCTCTTGATTTGGGGTAAAGAAAGAGGAAGACTGGTTTCCAAGGTGATGGAGAAAATCTACAGCAAATTCAACGTCAGTATGTTAACAAAAATATTGTATGTATGTATCTCCAAACAAGGCAGAATCTGGCCCACAAAAATGATCAGTAGAAAAATATAAGGATAAGTAGATAGATTTATTTTAAAATAAGTGAATCTAATCGTCCTGGAGGGAAAAAAAAGAAAGCAAACCTGTGAGCAAAGAGATGACTTAAAAGCATAACCTGCATATCAAGTCGTGTGAAAACTCCCACCACTTTACAATAGGTGATCCTAGAAGAGGCAGCGTAGACCTTTATTTAGCTAATTTGACTGGATAGCAGGTGGATCGTGCACTGTTATCAGCAATTCAAAATGTAAGACCAAGTGATTCAAAACACTGAGGGATTTGTTATAAGAAGGGATAATGTCCACATTCTGTAAAGTACCTCTTCTAGTATTCTTCTTGTGATCATCCAAGATCATTTGTGTTCCACAGCTGTGACTGAAAATCCATCTCTCCTTGGTCTTCTGTCCATCTCATGCTTTTCAGAGTGAAAAATACAAGCCTGGGAATGCAGTAGCAGGATTAGTAGAGTTACAGATGAGTATTTCCTCTGAAAAAGCAGATCTCTATCATTTTGAATTGCTTGCATGAATGAGTCGGCATGTGTTTTCCATGCTGCACTCTACCATCCACCCACCTTGGCCTTGGTCAGATGGTATTGCATTTGTGGGAGGACACCTAGAACCTTCTGAAAATGTGATGAGGACAAAGATTGTCTGGATCTTCATGTTTCAACCAGAAAAAGAACGTTTCTGCTTGCACTTCCTAACATTTTCTTGAGTATTTCTTCAAAGTTATGGATAGAAACAGTCTCCTCAAGGAACTACATGAAGTGAGAATGTCAGTCATGTTTCTATTGGAAAAACAAAGCAAAGGAGGTTGAGGAAGCCAGAAGCTGCTTCTTTTAGAAGATCTGAGAAAGTCTCTGTTTTTGCTGCCTTGAGCAGAAAAGAATTACTTTATTAACTTATTTATTGAAGTAAGTGCAGGGCATCTGCTAGCCTTCCTCTGCTACTTCCAGTGAACTTGAGGCTGTAGCATTGCCATTCACATGATAAGGATTTTTTTTTTTTTTTTCCCAAATAGGAGAAGAGAGACAACCCTTTTCTGTGTGCCACATCGTGAAGCAGGCCGCGTTTGGGCCTGGCTTCATATGAGTGTCCTACCTCTTCATCTGCCTATCTGTGTGTGCATCTAAGAGCATGCCATAAAGCAGTGCCAGTCCATGTACTTGACTGCTTACAGATCCTTCCTAAGACGTCTCCTGGCCACTGTGCCAGCCAGAACAGGAAAAGATCAAAACAGAAGGGAACAGAACAGCGAATGTGTCTTGTATTACATGCAGACAGAGCACACTCTGGACCAGAGACCATCTTTGTTTGACATGGACATACTGGACTGAGTCCAGCATAGGTCCACTGAAATGATTCAGGGACTGGAGCATCTGACATACCAGGAGAGGCTAGGAGAGCTGGGATTTTTAGCCTTGAGAAGAGAGGTTTCAGAGTGGAATCGAATGTGTGTGAATGTGTATCAACATGTATAAATACCTGATGGAAGGGAGTAAAAACATGGACTTTTTCTTAGTGGTATCCAGTGAAAGAAAAAGAGGGAACAGGTACAAGCTGAAAAACATGAAATTCCATTTAAACGGGGAGGGGGGAGGAACCCACAACATTTTTACTATGCAGGTGTTAAACACTGGAACAGGTTGCCCAAGGAGGTTGTGGACTCTGTCTTTGAGATGCTCAGAACCTGACTTGGCACAGCCCTGAGCACCCTGCTCTAGTTGACCCAGTTTTGAGTGGGGAGACTGGACCTCCAGAAGTCCATTCCCACTGAAATGATTCCCCTGTGAATCCATTAGATCCATTCTGGGTAATTTAAAAAAAAAAAAAAAACAACCAACCAACTCTAATCTTACCTGATCAGTAGTGTACAGGAGCATAGCACTTCACAGATTTCTTAACTATGACCCTACCACACAAGTAGCTTGACTCATGTGAAACATTTCCTCATGTCTCAGTGGTTTAAACAAGATGATGAGAGATAAGCCTGCAAGAGCGTCTCAGCATCTGCCCTGAGCCCATCTTCAGCATATTCCTCCTTTGCCAATATTCTGTGTAACAGCTTGACCTGGTTGGGTGCAAGTGGGCCTCACTGCTGGGTCTAACAGGTATCTACACCAGCTAGGTCTGGACAGGGCATAGGTGCTGGTCCCCTCTGAGGTTTGTATACATCCCCAGCTTAGATCTCTTGGCAGTCTCCTTTTTGTGGGGTACTGCAACAAGTCCTGCTGCTCTAGACCATGAAACTAGGACTTAGAAATTCTCTAAATCTTCTTGAGCAGCTGCTGGCGTGGCATAGTCGGAGAAGAAATACAGACTTAGCAGAGAAGTTTCTCGATCGCTTTCAAAGAAGTCCAGTTAAAGTCCCCTTTCCCTTGTTGAAGTTTTCCCCTGTATTTCTGTAGCCTTTCAGGCAGGGCAGCATCTCCCCTTGTCCTTTTCCCCATGCGGCACAACTCCTCATACCGAGTCCCTCCCCTGTACCAGATGCATAGCCTGCATAAGCTCTAGCCTGTTGCCTTTTGTGACATTTCCCCCACCTCTGAGCAGGGAGGAAGCAAGCCCCGTTGCCATAGTCGAGCCGTGGGGAGCCATTAGCAGCCAGCGAGGCTGAGAGGCAGGCTTTCAGCAGGGTGTCAGGCGCTTTCCAGGGCAGGGCCATTGCCTGGGACGCAGCAGAGTACTCGGGCCTTGGGCAAGTTTAGACACATGTTGATGCATGGTGCAAGATGGAGCCTATCACTGGATATCGGCCTCTTCCAGTAAGTTGCGGGGTTGGGTAAGGAGGTACACCATGCAAAACAGGAGGTAATGTAACTACTAAATCAGGGTGATACGGAAACGTTTCTTCTAATTCCTCGTTGACTGTTCCATTGTAAAGTCATTCCGCGCTGTACAGATCTTGAGTAGGGGGCAAGCACCACAAATAAAACTGTGGCATTAATTTGGAAAAAGGGAGTGAGGGGAAATTGGAGGGGAAAAATAAAAGATGCAATCTATGGCAGCCACAATAATGCAACACAGAAACTATCTGATGGGAATAACTCCAGTATCTTCTGCATTTGTTCCCTTTGTAGACTGGATCATTCTTGAGTAGTTCAAAGTGCGGGTCTGGAATCTAGGAGGTCTAGATTTTCTTCATGCATTCCCAGCTGCTGGTTGATTGTACGGCCTGAAAACTTAACTATTTTTAAAGGGTAAGACACGCCAGAGGTGAAATGAGAAAGGAGCAACATTTGAATACAGAAAAGGTGACTTGCACAGCATGCAGAACTCTGCCTGTTTCCTCCCCAGCTGCCCAGAGCAAGCGGTGTAAGGAATTTGGTGCCCGAGGCAGGCTTTGGGCAGCCTGTTAGAGGCCTCAAGCAAACCAGGCCCTTCTCCCTGGGGGGCCGGAGCTCCTGCCTCATTGCAGACCTCTTGTGACCAGGGGCAAACTGCACTGCAGCTGCAGGCTATGGGTGGAGGAATAGGCCAAGCAGTCCCGAAGGCTAGGCATTGCAGTGCCTAGCAATACATTCAGCCCTGGAGAAAACCCAAGAACGTGGTTGTCCTGGATGGGAGATCTCCAAGGGACTGGTCTTTCTTCTGGAGGAGAGTGTGACAGCGTAAGGACGGGTGAGGGGCAAGGCTGGGTGAAGAAGAGCTGTAGAGCTGGAAGGGCTCAGCCTTGGAGGGGCTGTGGGGCTCCGGAGGTGGGCACCCGGGAGCAGGGCGATGGGTAGGTCTCGGGAAGAAGGGCAGCGGCAGGATTTGTGAGGCAGCGTTGTGTCCGAGCTGAGGTGCAGGGGAGAGGTTCCAAGGGTGAAATCGGGCCTCGAAGGGGGGAGTAGCGGGTCCAGCAGCAGGTCCCCACCGGGCATGGCTGCAGCGAGGGCCGGCTGGCAGCTGCCAGGGCCCGGGTCTGGCGGGCGGGCAGCGTAGGGCTGCCGGCGGTGACAGGCTGGGGGCCGGGGTCGCGATAGGCGAGAGGGCGGCCGCTTCTCGGGGAGGGAAGCCTCGCCCGGGGGCGGGGGCTCCGGCGGGGGAGGGACGGGGGTGCGGGGCGGGGCGGTGCCGGGCACAGGAAGCGGAAAGCGGCGGCAGCAGCAGCAGCGACGGCGGCCGCCGCCGGGGGAAGGCGGCGGGTGGGTGCCGGGAGCGGCATGGGGCGGCCGCGGGAGGGAGGTGAGTCCATCCGTCCGCCCCGTCCATCCGTCGGTCTGTGGGCTTGCCTGCCCGCTTGTCTTGTCTGTCTGTCTTGTGAGCGCGGGGGCGGGCGCGGTGCGGGGGGGCGGTGGCGCTGCCCTCCACCACGCCCTCCCGCCGTCGGGACCCCGGGGTGTCCGGGCAGGGGCGGCGGGGAGCAGCGGGGCGGCAGCCTCCTCGGCTCCCGCGCCCGGCGGCGGGGGTCCGGTCCGTGGCCGGGGCTGAGAGCCCGGCTGGGCTCCGGTGATGCCGGGGTGGGGGTGGAGGGGAGCCCGCTGTGTCCCCGCTCCCCCTGCCCGGCGGTTCCCCGGGCTGGGCGGAGGGTTCGCCGGGCCTCGCTCCTGCCGGTCGGGGCTCTGCCGGGCAGCCCCGTCGCTGCCCTCGCCCGCCGTGAGGCTGCTGGGGCGGTGGGTCCCGGCTGCGATGCCGCGGGCGGGAGAGGTCTCGAGTTCCCAGGGTAAGACCCTTAAATGCCGACGAGGGCGGTAGGTGTAGCCCCTCGCGGTGGGCAGCACTTTCTCTGCCAAGCCTTGCCTTTGGAGGAACCCGTGCGCTCTTATTTCACCGGCACGAGTGAATTCACGCTGGTGTGCAGGCTCTGCTGATGCCTCGCATGCCCAGGCCCTATAAAACCAGCTGCTTTGTGCGTCGGCTCATCCCGCTGGGCAGCAAGGGGGTACAGGAGTGACCGGCGTGGGAGGGAAGCCACAGTCGCTCTTCTCTGCTTAGAAGCTGGTTTGGTCGCTGAAGTCATGCCCGAAGTCATGGCCTCGCAGGACCGAAGGGTTGTTTCCGTTCGGTAAGTTACGGCCTGGGGAAACTCCCGTGGCTGGAGATAAATCTGTTCCAACGACAGCCACGGAGAGGAGAGTCTCCTTCTGCGCCTTGGCAGCGCTGGCCTGGGATGCGTACCTGCACGCCGCTGCGTGCGCCCAACAGAGGGCAAAGCTATTGCCTTGGCTGTTCAGTTTCAGCAATGGCACGCTTTGGAGAGCCACTGTGAAACAACGTTGTTTTCTTATTTAGGAGACCGTCACGGTTGTAAACTAACTCTCATGGGCCAGGGGCTGAACTCTTTGACTTGCAAGGTCTACGAAAGCGTAAATGGCTTGATGGCAGGGTTTTTTGTCTGGGGAGGCGGGCTCGGCGATTCTATGACTGTTTGAAGCAGTGGGTTTTTTTGGCCCTGGGTTTGTCAATAATGACTTGCCCACAAGATCTTTGCAGCTATAAAGGGTTAAGAAATCAAGTCGCCCTGGCTGGAAGAGCAAATTAGGATGTTGCAGAGTACATTCTGTGATACCATTGCCTGTGAGCCCATCGCTGGGGCATCCTGACTTTGAGGAGAAGAGTTGTGGAAAAGAGAGCTTCAGCAATGCTTTGCCATCCTTGAAGAGCTTCATTTTGATCGTGCTTGGCTCTTTTCCTCATCTGGGGTTTGGCTATATAGCTGGCCGCAACTATGGGACCAGTGTTGGCTCTGTGATCATTTAACTTGTTAATTTTGAAAAATAAATGGTGAATAGAGTCTTACAGAAAGCCTCCCTTAAGAAGCTCCTTACGAGCTGGAATTTTGGAAGGATCCCAGCTTGTGTCAGAACCACCCAGTCAAGTATCTAACTGCCCACGGTCACTGGCCAGTAGCTCCCTGTGGCTGCTGCTGGCCTTTTTGGTTTTGGTTAGTAGTGGCAGTGTTCTTAGTGGCTCTTCTCTTGTGGATATGTGCACCTAGGGAGGGCTTACTGTCGCTGGGAGACCAGCATACTGTACTAGGAAAATGCTACCAAGATGAGCACAGTTGTCCTAGCAAAACTGCACGTCGTATTGTTGTGGTAGCCCGCCTTCCTTCCCACCCCCACGTCTGACAATCAAAGTGAAGAATGGTATCAGAAATGTGCCTTTGCTGCTATAGGATGTCTTGTGCCGTGTAGGGACCCGAGTGGAGAACTGCGATGTCCAGTTCTGCTGGTGGGAAACAGTAAGTGCCGTGCTCCTCCGTGTCTGGTACCATCACTGGGGAATTTGGCGGAAGGAGAAAATGAACCCTCGTGAAAACTATCTTATGACTTATTTTAATTTCTCATTAGCCTTTACTTCAGGCTTTTGTGATTTGGGTCAAATTAAAAAAACAGCGGTTATTTCCTTAGGTGTCAACACCCTTGCCCTTTCTCCTTGCGAGGTCAGAATGGCATTGGCTTTGTACAGGGCTGAGCAGGAGGAGGGAGATAGAAGGAGACTCCATACTGTGTAGTCCCACCGTGTTGTGTACTGGGGATTTGATCAGAGTCTGTAGACTTCTTTTTCATTTTAAATTCAAATAGAAAATGCAGGAAGACATGCAGTATCCTGAAGGAGGGGGTACACTTTCAGTGGAGAAACCTTTTGCAGTTTATAGCCTTTAATGCTATCTCTGTATCGAAGCACTATGGCTAAAACTAAACTTTGAAAGTAAGGTACAAGTCTGAAGAGTCCTGCAAGAGTCTTTCCCCTGTTTGTTTCAGTAAGGCTGTCGGGCTTTAAATGTCTGTATGGAAAACTGTGTTCCTGCACACAGTCGCAGGTGCTCTAGTATCATGAGGGTCAGGGCACGATACCTTCCGCTGTGTTGCATGGCTCTGGGGTTAAGAGGTGCACTTGAAGGTCTTGCAACACAGGAGAGACGTATGAGCGAGGAAGCGCAAGCTTTCACCGGTCTGACAGGATGGCAGCTGAGGCATAGTTTGCATGATAGACTTGAATGCTGCTTGCGCTTCAAAAACTTGAACAGCGCAGATGTGGTTCTTGGAGTGGGCAAAAGACATTCTCCAGGGAGGTGCTTCGCTGATGGGTCCCATGTGGAGAACTTCCCAACTTCCAGCTGTGTAACAGGGAGGAGGCAGGAGGCTGGGGCTTACTGCTTAGAAATACCGCTTGCTTGGGTGGTGGTTTTGGTCGGGCATTTATGTTGTCAATTGAAACAGTCTCGCTGTGTTTTCAGACCTGTGTTGCTGTATGTTCTGATTAAACGTGCAGGTGGATTGCTTCAATAAACCAAGTGACTTTTCTTTTTGAAATATCCATGTCATGGAACAATGGTTTTCAGCCTAGAGGCTGGAAATTCCCAGGGGTCTATGAAATCTTTCTGAGAAGCCTCTGAGAAGCAAAAGAAAAGAGAACCTATTGCTAGAGAACTTGAATTTGCTGACTGCTACATATGGTTTTAGGATGAGGGGCTTGCAAATCAAGAGTGACTGCCATAGAGTAAAAGCCCTGGTCTGTATATATACTGATGGCCAAAATTAACCTTGTTTAATGACATGCAAAAATAAACAGAAAGCTTTCAGAAAAAAACTTGTTTCCCAAAGCTCGCTGGCCACTGAAACTGAAAGCCTTGGCTCTGCGAGTAGATTAGCATGGGTGAACTTCTGTGCTTACAGATCAAATTGCTGGATTGGGGCCTGCTCAGGAAATTCAAAAGCAAAAGGTTCCTGTGGCATTGCTCATAGGGCTTACTATATATGCAGTTGAGCATAGCAAGTTACGTAACTTCTCGGGTTTTGGGAAGTGAATAATAGGAATACGCTGCAGCCGTGTTAGTGCCGGAATTGGAAGGCTTCTTCACTGCTTAGCCATCTTTTAATTACTTTTACTCTTGAACCCTAGCGCTATCCTGTAGCTTAGCTCTTGGGGTTCTACGTGTTTAATTTGTAAAGCTCTTCGTTTCACTAAACGAAAAAAAAAGATTTCTCAGCGCGATAGCTCGTGGGCATCCGTTACCCTATAGACAGCTGGTGCCGTTTAACAAGTGAGGCTGACAGTGTATGGAGCCGAATGTGCGCACATCCTTATGGACACTTGCGGCTGCTTGTGCTCCAGATGGCACCTCCAAATATATGTAACTTCATGAACCGACTGGTAAATCAACTCTAATTGATTGCAAGTTTTAAACAGTGTAAGACTGAAACTGTACAGACAAGGGTTTCAAAGCTGGGCTGCTCTGGAGTTACTTGCCTCAACTTCACAGGGGAAAATCCATCGGGAAAGCATGGGATGTAAAAGAGCGCTCTTGTTTGCGTTTGCCCTCTTTGATTTAAAGATGTAACTTGTTCTTTTAAATTTCCCTCGGGCTGGGAGCCAAATTGTGCTCCCTTGAAGACGATCACAAAGCAAACTTCATTGGAAATGGGATTGGGCTCCCAGCATGGAAAATAGCGATTCAAAAGAACTCTTTTTGGAGATTTATGAGCATATGAAAAGAGGGAGTTACAATGAGTTGTGTAGCTGCGTAGAAACTGTAATTACAGTGATCTCTGCGATATTCAGGGATAACTGCGTTTTTCCACTGTCATGTAGGATGTGGCCATCCTTCTTGCCAGAATAGGGTCCCAAATTTTCCTTTGGAGCATCCTTAGCATTGTTTTCCATCTAGTACGTGGCATCCTTCTGTCATTGGTGAGTAAGCAAAAGGCAAAGTGAGAGTGCCGGCCCCACTGGGGGCAAAGTGCTTGGGTGTGCACTTACACAGTTGTGGTGGTTGGAATGGAGGAGGCATTCCCATCTCCCCTCTACCTGCTAGCTTGTGCTGCTGCTCACCCTGCTGTTGGTTTTGGTGTTTGGGGCTGTGCTGTGAACTAGGTCACGGAAAGGATCCAAAGCAAAAGCGTGGCGAGGGGGAGAAAAGGGATTTTTTTGTTTTGTTTCCCAGTGGTGCTGTTTGCTTGCTGAGAATTGTGTTGACACAACAGACAGTGGTGAACCGTGGTGTGGAGGTGGAAGGTATTTACACCGGCTTTCTTGTCGGTGCCGAAATACAGCGCAACTGTACCCTCAGGCCGAAGGAGCTTTCTTTCACACAGGGCCAGAAGCTCTGCAAATAGACCATGCCTTCAGTGGAGTCCTGCGAGTCGTAATGATCTTTTGTGAAGCTGTTTTAATTGGCTAAATTGGGTTCTCAGTTCACACTTGTTTGTGGAGGGATGAGGCCCCAAATGATGGGGCTGCTTCTTTATGCAGTACAGTTGTCCTTGCCCAGAGGGGTAGGGTAAGAATCATCATTAATAGTGACTTAGTAGTGTAGGTGTTAAAAGACTATGCTTAGTTTGGATATGGTTGTGCTATGAAGGATACACATACAGCTTGTCTTCTCTAGCTTGGCTCGGGCTCTATTGGTGGGTACTGTTGGGGTGGTGGCTAATTCAGGGTTGACTTCTGTCTATGCCATTGAAAGAGCTCCAACCCAGAGATGTAGTTTAGTATGTCAGATGTTTTTTGGTCCCTTCTCTACCTCTTCCACAGTAGTTCCAGAAGCTTTTCTGGGGTAAGGCTGGTCCCCTTCCTGCTGTAAAGTAGACCAGGCGGTAGGTAACCAGCTTGGCTTGGCTATGAGGAGTGTGTGTTTGGACTGTGCTCCTCCCTCCTTGGTTTCTACATCTCATCCTGCTCAGACGGGGAGTGGTGTCTAGCTAGCAGGCCAGGCTGTCGTTTGTTGGCCAAATCTAGAAAGCCTTGTTGATGATCAGCCTCGGTTGGGCACTAGGCAAAACCAGTGGTCTTCTGCTTTTTCCAGCTGAATTTGGGCAGATATATTTTACTCCCGGCAGCTCTGTAACTGCTTTGACAGGAAGATCTGTTTAGCCACTGGTGTGTCCTGCACCTGGGGCAAGGAGGTGGTGCAGAGTCCCCAGGTTCACCATACTGCTTTTGACAACAGTCCAGGAGACTTAACGTTTTTTTCGGGGCCGCCTTGTTGACTTTTCACAGAGCTGTGTCAAAACCGTTGCTCTTGTTTACACAGAAAACGAAAGTTGGCATGATCCAGCCTGCCCCGACGTTCCTGTGTTGGTCTTCCCATGAATCTGCTTTCTCTGCCTGGTGCCCAGCACTGCCTTGCTTCACCTGCTGTGAAATGGGCACTGCTTGTTCATCGTTCCTGTGTAGGCAGCCCGTGCGTTTCCGCAGCAGCCTCTACCTGCTAAATTGTTCTCTGATATCTCCAGAGAAGTGTGACCCTGTGCTGCTGGGGGTGAGAGGGGACGGAAGAGGAGCTCTGTTCCCAGTCCGTGTCTCAGCTCCGGTTCTTCTGTCTGGGAGCTGGGGGGGAAAAGGTCTTTTATGTGGTTAGAGGAAAAGGCTGGGAGCTGATACTTTCCTAGAAGCCTAGGGAAAATGCGTAACCCTTACCGATGTACGCTGGCCGTTCTCCTTGCTTTTCCTATACCTGTAATGTGGTGGTATGTATTTGTGAAGATAGTGGTCGTTTTCAAAGGGACTCTAGTAACATTACAAACAGTCAGTGGTTTAAACCTGTAATACTTGTTATCGCCTTTTGTACAACTGAGGGTGTTTCTGGTTTGTAATGCCTAATGATTACAAGGTCCTGTGTAGACATCTCCTCTGTTGGTATTGGAGCGCTTTTTGAAGGTGGGGGGGTAATGGCCTCACCCCCATTGACTGGAGAAGGAGAGACACAGAGGAAGGATTTTTTCCGCGGTTGCCTAGCAGGACAGTAGCAGGACAGAGGTAAAAATCAGTTTTAATGAGTCCCAGGCTATCACTGGAGCCGTAAGTTAGAGGCTGTGTGCAAGTCTAGGGAGTTAACGAGAGTTAACATCATGTGTCCCAGGCTGGGAGATTTTCATTCCTGTTACAGTAATGATGCCATTTTCCAAACTGTGCTGTGCCTTGGCTTTATGTTTCACTGTGTTTAAATCCATTCTCATTCCTCCCCTCCCAAAACCGGGCCTTACGTTCCCATCCTTATTTGTCCTTCCTAGCTTCTCTGCTGCCTTTAAGCAGCTTTCTTGAGACAACGATATGCACTTAGAGCTTGGGAATTCCTGCACATAAAAGGCCCACCCCCCCACACACCCCACCCCCCACCCCGCCTTCTCCTTTCCAAGAGCTCTGGCAAGCCCAAGTGTTGTGCAAATACCTGCAGCTCTTGATGCAGCAGGAACGCTTCTTTACCTCGTTGCGGATTGCACCGCCAGCCAAGGAACCCTGTGGGGAAGAGGCTTCATTTTTTGGCACGGCTTACGTGTGGTAGAGCTCTCTGCTCCGTTACGAGCTTTTCTGGAGGTGTTAGTGGAAGAATCTTATGGCTGGAAACAATAGTTGGCCAAGCATAAAGCCCAATTTCTGTTGTCCCTCTGTGTTTAGGGAGGGAGAGGGCTGAAAGCAGTGGTCGACGGTTTTATTGCTAACAGCTTTGAAAACTGCTGTGAACAGAAAATGATGGAGGGATCTAATTTAATTTTAAAGCAGTCTTTTGCCCGCTCTAGAAGTACAGCATGGCTGTAGTCCTGTGTTGGCTGGAGGCAGCAGTCATCTGGGCAGGAGGCATGTGAGAGTGCTCCTGCGTGCCAGATGCTGGGCTGTGCCAAGGCACCTCTGTCCGTAGCTGCAACCCCTCTGGCTGCACCTCTTCACCATTTGCATGCGTTTCCCCAAACCGGTGACTAGCTCCCCTCCGTTCCGTTTCTCTTCTCACCTAACGCAGGATGTTGGTTTGGAAAGCGGGAGGGTGTCTACCCTTCTTCCCCACAGGGTTCAGGGTTTTGACATGTCACTGTTGGGAATTGTGCTGATATCACCCTGGTCCTGTTCCAAAAAACATGACCCTCTTCTGCCCTTTACGGATGGGACTTAAGCTTCTGTTCCAAATGGAAGTACGTTGTAAGAAGTGTTGGCCCACATAAGCTAGAAATGATCTCTAATCAACTCTCTCCAGTGCTATTAGTGTGTATATATAGAGACAATTTTTAATAAAATTCAGTTCTTCAAGGCCCAAATTAGCTTCTGGAGGCAAAGGTTACAAAGAAAGGGAGGTGCTCGTAGTGCCATTGACTGTATAGTAACTAATGCTTGTAAAATGTGGGCACACCTTGCAGTTGTGAAAACAAAGCAGGTTCAGACATGGTGGTCTGATCCTCTCCTGCATTTCTCCTAGGAAAGTCACCCTCAATCCCCCCCGCCCCCTTCCTCCTATATGTAGGCTGTGATGCTGCCGTTCTGAATCTGGGGGTATTTGGGCTGCGCGTTACACAGGTGAAGAGATGGGGGTGTGGAAGTTGAGCCCGGTACTTTTTCTGGGAGTGAATTTCTCTAGGCTGCTGAGCCTTCTTCAAGTCACTGTCTTTTCCAGGTGACTTACGCTGTTTCTTCCAGATTTTTAGATGAATAGGCTAGACTTTGCAAAACGGAGATACATTGTCAGTTTATTTAAAGCCCTACAAACGCATGTATTTCACTAGACCGGAAATAGAGATACTGGCCAGGACAAGCTTGCGAACTGGGCACTGGGAGATGAGTGGTGACATGTGGCCAGGGTGAGGGGATTGCTGCAGTAGGAATGATGTCTTGCTTTGCTTGAAGTGCACTGCCATGCCTGTTTCTTTCCTTAGGTCGATCGTGAGGAGCCGAGCACCCTCCCTCCCCTCCCCTCTGATCGGATTCCTTTTAAGTGAAGCTTGCTCACTCTTCGAGGACCAGACCTCACTGATGACTGGGAAGCAAAGAGTACCCAGGAAAGCACTTTTATCACGGACTCCACCTCAGGAGCACCAGGAACTCATCTTCTAAGTAAAATCTGTGCCCTTCCGTGCAGACCCGATGTCTGCTGCAATGGATACAGAATCGACATACTCGGGGTACTCCCACTACTCAGGTCACTCCAAAAAAGCCCACAGACAAGGGTAAGGAAATGTTTATTTTTAATTACTTACTGCTCTAAGCTAGGACCTGTCCTGTGGAAAAAAAATTGTAAGCCAGGATGAAATTAGTGGGGCCACAGCTCTGGAGGAGATACACCTGCAGAGTCTGTCATGAGGGAACCCAGTGAGGAGACTGGAAGCAATAATGCTGCTAATTTAATGATATTCAACCTGTTGGATGCACGCTGGAGTCATGTATGGCCAGAAAAACTGAGATAGTGCCAACAAAAGGAAAAGATCACTTAACTCCGCTCTTGCAGTGTGAGGGATAAGTAGAGTCTCCTGGGAGAAGAAGTGTCAGACTTCCTAAACTGATAATTGGTAGTTGTTTTGTCTTCTGATGCCATTTCTTTTTTGTGTAACAATAAGGTTTCCTGTCTCTCCCCACCGTCCTCCTAGCTACTCTGTTGCTAGTGTGTTGGGTTTTTTTAATAGAATTTGAGTGATACTTTGAGTCCACAACACATCCTTTATCAGCATTGATTGGATTAGAAGTCAGGCTTTTCTGAACTTGAATAGCAAGTCCTCTCTCTTGTGGTAGTTCAGCAGCCTCAAAAACCATCTTGCTCTGAAACTTCTGATTACTGGGAAACTTTATCCTTTTTTTGCCCTGCGTCATCATTAGTTTTACATGCAAAATGTATGCCACGTACAGTTTTTGCAACTTAAACTGAGCCAGTCCAAAATAAGTTTGCATTTCAGAAGCAATTACCCTGTGTGGTTGGAGAAGGAATTCTTCCATGAAACGAGGTCTCTTTGCTCACAGCCCAATTATTGAGTAAAACATCTCTTGTTTGCCTTTTCTCCCTTCTTTAACGCCCGCACCCCCAATATGGATTGCCCTTTGAAGCTTAGAATGCCATGTGGAAAGATGCCTTCAAAGATCCCAAAACAACATAAAAATCCTAGAGCCTCTTACTGTGAACAGGAAAAAGTCTCATCTCAGGAAACCTTTGGGCTTTGGTAATTCCAAGAGAGATGCAATGGAGAGAGCAGAGCTGGGACGCTGGATGCTCCTGAGCTTTAAGAGCACAGTAAGGGTCTCTGGTGCAAAGGCTGCTTTCCTGTCCAGGTAGGAAGGGGGAGGAAAATATTGGTGAGCGGATTGGTGGGGCTTAACTCAGCTTGAGACATTCTCAGATGAGAAGCTACGAGGTCTGCATTGGTATTCTGGAAGTAAGCACTATCCTGGGTACCCTTGATGTTACTGCTGTCTTAATAGCCCTCAGTTAGCCTTTTACTAACCAGTGGAAATAAACTTCACCAATTGTCCTACAGCGTTAAGGTCCTAGATGGCAAGACTCTACGCTGCAGGAGCTAAAGCTGTATTGACTAATTCCTTGTGTTAACGGTACATGTCCCTGTGAGACACTTTGTTGCAGGTGGAGAGCTGTGATAGACCAGTTAATCCCAAATGGAGTTGCCAGTTGTTTGGAGAATGTGAGCTTACCTTTCAAGCACAGCACTGGCAGAAGCTGTTTTAAGAGAAGATGAGGTGGTGGGGATGTCCCCCTGTTCCCTTTGCTCCCCTTGCCAGTCACTGAGAGGGTAGACAGTCCCAGCCGCCAGGCTGTAGGCTGCTCTGGGCAAGGTCCCTCTCTATCTCTTCCAAAGCTTGTTTTGTCACAGATTGAGTCAATATTGATCAAGAGATGGGCAAGCATGACTGCGACCTAATGCTTAACGCACCTGCTGCATGTAGAGGTGTAGCAGATTCCAGGCCCTGCTCCAGAAACTATCTGGTAACCTTGTTCTCCTCTTGCTCTGTTTGGAAAAGGAGTCGGGACAGGCACAAATCGCCACGAAGCAAAGATGGCAGTCGGTCTGAGAAGTCCGTCACTATCCAGACACCTCCTGCAGAGCCGCTACTTGGGAACGATGCCTCTCGGACAGAGGAGGGCCAGGTAAGGAGGGAGTGAAAGCAAACGTGGAGTGCGATTTCTGGAACAGAGCATATGGCTTACTGGCACATGAGCAGGAAAAAAGTGTTGCTCGCGTGCTGTTAGTAAAGAATCACAACTTACGGGTACCCTTTATTCATGTATAAAGCCAAGGTCTCGATCAGTTTTGTCTTTTTCTGAGCGCATTATTTTTGACAGTACCACCGCTGATGTGACTACTCCTGAGGCGCTAATTTGCCTCTGTCTCCAGAGCATCATCTGCCAAGCTCTATAGAAACATCTGTTTCCATCGTCTCACTGTGCATTATTCAGGTCAGCCCTTTCACCTGTATGTGCACTTCTGTTTTTAAGCAGGATTTGCTCTAGGTAATCGTGTAAAGCACATTAGGACCAGGATCCCAGTAGGGAAAGGAGGCAAGAAATGTAAAACTAATGCAAAATAGCTGGGAAGGAAGGTGAACTCGGTGAAAGCTAGTACATTAACACTGAGTTAAATAAAGAATGGAATAATGCTGGGTTTAGATTGCACCTAGGATAGATCCAGTACTCTCTTTGCTTTAGCAGTTGATGTGAAGGTGCATATTCATTTTCAAAGAATGGGTGATGCTGCAAGATATGGAATGCAGGATGTTTCAGTGCCTCCTGGGCTGGATTTGAGGTGTGTTAGTCCTTGACTGTGGGGCTCCACCTCTGCCCTTTCCAAAAAAAAAAAAAATATTGACACCCAGTTTCCACCCAAACTGTGTATGGTAGTACTTTTAACAGTATTCATTTAGCTACAGGTGGGCTCACTTCTTGTAGTGCCATGTGGTATTTTGTTATCAGATGCTTGTTTTCACGAGTCCCAGCTATTACTTCAAATAGATCTAAAAGTGCTGGTGAATTCTTAAGCCCTTGTTTTCATGCTGACCTCCTCAATGTGAGTTAAAGCCAAAGCAAAATAAGTTGATGCATGAGCACAACTTTTCTTCTAGGGAGCAGGGTGCCCTGGGTTGGGTCCAGTTTTGTACCACTAGAGATTTAGACTCATATTTCCAAATAACTGCACATTTTTTTGCTTGTGCCACTTAAAATGGGAAGAACTGTTATAAGAGGTAGACTGAGACTAGGGTTGCCTGTTGTCTTCTGGGCTGTAGCCTTAAGCTGCTGTGGTGTTTCTGTCCCTTCTCTCTTCTGCACAGTTTCTCAGTTCTTCATATGGAGGAAAGTATGCAGAGCTATTTCATGCATAAACATAAAATAGTTGAAATGCTTAGATTGCTTTACTGGAGACACTGGCAAAGAGGGAAATGTGATAGGATTATGCTGCCTTTCAGGACATACTACAATGTAGATATCTCTTCTGGGGCCTCTGTTTTGGTGAGAAGTGACTCAAAAAACCCTCATATTAATTCAAGATGCTGACTGTTTGTGGTTGGTCTGTCTCGAAACCCTACTGCTCTAGGCATGGGAGGTATTCATGTCTTGGAGTGCATTAGAAGTTAAATTCCTGGAGTTGTTCAAAGTAGTTGTGCTGCCTCCGTCTACTCCTTTCCCAAAGATTCTTGAAGACTCTAACTCTTTTAAAGAAGTGAATAAAGGCCTAAAGTGATGCCTGCTTCTTTAAAATGAAAGGCTTTGATCAGCTTGTGTAGCTGCGGAAGTCTGGGGGAAGGTGTAAATCCTATTAATGACACAGGCTGCAAGAAGATACAGTCAGGAGGGTAGGAGGAAGAGCAAAATGTGTGCTTCTGCATGAGTGTTGCAGCTACAAAGGTGTCAGGTGCCAAGCAACAAAGTGCATGCATTGCCACTGTTTGGTGTGTATTTGTGGGAAGCTTCAGGAGTCTTCATGTGCATGAGTCACTCCAGCAGCAGCTGTGAGTCAAATCCATACATGTCAGTGTAACTCTTTGGCCGTGCCAGCACCAGGAAGGAGCAATGGGAGGCATCGTGGGATGGGAGAACTAGTTTGCAGAAGTCCTCTGATATTAGGTAGGGAAGAAATGAGACTTTCTGAAAATGTAAGGTAATCTGAAGCTTGGCTATGTGGTGACTGTATTTCAGGTAAGCTTCTTTGTGGCTGAGTGGCTCCTGACAATGTCCAGGACTCTAATACCAGAGCTACTTGGTAGTCTAGGTTCCTCTAAACGTAAAGCCCCATACCTGAAAATACCCTCTTGTCACCATCTGTGATTTTTTTGGTTTAACTAAACTTTTATTAGAGTGTCAGCTGTTGAGGGCAGTGCTACTGTAGAGGAGAAGAAAAGAAAACAAAGTGGAGGAACTTGCTGGAAATGCAGTTGCTTCTGTTACAGATGGAAAAATAATGTGTGAACATGTTTTTGGTTGTCTAACAACAACAACTGGCTTGAAACACTGAAATGAAAATTTCCCTTCCAGGTGCTTCTGTGGTGCACTTGCACCGCAGAATTTGTGGGCTGGAAGAGTGGTAGTCCTTCCCCTGCACATGGGAACTGATGATTACTGCAGTTTCCAAGAGTTATGTGATATTACTTGTTAAGTGTGCTGGAAGAGGAATCTGTGGGGTACAGTGAGTGGCATAGCAAGCTGAGCTGCCTGCTCTGCAGTTACAGGTTTTTAACACCTAATGTTTATAGTCCCTGGTTTGGACAAGTTGCTGTTGTGTCCAAACCTTTGCTAATTTTGGGGGTTGGTTATTCAATATATTGAAGGTATTGCTTTTGCTATAGTTTTTTGGGGGGGGGGCATAAGTCTGTTGTAGCAGTCTCTTTCCGGGCAAGAATAGAAGACCTGGAAGGAATAATCTGATTATTTCAATATTATTTTTGTTTATCTCTTCCTCCCTCAGGATGACAACTGGGGTGAGACCACGACAGCAATCACGGGCACCTCTGAGCACAGTATTTCCCAGGAGGACATTGCCCGGATCAGTAAGGATCTGGAGGACAGCGTTGGGTTGGACTGCAAACGTTACCTGGGCTTAACAGTGGCAGCTGTTCTTGGACTTCTCGTCTTCCTTACCCCCATCGCCTTCATTCTGTTACCCCAGATCCTGTGGCGGGATGATCTGGAGCCGTGTGGTACTGTTTGTGAGGGACTGTTCATCTCTGTGGCATTTAAACTGCTCATTCTTCTGATTGGGACCTGGGCTCTGTTTTTCCGCCAGCCCAAGGCAGATATACCAAGGGTGTTTGTATTTCGGGCCCTTCTGTTGGTCCTCATATTCCTGTTTGTGTTTTCCTACTGGCTCTTCTACGGCGTTCGCATCTTGGACTCGAAGGACACCAACTACCAAGGAATAGTACAGTACGCGGTGTCTCTGGTGGATGCTCTGCTTTTCATCCACTACCTGGCCATTGTGCTGCTGGAGCTACGGCAGCTGCAGCCCATGTTCACTGTCAAGGTAGTTCGATCAACGGATGGAGAGTCACGATACTACAGCTTGGGGCACTTGAGGTAGGTACAAGCCCTTGAAGTCTAGCAGTGTAGACAAGTGTGGCTATTCTGTAACGCAAAGCATCAGCTGCTTTTCTACATATTGATATCGCTGGTTTCTGAATCTTCCCCCTGAGGAGTCCTAGAGTCTCCGCAAAGTTACCAAACTGAACCCCTCCTCCCCTCTGTAAGTGTAGGAGAGGTTGTCCCTGCTTCAGAGGAGTCCTGTGCATTTCTGTAAATGGAACGAGCTGATGGCACAACTTCAGGCTGGTCATTGGGCTGAGCCTGGTGAGATCTTTTGTCTAAGATCCTTCTCTGGGCTTCTTGCTCGGTCTCCTGACTGGAGGAAAGGGGAGAGGCCTCCTTGTGTAGCCGGGGCTGGCTTGTGCTCTTTGGCTCTACGGGCCAGGCGCCACTTTGAGAGCAGCTCTTCAGGCTGTGCAGAGCATCGCTCCTCAGGGCCTCCTGACAGCAGGCCGGTCCATGTGGCAGGGACTGAAGGAAGAAGTAAGTGGCCCTGCGTGAGAAAGCAGTCAGCAACCTGACGTTCTGTTGAAAACGTCCATTTGTCCTCATTGTCCTGTGCAGCTGAGAGTCGTGTGAGGAACCTGAATAAACATCCCTCGGGTCGGATCAAGCACTGTCATTTGGATCCTGTGTGCGCCTTTTGCAGCCAGTTGAAATGCTTATGGTTCAGGTGTTTGTGCTCTGAAGCCTGTTGCTGTGGCAGGCTGGGGCTACCTTGAAGGGCTTAGCCATATAGCTACTCCATGGGATCTGAAGGCTGCTTCTAGCGACTGGGGAGTCTTTCCTCATTTCTAAGATGGGGAGTCTTTCCTTGTTTCTAAGATCGGCAGTTTTCCGCAGTTTTGTGTTGGCTTGAGGGAAATAGTGTTTAGCCCTGCTGAAGCAGTTGTCTTGATGCAGCCAAAATCTCCCAGCAGTTCAGGCATTTATTTAGGAATAGTATTTTCAGCGAATACTGGGCCACATGTAGGTGGGTTTTTTTTTTGGCAGTGCCACGCTGCTCCTGGTTTGGTTTTGTAGCATGATGCTCTTTTTGCCATAGGTATGGATCAGTTTGCTGGGTCAGATGTATCTGGGAGTGTTTGGGAGCTGTGCAATATCCGTAGGTATGACGCATGCCTGCTTCCACCTTCCTGCTGGTGTTAATGCTTCCCTCAGCAAAGGTACAAGAAAGGACAGGTGTCTCAATCTCCTTAGTACCCGTGTCCTGTGAAGCTCTGTAGAAATCTCTTAGTTCCTGTGCCCTGTGAAGCTAGCAGCTGAGGTCTGAAGACGATTCCCCAGACTGTGGACTTAAACATTTGTTCTGCTTATCCTGTCCAGACCCCTACGGCGTGCGTATCTGTTGCAGATGGAGAGATTAGTGTCTGCTGGTTTAAGTGGATGTAGGAACAGTCTTCTGCAGCCATTAGCTTAGCAATGGAATTGCTTTGAAGCAGATTTAGTGGTTGAAGCTCAAGTCTGGGAGTTGACTCCTGGATATTGTTTCTGGCTTAACGGAAGAACTCAGGGCCTTTTGGGTGGACTAGGTCTGGACTCTGCTGTATTTTCCTTCTCTGTAAAATGTGGAGAGCCCCTCTTGTGTAATGGAAGTGGTCCCATTGACTTAATGAAAGGTCACCTTCAGTGTTTAAAAAAAAATAACTAATCTCAGCTGGTTTTCTTGTCAAACTTTTTTTTTTTAAACTTAATTCCTCTGTGGTACATGACAGATCCAGCATAGCCTTTAAGACTAGGGAGATGGAGGAACGACTACCAAAGAGTTCCCCTGTGCCACAGCTTTGTGGCTTGAGGTGTGCTGGGGCAGTTTAAGTGTATTCTGCAAAGAAAGTTCAGTACAGGTATGTATATACCTGTATACACACAGTGTGCAGGTTTGGTTTGAGAGAGTTTGCTGGTTGCTTGGTGGTAGATTGTGGATTTGTGTTGAGAGGAATTAAGATCCTATGCCTGCCAAAATCTGCATGCCTGGCTTTAACCATGTAAGTAACCTTGCCATCGGAGGCAAGGAATTTGCTTGAGAATCAAGGCCTAAATATTTAATAGCACATGCATTAGAAACGGTGTTCTCTCCAATTCTCTCTTTGTGGCAAGGTTTTGAAATGCCTTGGGTGATGCGAGGGCAGCAAAGAGTTGTAAAACCTAGGGTGAAATCTGAGATGTATGAAAAATTAATAACTTCTCATTTGTTGTCAAGTTGATTGCAATTTTGGTTGGCATATTGAATCCAAACCATGCAGCATGTGGATGCTTCAGTGTCTTGTGTTAGAGGAGGGTCTTGTCAAGCGTGTCTAATAGTGGTAAACTAGAGTTGCTTTTTCCTTAGTTTCTGACAGATGAGTATAATGTGTATGGACACATGTTTTGAAGCCTGTGTGTTTCTCTGTCTTTACTAATGTAAAGGTAGAACCGTGTAGGTTTGATCAGTGGCCAAGTGTCTCCCAGCTAAGGGAGAGTTCATTCTCCCTTCCTCTCTCGCTACAATCCACATGGAGAGTTACTTGTGCGTAAATGGTCAGAGCTGCTGGTCTTGATACAGAGTGTGGCCCTGACGTGACAAACACTGTAAGAAGTGAATGTAGTTGGTATCTCCTTCAACTTCTAAAGGCTTAGGATTGGGAGAAGTTTATGTAAAACACGAGAAATTTGGGAACTTTTGAACGTCTTTGCAGCATAATTTTGCAAAGTTTTCGTAAAGGTCTCGGCATGCTTGTCAGTGAAATGTCAGTCAGGGTCACAAGGGGCTGCCTTCTGCCTCTGGCTCTCTGCCTGAGGTGTGGGGCTGGAATGGGAGGTCTGTTGAAAGGGAAAATGTGGTGACATGTAAGGACGGTTTGGTTCATTCAGGAACACTGCAGAAGTAGCCTTGTGGGTCTGCTGGAGAGGTGGTTGTAGCTATAATAGAGCATGCATATATGACTCGGTGCTGCCTCTGGGCTCTCCATTTGCTACCGTGCATGCTGGCCTCACCCCAGCACTCTTAAAGGGGTCTTAGGTTGTGGGCTGCCACCTGGAAGGAGGAGGCATGCTTTAACAGCTATAGCAATCTGACTGCCCCCTGAAATCAAAACCTTGCTGCCTCAGTCCAGCCTTTTGTCCTCTTCACACTCTTAAATATCTGCAAAGTTTTGCTCCCTGGCTGTCCATGGAGTCTGTCTTGCTCAAGAGTCCAGTGTGCTCTGGAGAAGCTGGTGGCAAGAAGGCTCTTGAGACACCTTCTCTTGTTCAGTGTTGCTTCTTGGAGTAGCTCGGGATTTTCCACAGGAAAATTGTTGATACCAACCTTTTTAATCCAAGGTGGAAGCTTTCAAATTCTAGGTCTTTTCTGAAGAGGCCAGAGGGAGCTGCTCGCTAAGTATGAAGATAACAGGCTTTCTGGGGGAGAAGGGAAGAAAACAATAGCTCAGCCACCCTTCTGGAAAACCATGTTTTTGCCAGGCAGGGTACAGACAGGATTTTCCACCCTCCCTGGCTCCAAATGCAGCAAAGAAGCTGAAAGTGCTGAGTTAGGTATTCCACTCCACCCCTGAGGGCTCTAGGTCCAGGAGGGTAAGCATATTTGGGAGTAGTTCCCCAAATTCATATTATAATCAACCTATTAATAGACTGGCTTGGTCCCACCCCCAGCACTTTGGCTGTATGTAACTTTTCTTCTGGGAGACTTGACTGCCAAAATGAGCATTCCCTTTGGCATTGATTCAGGAGCTTGGGTTGGGGGTAAAATTAAATTGGAGTCCCAGTGAATGTGGTGCCAAGTCTCAGCTCACTGACTGCTCTGCTGCTCCTGGTTGGAAGGCTTGCCATGCAGGGGGAATGCTTTAAGGTGATATGTATGGGTAAAGAGCAGGCAATAGAGTAGATGCAAGAAAGGTCAAGCCTGGGAAAATGCGAGAGGTTGGGTGGGGATGCTGGTGAGACTTTTGGAAGCAGCAACAAAGGGAAACAAAGGTGGGGGAGAGCGACAGTAGATAACTTTTCAGTTGAAAGGCTGATAGTTTTGTGAGCTGAGGCTTGGATTTGCAGCTGAGGCCTTGGTTTGTCCCTACAGACAGGGATGCTGATGGCATCTGTAATCCATAGTTCAGTACCTTCTGGATGGCTCGTAAACTATGTAGGAAGGATGTTGCTGAAGAAAATCCTCCTTTTCTAGGATGCTAAACATATTCCCTTCCTCTCCAGTGAATACTCTTTCCCCACCCTAGAGCTTTGCTAGTCTAGACAGCTCAAGAAAATGAATGGCTTCAAACACGTGGTAATTACTGATTTTACACATAGAGTGAATGTTGGGCTCCAGTATAGTCTTGGTTTTCTGAGGTTAGAAATGTCTGAGAGTGGGTCTTTCTCCTCCCTCTTGCTCATCCTTGCAGTAGGGCTATGAGGAGCAGGGCCATGATAGTTCATCATGTGTCAGGCTGTATGAAGTAGAGAGCTTCAGCCTGCTTTTCTGTTCTTCCTGGCATGGACTTGCCTTTATGAACCAGCTAACTGAGAAGCTAGTGGGGAGGCCTCCCTACACCTTTGGAACAGAGGTACAGTTTTTGCAGATGGCTGTGAGCTGGTTGATGTTCTCCGTCCATCTAATCGAGAGAAGCTTAGTACTCAGAAACAGCAGCTCTGTTAGAAGATTGTCTGTACCTGTGTCACCCGTCTGCATTTGGATGGATGTTTGCTGAACTGTGGTTTGAAAATCCAGGAAGGGAGCAGCTGCTTCCTCAAAACAGGTACCTGTCACTGAAGAGCCTGTACCTTCCCTGCAGGAACTATCAATATCTTACTGAGAAATCTTGTGGCTTGCACATGCTCACGAAAAGTAGATGCATACCTGTTTTGTGGAAGGGGAAATCGTTCAGCCTGTCTCACAGCTGAACTGGAGGCAGCAGAGTAGCTGTTTCGTAGGTGATGGGTGAGCCCTCTTACCTTTAATACAAACCAGAGCTGAAACAGACTTGTGTGGTGGAAGCTGATGTCACTTTTGACCCAGCTGTTCTGGGTTGGCAGTCTTGTATCTATTGAACCTGTTGCTTATAAAACTGATCTCTAGGCTGTCAGTATTTACTGATCTAACCTGATGAGCACTTTCTTGTCTGTGTCCCTTGGCGCCACTGGGGCCGTGTTCCCTAGTGCGTAGAGGGCTAAGGAGTGGGAATAAGCTGCTTCATACTCCAGCCTGCATTTGTAAGCCTTGCACATGTGATTTTGCAACAATGAGGTGTTGCTCAGGTATGCCTCACCTTATTAAGGGTGACATTTTTTTAATGAAGAACGCTTGGTCAACATTTGAACTGCAGAGTGCTCTTGCCTGGAGTTGTGTCAACATTCCTCTCCAGGTTATGTTGTCCTAAAATCTCCCTACCCCTCAAAAGGAAAGCTTCCATGGCATATATTGTTTCTGTTTCTAGCATGGTGAAATGTGTCCGCTTAACCGTGGGTTTAGGAGGCTGGATCTCTTGCCTGAGGCAACAGCTGCTGAAATCTTGCCGTTTTCTGGTGAAGGAGCTTCATAATGTGTGTCTAATTGCATTGGTTGTCCATAGTGTGACTGATCCCATATGCTTGTGGGCTGTTTTCTGTTTCCAGTGGGGCGGTTGGAAGTGGGACTGCAGAACAAGCATTGGTGCACACTGGCGCAGTGCTGTACCTGCACCGCTAAATCCTGCTGGAGGCACTCCGGGCTTGGGCGCTCTTCCTTCTGCCCTGTCTGCCGTTTGCTTGGTCTGCGCTCCCAGGGACTGGAGGAGTTACGCTCACCTTCCTTTCTCCTTGGGGTTTCTTCAACCCTCGCCATCCTCTGTAGTGATAAACGCTGTGATGAAAGAGATTGAGCTGATGAGTTTTTACCTTGTTCTGTAGCAAAACATCTTATTAGCTGTCCTGCTGCCTTGATTACAGGAGCTTCCCAGAACAGCATTTTCCACAGACTAGTGACTTTGCAGAGCAGCTCTGTCGCCAGAGCCTCCAGCCTGTGTGAAATTAGCCTCGTTCCTGAAGGCATTTTCTCTGTCCTGAAGTCTGTACAAGGCACTCTGAGCATTTGTGTGAGTGTCCCCCGCCCATCACCGAACCTGATGAGCACCAGCATTAATAGTCTCCCCTCCCAAGAAGTTCTGGGATAGCCGGCTAAATGGGTGTTAATTGCATCGGCAAGTGTGAAGCTCCTGAAGAAACTGAGCTGTCTGCTCCAGAGCAGCTGCTTTAGCACTGAGAGGTGTCAGGCTTGTGACCTCCAAGCCTATGTCTTTCCAGCAGCACTTCACCTAACTGGGTGTTTACAACCACCTTTTTGCAACTCATCATCTCTGCAGCTGGGCTGCTTCTCCATCCTCCCATTCCTGAGCTTGCAGAACTCTCTCTCCACAGTTGTGTGGCATGGGCAGTTGAGCATAAGTGCCCTTCAAACACCCCATGCCATGGAGTAGCCATGGAGTAGGGAAGGAAGATCTGACTTGGGGCTGAACTAATAATGACTTAATGGGAAAAGACTTCCAACTGCATTCTTAGTTGTTCTTAGTCACAGGCTGTATGCTTTCCCCTCCTGCCTGTGTCTGCTGCCTCACCTCCAGGAGGATGGTGCCACCGAGGGCAGTTCACCTAATTGCTCTTGCCACGAGGGTACCTGTGGAATTGCAGAAGGGCATTTTCCAGTAGCTTCTGAAAAAAAAAATGTGTGCTGTTCCCTGCTGAGTAGGGAGCAGTCTCCTTTGATGCTCTAGATGAGTTATGGGAATGGTGCCTTGTTCTGTTTTACGAGGGTCTGTTTGGTGGTGAGTGGGGTGTGCTGTGTCAGCAGAGTTCAGCTAGGACTTCTTACTCGGGTCAAAGCAACACCTCATTAAGAGGATGTTTGTTTGTGACAGCGGTGAGCAGCAGACTCCAGGGGTGCCAGGTGCTTCTCATTGCGGGGGGGAAGTCTGGGATGGACTGTCAGTATCTGACTGCATGCACAACTCATCTGGGAGTTTCTGATGTGGTAAAGCCTGTCTCCGAAGCCTGGGAGGGCTCTGCTTTTCTGAAAGGAGCATGTTTTCCTAGCCCCTTGCCTTTCTGTATACGCTTTTCAGAAGATTTTATGTATGGCTTTACACATAGAGCTGCTTTTTGTTTTGATGAAAGATGACAGAGCTCAGGGAACTGAAGTGCCCACAGTTATCTTCTTTACCCCTCTCTCCTCCCTTGTTTGATCTTGATCTTTGATCACCCCCACACACTGCCTCTCTCCTCCTTTTCACCAGGAGGAGCATGGAATGGAGCGTACCAGACCACAGCCCAGGTACCAGTCGTATTGTGCTCCTGCAGATGTACCAGGCAGCACTGGCGGGTGGTGCAGGGTGATTGTTATACCCTGGAGCAGTCTTACATTTTTGGAATACTTAATACTTTAAAAGTTTACAAGCCAACTCGTAAGTAAAGGGCCTGCTGTCAATTATTAATACCACTTGCTAGTATGGTGTTACTTGCTCCCTCACAGGGAACTGCTAGGCTTTGTACTTCTGAAAGAGATGGTGTGGAAGAAATGCCACTGGTTTCCTTTGCAGGGATTTCGCTTCTTGTTGGTTTCTCTTTCAAAACCAACACTGCCCAGAAGCACAGGAACAGCACGTGCTCCAGCCTACCCTGTACTTAAGGGGTTTGTCATGTAATTTCTTTTCCCCTGCTGTTGGTGCCCTCCAAAGTGCCTGTGTGTACCACCCACAGAGACAGATGGTCTCCCTAAGCTGCTGAACAAAGTTTGTGGTGGTGAGGATACTTTTATCTTCAAATGCTGAAAAAAGAAAAAAAAAAATCCACCCCCTCAACCTTTGACATCTGTTTCTTGTGGTGAATGATGAAATACGAATATTCTGCAAAGGAGGGAGCTGTGTGCCCTTTGGGGGGAAAGGAGGAGGCTTGCTTTTTGTTAAAAGTGTAAGAAATTATGAATTTACAGTTCTTGTACAGCCCAACCAAGTAATGTCCAAGAAAACTGGAACCTAATTCCTGACCCTACCCTGAAGGAATAAAGAAGAGTTAATAGGGAGCTAGGCGGTAGTAAAAGATTCCTCACATACACACACAAAACTGAGGGCAATATTTTTGCTTATAACTTGATCACCCCTCCAGCACTCACTCCCCTTAAATGAACCTCTGTGCTTAAATTCCCCTTGTGCAGTTTAGGTCAAGTGGGGACCTCAGCTGACAGTTTGGGGAGAGCTATTCCCCAGCTGACAGCCAAACAGGCTCCCGGCACAGCAGTAGGGACCTTAGCTGTGGTTTGGGGGCTGCCAACTCCAGCTTGTGCTCCTGAAGTCCTGGCAGAGGGTCATCTGCATCCTTGTTGGGGCTGGTTTTTTGATGCTCAGCTCAGAACTGCAGACCATGTCCCTGCAGCCCCAGCATTGTTTGTAGGGTTGCTGGATGCTGGCTAGAAAATGAGGTGGCTCTTGCTTGTGCAAAGCTTGCTGAGGTGGAGCTGGGTGCGGGGTGCCCTGTGGTGGAGGCTGGGCTGTAGTTTGAGAGCTGCTATTTCTCTGCGTGCAAGGGTCTGCTAGTGGGTAGTATCGATGCTGCCTCTTCAGGCCTGTACGCGTAGGCTTGCAGGGAAATAACACTCCGAGGTGTTGTGAGAGAAATCCTAGAAGAAGCTAAAGCTGCTGTATTGACTCAAATGGCAAACTTCATTCAAAGTCTGGCCACGTTAATCCCATCTCCTGCTGGGGGTCAAGAAAGAGGTGGTCCTCTTTCCTGAGAGAGCACCCTACCAGGCTGCTGTTGGAACAAGAGCTGAATACTGATGTTTCATGGCAGCAGCATCTAAATGTAAAGTCCTATTACAGCACTGAAGTTTTGGTGCCAGTAGAAACTTTGAACGCTTTTTCTGTTGTTTCCCTGGAATTAAAGTTGCATTTCTTAGCTTTCACTTAAAAAAAACCAACCAAACTGCCCCCCCCCCCCAAGTAACAAAAAAACCAACCAAAAACCCAACAAAACCTACCCCACCCTTAGTTATTTCATAACTATTAATGTAACTCAAAGAATTCCTTGTCTAAAGACGATGGCCTTATTTGATGCATGGTCAAGCTTTAAGTTATCTTTTGAAAATGTAGACTCTTACAAACTTTTTGCCATACCTGTCAGTTCCTGCATATTTGTTTTCATTTGAGGCTCAGACTAATCAGGGGCAGAGCATACATGTATGCTGGGAAGAGGAAATGCATCGCTGTCATGGATTATGCTACTCCCAGGGCCTGGAAGTGGTAATCCAGGGTACTGTATATTGCCTGTTGTGGCAAGGTTTCTAGGTGCTTGAGTGGGTCACAGGCTGGAGCTGGAGGCTAATGGGTGCCCTGTAGCTCAGGGTTCGGCGGAGTCTGGTATTTCATCCCTTATGTGTCTGCACTCAGTGCCCGTTTCACTCTTGCATGCAGGATAAACTCTTGGTCTTGCTCCCAGCTCCTGTGTTCAGAAGGTAAAGCACACCTTGGTGTCATCCTGTCCCTCCTGACTTGTTTGAAACTCCTTAAATCCAAAATATAATCTCAAGTGTGTAGAAACTTTTGAAAGAGGTTTAAGCCTCCCTCATAAATACTCGGTACACCTCTCAATTACATAAACGTTTGCTCATAGTTTCACATCGCTTCTTAAACTAATGCTGCTGCAAAAAAATATTCTGTCAATAGTCTGATCCTTCCTCACCCCTCCCAAAGAAATCTTGTCTGGTTGCACAGGGATCTGAATGGTGGAACTAGTAACTTACATCTCTATATTATCTATGTAGCTTTATAGTTTGTTTGTATATCTGTCTTCCTGGATTATTTAGCCCAGCTCAATTTCTGCAGTCTTTTTAACTGTCCTTCTGGTGCTTAAAGGTTACAAAGGCTTATGGTGGTATAAGAAAGGTGCAGTAGGGCAGAGGGAGAGAGGCAGGACAGCATCCTTTCATGGCAGTGATGGTTTCATTGAAAGCGGTCCTGCTGCTGCCTGCATGAGGAGGTAGGTTGTGCGTATGTGTTGCTGCAGTCTGCCTGCAGAGCAGGAGCAGTTCTTGGTGTGGTGCATGGCTCTGTCTGCAGAAGTGTGCTCCTCTGCTGAGCTTGGGGACAGGAGAGAGCCTCAAGTCCTTGCTTCTCCTCTGCTACCCGGCAGGCCTACAGGGACCAGCTGTGGCCCAAGCATGAGGGACAGGTCTCATGCCACAGGCAGTGTCTCTTAAGGTGCAGAGCCGGACACTGTGTACCACACGGGTGGCAGCTCATTGCTGTGGGCTTGGTGTAGAGTCATATCTCCATCTGTGAGAGTGGACTCTAAATTACTGTCTTGAGCCATGCAGGTCTCCTTTCTCAGGGCCCATTGGTCTCCATAGTCTGCTCAGCTGTGGAGAGAGATGTTACATGTAAGATAGACTTCAGCAGTGTCCTTGACACTCTCAAATTGGTCACGGGTCTGTGTTGAGTTGAGTGCGGACAAGTGGAGCCTGCTTGGGCTGCTGGCAGCTGGGTGCAACACCCACAGGTGTCCTGGGAAGCTGGCTTGCCCCTGCTTTGTCGGCACCTGTGTCTATCTGGGGTGCCTGTATCTCCCGTGCTGTGCACGTTTGTGGGGACAGCTTGGCAGCAGCTTCCTCCCATCATCTTTTCACTTAAGTTGTTCCCTTTGTGCTCTTTCTCTCACTGCCCTCCTTTCCAACCAGCCCGTTTGCTCAATAGATAAAGGAAGCCTTTCACAGCTTTGGGTTTTGCTTCAGTGTGAGCAGATGGTAGTTGATTTTTTTGTATTTTTTTTTTTTCCCCTCCTAAATAAGCAAGTTAGTATTCTCACTAGCTCCCTTGAGGATACCCCACCACTTTGCAAAACTGGTGTGGAAGCAGACTGCTTGGCGTGCTGGCGGTGCACTTGGAAAACCCATTTCTGAGCTCTAGTGTGTGGATCCAGTAGCTGCTGCTTTCCAGATTGGATTCAACTACTACTGGCTCCTGAGAGTGCTGGGTTGGGCTTGAGGGGTGGATGTCTGGCTAGGCGTTGGTTCGGTTTGCTGTGGGTGTCTGGGACATGGCAAATACATGGCCAGGCACGGGCAGCTCCTTTGCTCTCATCTTTCTTCTCTGTGTAGCAGTAGACCTTGAGGCAATGAGGTGCTGGTACTCTGCTTGATGAGAAGGTAGTGCCTTTGCCTGTTTGAATGTGTTGTATGTGATCAAAGGGAAGTGGACGTCTCTAGTTTGAGAGCTGTTGGGGCATCTGCATGTGCTTGTTGGTGTGTGAGGAACCAGTTGAAATCCAGCTGGAGCTGTTAGCGCCTGAAAGCTGCTATTGTCCACTGGCTAACCCATGAGTTATACCGTTTGGATTTAGTGGTTCTGCTAGTTACCTGCATGGTGAGTAAGTGCTTGAAAACACCCACACACACACTGTTCCTCTTGGAGAGGCGGTCTGGGCATAGGAGGACGCGAGTGGTTTGCTTTGGAGCCGGCTTTCTTGGCAGCTGGCTTCCTCAGCCTTCTGGGGGAGAGGTTTGTTGTGCCGTGCGCTCAGGCTTTCACAAGCTGCTCTTTCAGATGCAGCCCCTGAAGCTGCTCTTGTACACTCGCGTACCCGTCCCAGTGGATGGGCTGAGGTAATCGGTGCCATGTACCTTTGCCGCATGCTAACAAATTCCCCTTTGCTGTTCTGTGAGGGGGCTGGAAGACGGCCTTTCTGGTTATCTAGGCTGACCCATTGCAATAAGACATCCTAGAACTGCATACAGTGAACCTGGGAAGAAGCCTAGGCTCAGCAAGGGCTTAAGTCTTTACTTTCTTGTGAAAAGAGTCCCCTGCCTTCCATAGGAAGCTCTTCTGGTGCTCCAGGACGTCCATTGTTTCTAAAACTCACGTTAGGCTTTTGCAGCTTATTTCCTATTTCATTTTCTCTCTGTTGAATATGATGTCGGGGGTAACAAGTGTCCCTATGATCTTTGCCTCCTTTGGCGCTGTATACTGTGAAATGAGATGTTCACTGTGTTACTGAGGAAGAGAAGTGTGGTGCTGTCACAGTATCTGACCTCAACACAGTGACTGTCTTTTCCTGGTAGATCATATTACTGGACCTTTGGGACCGCTCTTCGAGTGAGAAGATTGTGCTCTCCTCCTCCTCTTCCTCCTCACTATATATTAGCTCTAGTGTCTTGGGGTTTTGTCCTAGTTAATTACACTAGCTGCCACCTTCAGCTGTTGGAAGTGGAAGCGAGGGCAGTGTGGCTGTTGGGAAAGCATTCATTGAAATTTGAAGTTCTACCAATAAAGGTGACTGGGAAAAACATTCAGCCCATGTGCTGGTACCCTAAAGACCAGTTAACTTCCTGAAGTATCAGGCTGGAAAGTTTCTTTGAAGGAGTCTTGAAATGGGAGCATGCCTGTGGGTTTACTGGGATTTTATAGTTGCTTGCTAAAACTTAGCACTCTGTACTTCTATAGCAGCATCTTCTTAGTACTGGCCTGGGAATACTTTTATAGGGTTCTTCAGGGAGGCTTAAATAAGTAGCTTGTTTGGGTCGTATGACATAAAGAAGTGGATTTCTGCCCCCCCCAAGTTTGGTCATACCCTCCTGTGAAATCCTCTATTTTAAAGCTCCTGATTTCATACTCACAGTTTCTCTTCCAAATAAAAAGATTCAAACATAACATTAGTAGTAGACTTGCAGGGATCATTTTCTTTTTTATCCATACCAGAGGGTTTTGGCTAGGCTGCTGTTGAGGAAAACATACAAAAAAACCCAGCCTAAAAATGAATCCTAGTCTCCCCCTCTCATTCAGAAAATTTGTACGTTGAAATCCCTTCTGCACCAGCAGTGAACTACTGTATTGCTCAGCTGGTGTGTTGATTCTGTTTTTTTGTCTTGGGAAACATGAGACTTGGCATAGAGTGTGCGTGTTGGAGAGTAGCATGTCTTGGACCATGCAGGACAGAAAAGGGCACATCTGTGGCTAGAAACCGGGCTGGTGCTCTCCTTAAGCTTACAACATTCATGTGACGATTGTTCAGATGTCCAGTGTTGGGGATGGATGGGGACACACTTAAATTCCTGTTCTTTCATTTTTATTTTTTTAAAAAAGCCTGGGAGGGGAGAGAACAGATGGGGACTGGTTGCTGCAAAACTGTGGGATGCCCTGTGTGTGTGTTTGGGCTCCATATAAATTGCACCATTAATGAGCAGATGTTCGCTTCCATGGGGGCAGCAGACGTGCTGCCATCACAGTGACAACCTGTTACTACACTAAGGTTTCCTTCCCTTCCCTGAAAAAGGCTTGGCCTTGCAAGTTCTGTTCCCTGCCTGATCAAATGCCAGAAGCTGGATGTCTAAAACAAACTTGCTGAGTCCCGGTCACCCGGTGCCTGTTCCAGGGAGGGCAAGGATTATGCTTGCCTGCCTTAACTATGGGGAGACTTAAGTTGTGGTTGTCTGACAAGAAAATGTGGTTTTCCTGTTCCTAGGGGCTGTGGTCTTGTTCTCTTTACTCTACCAAACTGAAATGCTGTTGTAGTTACGATGATCAAAAGGCATTTTTCTGCTCTGCTTGTTTGGCCACAGCTGCTGAAGGAGTTCCTTGTCTTGGCATCTCTGCTGAGATCTGACTCCGGCTCTGTTTACTGGAGAGGACAAAACTGTAGCTAAGGCATTGGTGCTACTGCCGGCGCTGTAAAGCGCTTCTGCACGACCTCGGTCCTCTCGGGAGCCTTGCTCCAAGGTGCTGCTTGGGAAGGACAGCGAATACCAAATCCCTCATGCTCTGCCAGCTTGCAGGAGACGGCCCTTGGCATGGCAGTGCTGCCTGAGGAGCATCTGCCTGGGCAGCCTGCGCTGGCCTCACCCTTAGCTACGGTAGGCAGCGCAGGGTAGCAAGTCTGTGTAGAGGATGGTGGAAGTACCTTCTGTAACTGTTTTCAGCGGGGATGTTGGTGTGGGAAGCATTTTAATTTCAGTTGTCTCTTTCCAGTTTTGTTTCCAGGGCTTCGGTCCTGGTGACTGTGCTTTGGCAGAGCAGTCAAGCGTGGTGAAGGACCAGGAACTCGAGGCCCAGCTCTGCGCCTAGCAAAAGAGTATCTGAAGGAAAGGGATTTTCTGGGAGGGAGATGCGATTGTGGGGTGCTTCTGGGAAGGTGCAGAAGTTTTCTGAGCCTGTTGGGTGTGAGCAGACAGTACTGCTAGGGAGTAAGAAGTGCTGTGGATGAGCCTCTCAGCACTCCAGGAGACCTCAGCATCTCTTGCAGCAGATAAGCTTGATGCAGTTGTAGGCTCGAGACCACTGGTAAGGCAAAGCCAGCTCTGTGTGGAAGGTTGCTTTGTGCAATTCTTGCTCAGCTTCTCTTTGAGGTGCCAAAGCTTCCCAGCTGGCTGTGGCGTGTATTTTGTGTGCCCAGAGACCTTGGCTTGTTTTCATGCTGTGTCTGTTTTGGAGAACATAAAAAAAAAATGTTGTTTGGAGGAGAGGAGTCTGTGTTGGGAACCATTTGATTAAATGACCCCAGGTTTCCTTTGCCCTTGGCCCTCGACTAGCACAGCAGTGATCAGGCCTCTCTGACTATCCCTGTGGATATTAGGTGTGTGGCTCACCCTAAATTGATGCCGCAGGATTTGCACCCATAGCAAGGTAAGGAAGTTGGGTGCTCTGGTAGCAAACAGCTCAGCTCTTTCTGGATGTGTATTTATATCTGTGTCTGTTGCAAAAGCATGAGGCACTCTTCCGCCTTCGATGATTAGCAGTGTCTAGCTGATGGTTGGTAGGTGCCATGTCGGGCTACATTTCTAGCTTAGCAGGAAAGCACGAAACTGCTAAAACCACATGAATGATGGCTGCTGCAACCTGCTGGGTTTGACCCTAGTGTGTCCAATGGCAACTTTGCTTGCAGAGGTGTGGCTTCAATCTTCTTTTTTTTTTTTCCCTTTTTTTTTTTCCCCTCTCCTTATTTTCTCTTTTACTTACCTTTCCCCACCACTTCAGAAGACTCAAAACACTTTTTTTGGAAACTGGCAGGGCCCAAAGCCAGTATTTCGATATTATAAACAGGCATCTTTCCTTGTGCTTTGCTTCAGTATAGCACTGGCTTGTTTTACTGGAAATCCTCTAAAAAAAGCCAATTTCAGTATCGGTGTAGCTATGTCACGGAAGGAAAATACAAAGCCAAAATGGCCTCTGAGCTACAGAGCATGGCAAGAGCTCAAATATCAAAATCCCGTGTAAGCAGCAAGTATTCAGGCAAAACTGTTTCTGACTTACCTTTTGAGAGAAAAAAATTGGCGATAGATGCTGCCTTTGTGTCACATAGTCCCCTCCTCCACTTCCTTGGATGCCCTGTAAAAGTTAATTCATTACTGTTTGTAAAGGACTCTGCATTTCTCTGCTGCCAAATGCCACTGAGGTACCCTGCGTTTCTGTTGGGTCTGCTTGTTTGCTTTCCCTCTTGGCAGCATGCTGTGACATGGCCTTCTTCAGGGTAGTAATAATAATTTAAAAAAAAAAAAAAAAGCAACACTCTTAACAACGGAAAATGCAAAGCAACAAAAGAGAGCCTCACTGGTATTGCCTACAAGGAAGACTGGGTTTCCAGTAGGCCACTGGCCTGTGCAGGGGGCTTTTCCTCACGTCATAGGTTTTGAGTCTGAACCGTTGCATGAAAATGCTTTTTGTGTCCTGATACGCTTTTCTGCGTTCTGGTAGTTGGTTACAATGCCTGAAATATATTGGGCTGCCAGATCCTCTTAGTTGGACATGAGGAAGATGCTCACTCTGACCTTCTCCAAACAGGCAATTAAGTATTGAAACTTTCTGTTCATTTTCTTCCTGCCCCTCCTCATTCTTTTAAAATCGTCAACACGAGGAAAGCCTCAGTTTGCTGAAGTGTGGGGTGAATGAATGCAGTGACCGACATGGTACTCAACTCCTCCTGAGACGCTGCTGCAAGGAAACAGCCTCTGAACGCGGGCTCTGGGAAGGCTGCCCGTTTCCATTCCCCTCGGAACTGGCGTGTGGGTGGAGAGGAGGCTTGCTGCAGCCCCGCTTCACCTTCCTCGCAAGGCAGCGGAGGGTCTGCCCTGCAGTGGAAAGTCCCCAAAAAACTGAATTTCTGTTGGGAGGCAGCAGGCTTCCTTAGTGTTTTTCTTTGCTCCTGCTCGCTCCTCAGGGCTGCTGTGGGTGCTGATTTGTTTGAGGTTACCCTCCTCCTTGCACACTGTGTTGCACAAGTGTGTTGGGTCCCTTTCTGCCGTGTTTGGGATGGCTGTGCCTGTTCACGGGGGGGATTCTTGTTGCTTTGCAGCTCCTGTGTGGGGCAGGGCTGGCTGTCCTGCGCTGTGCAGGGTGAGGCTTCCCCTTGATGTGGGTGAAGAGGTTGAGCAACACAGACCAGAAGGCTCTGATTCAGCTTTCTCCTTGCTCTGGCTAATTATTGTGACCCTTCTAATTTTCTTGTCTGCAGCATCTTCTCTTTAATTTTTTTTTTTTTCCTTTTTAAAAGAGAATTTGAAGAGTCGCAGTACAGCTGTTTTCCTAACTTGCCATGCTTAGGATGGACTACATGGGAGACAGATGGGCTGGTAGAAATTTAGGAAACTGATGTTTAATTACACTTCTCTCCCTAGAGAGCAGACCCTCTGTGTGACTGAGGTATCTCATATGCGGGACTGAGCCTGTAAAGGATTTGCATCAGCAAAAAATAGCTGGGCTTTAATTTTCTGGGCAATTTTCAGGTTGCTTATTGCAATGTAAAAGCTTTATTGTGTTTGGATTTTGGGTGCACGCACCAATGAATTAGTGCGGTAGGTCATTTAGTGAGGGGATGGATGGGGGTAGTGGTTGGGGAAAGCTGGCATCCTGATGATAACCTTCTCTGTGGGGTCCAGGGAAAATGTGTATGTATTAAAATAATGTATTCTATCCTATGATGCACTGTGTTTTGTCCTAATAGAGCTAGTTGGTCAATGGGGCACCTCGCAATCGTTTCCCACTGGTGGGATGGAAGTGCCAGCACTGTCTGAAATGAGTGCAGTGTATTAG
Source organism: Sagittarius serpentarius (assembly GCA_034782735.1). Lineage (NCBI taxonomy): Eukaryota > Metazoa > Chordata > Aves > Accipitriformes > Sagittariidae > Sagittarius > Sagittarius serpentarius. The sequence continues at coordinate 4,021,084 of JAVKLA010000030.1, read as the reverse complement.
CAGAGCATAACTGTTCATTTTTATCTTCTTGTTTTTAGTTGGTCCTAGTTTTCCAAACGTTGCATTCTGAGATGAAACACTATGGAGTTTCATCTTCCTGGGAAGCGGACGTGGAAAAACTCAGTCATGTTTGAATGCAGTCAGAAAGGGGAATATGTGCTGCTGCCGCATGACTTCTTGTATGAAATTTTGTTATATTAAGCTGCAGCAAATTCACAGTAGAAATCAGAAGTTTGGCAGGGAGAAATAAACCAGCTTTCACTTGTTCTGTGTCAGCGCCTGCGTGTGTACGGCAGTGGGTCAGTCTGTACTGCTTCATTAAAGGAAAATTATTTCCTTGGTTTTAAATAATGGCTTTTTATTACATATCAGTAGCTGAGTGCTTAAATGGAGTTGCTTTTAACAAACCTGATATGAGGAAATACGAAGGACCAGCACCTGAAAGTAAAGCTTCTTTAAGATGCTCTAGCTGGATGCAAAAGACTCTGCCAGACGGTCCTAAAGATGGAATTTGCTTCAAAAGCTAAATTCATCATCTTAAAGGTATACAGCTAATGAAATATATGGCGCCGTACTGTAATACTGACTGATGAAGGTACACAGTGAACAAGTCTGAGTTTGTTCTTCTTAGAATCATGAATGGGCTGGCATCTGCACCTAATTCACTGATCAGTGAGAGGGGGCAGCTGGAGAATGAGGGTGGCGGGGGGGCGGGGTGTGTGTTTAAATTACTGAGGTGTGATGCAGAAGTTTAATATTAGCACAAGGCACAAGAAAATTTAAATTGCTCCTCTGGGAGTGCGCGTTGAATCAGTGGTAGTACTGAGAACAGAATTGAGGTCTTAATTTGTTGATGTCTTATTTTCCCACGTTACCATCCTTGTAATGTTTTCTTCCTGTGTTGTAACATGTGTGAGAATACTTGGTTGCTCTCCTTAGGAGAGGCTTTGTTGGTAGAGTGTGAACTCTACAATTAACTGGCAACAAATGTGTTGGCAGTTCCCTTATAATTTTTGTGGGTTCAAAACGAAATTAAGTGTGGGTTCTTGGCAAACTCCAGCTGGCTGAATCGGTGATCTTGGTGATTTGCTGAGAATGCTCCTGCCAGCCGGACGCCACGCCGGGGCATGGAGCCAGAGCAACGTGGAGAGAGCTATGTCCTAGATCCCGCAAGCGCGTTGGCATTTTTAAACACCATAGCTCCGGCTTGTTTTGAAATACTGTCCTGTTTGTTGGTAGCAGTGCCTACAGACATCTCTCTCTCTGTTGTCGAAATGATTGCAAAGGAAGATACCTCTGGGCTGAGCCTTTCCTGCTGCTGGCGCGTGTGCTGTTTTGCTCCCATGTGTCATCGTTTTATGTAGAGGCATCCCTTCAAAGGGATGGAGGGAGTGTCACTGCTCCTTATTCTGTCCCTCGCCTGGGATTTAACAAGCAATCCTGAGGTAATCCCTTCTCCAGCAGCCATACTCCTCAGGCAGCGATCTTATCTTGCTGTGAAAGCTGAAGAGATTGGGCTCTTGTCAGTGCTCGGATGGAGGAGATCTGAGGAGCTGTGAGGTGCGGCTGGAAATGACTCAAAGGGAAAAGCATCCATCCTGAACTGGTCCCGCCATCTAGGCAGACCAGCTACAGCAAAACCAGCGTGGTGCTCTGATATTCAGCCTGGGCAAGGTTTCTGCATCACAGCTATCGTACCGCCGAGGCGGGCTGAGCGCTCGTTCTGTATTTTCCCATGCTGCAGACAGCCTAGTGCTTCAGTTTATGTGCTGCCCTTTTTTAGGGATTTCCTGTCATCTTCCCGTTGAGGTGAGGGCAGAGACGTTTATCTTGCGTCTCAAATGAAATTCCAGGTCCTAGAGAAAGTAATTAATATTCTGCGTATTGCACAATTCTGTGGGCGTGACAACCCTGTTCCAAATAATGTGGCTTTTTTTTTTTTTTTTTTAATTTTAAGGAAACAAAAGAACTTACTGCATTTTGGGGGGTTTTGTCTTGTGTTGTTTGTTTTTGTTTTTGGTTTTTTTTTTTCTTTTTTTCCTTAGCATCCAGCGAGCTGCACTGGTGGTTCTGGAAAATTACTACAAAGATTTCACAGTCTACAACCCAGCCTTGTTAACAGCCTCCAAATCCCGTGCAGCCAAGCACATGGCTGGCCTGAAAGTCTACAATGTTGATGGTAGGTGAGGTAAAATGTAGTCTCTGAGACTGGGTGGGATGGGGAAGGGCTGGGTTGGCTTTATGCTTTGTTATGCACACATTCTCACCTTTTTGCTTTGCCAAATCCTTGTCTCTTGCTGGAAATCTTCCTAACAGTGCTGAGTTTGCCAGTTCCAGATGACTTTACAGATGTGTTTAGCCCACAATAAGGCTTTTGTCTTTGCCAGGTGAAATGTCCAAGTTTTGGGTCAGACTTAATAATTAAGTGGCTTGACAAGCATTTTTCGGCACCACTGCTTGTTTTAGGCAGCTTCTGCTTTTTGTTACCCTTGGGTCATCTCCTTGGTTGTGATAGTACAATAAGCACAATTTTTAACCTAAATGAGTTCCCCAGTCGTTTATTGTGCTGCTTCCACAGGCAGCCTTCAGGAAAGTGAAGGAGGTTGATACCAACATGGGAAGAAGCGACTGCATAAGCAGCAGTTGCCAGTGAAAGCAGCGCTCGTCAGTCTGCAGCCTTAGCACTAAATTAGCTATGCCTGGTTTACGTGTGGCCATGCTCCCAAGTCATGGTGATGCTGAGCAGTTCATGGAAATTCAGAGACCGATAACTATCCCCCTTAAGCTTTGCCATTCTACAAATGTGCTTCAAACTTTTGGGCTTTAAAGAGGCCTGTGGGAGGATGGATGGGTGGATCCCTGTGGGCACTCAAAGCGGTGAAAACTGGACTTAATCACTTGACACTCTTAAACCCTATTAGTGAAAAGCTAGGCTTGATAAGCAGGGTGTGCCCAGCCATCACAGCCTTTACAAAAGTGTGCATTCCTTTGATGGAAGAGCTGAAATTGTGTAGGGAAGCTTTTATGGTGAAGGACAGCTGAAGTCCTGTGAGAAGATGTGGTAAGGCCCATCCTGCCCGTGAATGCGTTAGCATTGAAAGGCTTTGAGAGCTGGAAGGGAGAAGGGACTGAAGGGACTTTGCTGGGCAAGGTGGCTCTGCGTGCAGGGTGTTGAGACTGAAATATGAAGAATATCTGTCGCATGGAAAAACATAAGAGATGATTGTTTTGCTTTCAACAAAGTTTCAGTGCCTTATGGGTGTGAGGTTGTATTTTTTTACTTTTTTTTTTTTTTTTTTTTAATTTTTGATGACTTCAGAAGTTTCAAAGACCTTATTCTAAATGTTTCCCCAAACTTGATGCAGCACTCCTGAGTCCATAAAATTAATTGGAGGTTTAGATCCTTACAGTGGGATGTCTCCAACCTGACAGGAAGGGTGAAGGGGGAAGCAGGGGGAAGAGGGGCAGGCTTGCCCATCATGTGTCCCCTCCTGTCTGGAGTGAAGAAGCTCTCAGGGGGGAGGGAAGGAGTTGAATTGGAGAGGGGAGGCAAACAGACTTGCTCTGCACTTTTCTAGAGGTGAAATCTTTCATTCCAGCTGCTCAGTGAGGCCTGGTGTATGGAAAGTGAGGGCTTCCCAGTCCTACAGGTGTCTCTGCACACCATTCAAGCCCAACCACCCGCCAGGCTGGCTACAGGACCTGCCATTCTGGTTACTAGCTGGCTTGTCTTCTCCTGCGCTGCAGCGTCTCTTCGGGAGGTGGCAGGGTCTCTGTTCCTGCAGCACCTGCTGGGATGTTGGGACTCCCAAGCTCGGAGGAGAAACTGCCTGTCTGGTAGCGTTAGTAGCTTAGGAGGTGCTAGCTCACAAAACTTTGTTGGAAGAAAAGGAACCAGAAGCAAGCTTCAAATGTGGCTGGCAGGCCTTTCCAAGTGTCAAGCTCGTGAGCCTGCTGGGAGCTGAAAACTTGTGCGTTCCCTTCTGGGGCAGTGCCAGTTGTCTGGGCTGTTCCTTGTGCAATGCCGCTGCCTTTGTGGACATGGAAATCTCAGGCTTAGAGGCACGTCTGTAAGAAGATTCCTGTCCATTTTATAAAGCAGAGTGTAGTTCAGGCTGCAGCTTACCTTGGCATTCTGACAGTCTCTTACACCCTCCATGTGAAAAGACAGTAATGCTATTAAGGCAGCCTAATTTGTTGGCAGCTTTTGTATTTGATACTGGAGCAGCCAGGAAGGAAGAACATCTTGCTGTAATCTCTTTTATACAGAGTGGGGAGGCTTACCTTCAAAACCAGGATTTTCATCGCCAGGCATAGTCAATGAGGCAAATTGCAGTTCTAACCCAAATGTGGGAGATAGCGTCTCCCTTGAGTCATATCCTCCATCTCGAGGCTGTCAAACAAAGTTTGAAGTGTTCAGACTCTTAAGAAGCTGTGTGAACGCTTGTCCTTCCCACTGCTGTGCTTCAGGCTTCTGTCTTGGAACCTGGTTTGTGCTTTTTAGGAAAAAATTAAAAAGTTGCCCTTGCGCGAGAACAATATTAAGCATGTCTGTGCAATTGATTGGCCTTAACCACTGCCAGTTGAGAGTGTGTGCTCTCAGAGCAGTTAGTCAGAAAAGCAGCTCTTGGTGGTTTGGAGGAAGTCCTAGACTTCTCCTTTTTCCCCTCTGGGTAAACCCACCTCTGTCCTCTATCTAGATAGAAGGGTCAGTGGACTCTTCTGAGGCAGCAATTTTTCTTCTCTCTGCGCCAACAGCCAGAGCCGTGAGCTTCATCGGGGAGATGCAGAACCTACTGCTGTATTTTAAGGTCACTAGTTAAGGTCTTGTAGCAGACAGCTCTGTCACTTGACTGTGTGTTACAGAGCAGATTGCAGCTTCCCTGTTCCTGTAGCTGTGTAGGATCTGTTAAGAGCAACGGAAGCTGTAATGGCAGGTGCTGCTCAGAGTGCCGTGAGAAGCTACTACCCATAGAGACCCCAGCCTACCCTCTTTGCAGGACTGCTGCTCTGACAGCATCTACCCTTCTGGAAAACCCTACGCTTTGTCTAGAGGTGACCCTGCTGCCTCTGCATCCTGTTTTTCCTCCCTGCGTGTAACTGTCTGCAGTTTGGCTTTTGTTCATTCATCTCCATGTCTCATGATGTTCTTGTGTTTGTCTTTCTCCTCTTTCCAACTCCGCACTTCTTGTGCTCTCACACTGTCTTGTTGCTGAAATGTGGTGTGTTCCAGCTGCCCTTGCCTTCAAACTGAAAACATATATAATGGGTGGTAAGTTGCATCCTTGGCATATGCACCTCACCTCTGCTTTTGTGTATGTTGCGTGAGATCCTTCATCCCAACTAACTTCCCTCGTCCGTGCACCAAAGCCCCCTTTCAGCCCGTTCTGCCTAGCGGGGTTTCTACCAGAGCTCCTGAGGACCGGGGAAGGGTTTTATAGCTTTGGCTGGGAAGGCCGGAGCCACAGAGCACTTGTGACAGATGCTGTGGGGTGCCGGTCTGTCCCAGCCTCAGTCCTGTGGCAGTAACGCTGCCTTTCTTGTCTCCTTTTTGCTCCTCCTTGCCTCACGAAGGCCCAGGTAACAATGCGTCGGGGCAGTCTCGTGCCATGATTGCAGCCGCAGCCCGTCGCAGGGACTCCAGTCACAACGAGCTCTACTACGAAGAGGCCGACCACGAGCGTCGAGTGAAAAAACGCCGTGCAAGGTAGAGCTGTCCCTACCTGGGCGCCGTTCCTCAGTCGCGTGGGGCTTGCCGAGCCTGACGACACGGGGGAGGCCCCCAATGAAGGGCTGGGGCTTGGCTGTAAATCTGTCACACCGAAGCAGCATGTGAAAGCCAGATCTATAAGGGATGGTGACAGCTTGCAACTGGAATTATCTGAAGAACATGCGTAAAGGAGAGCTCATGTATATTATGCAGATAAGCTAATGCAATGTCATGGATTAGGGAGCAGTCCAGTGCTTGACAAATCTGTAGTTACTTGCTGTAGGAAATCCCATTATTTTCCCCCATGCCCAGGCTTGTTCTCTTAGCTCAAGTAATCCAGGGACAGGGCCGGTGGAGCACTTGGTGTTGCCTGTTCATGGGCAAGAATATTTGTGTTCGCAGACTACTAAAAGGGGCAGTTTGCCCTTTTCAATGAGTTGTGGAGGAAAGAGGTGAACAGAAGCGGTTACATTTTATTTTGGAACGTAAGTATGTTTTCTGCCAGTCACACGTGAGCTGCAGAGTTGACGCTTTGTTGAGGTGACTCGAGATAGTGCCTCTGTTTGCTCTGGAGCCTAATTACAGGTTGTAGTTAACATACCCAGCAGTTTGAGGCAAGTTGCTCACGGACAGGCACCCCTGAACTGAGCTGTGTTTAGAAGGACTGTGCCGTAACTGGAAGGAGCTGGCTTGGTTTGTGTTTTCTTTTGGCAGTTTATATTTCATTAGGAAAGTGCTGGCACAGTGTCCCCCACCTAGCCTGCTTTGGTCTGGCCTGTGCTCTATAGCCACTGTCTTTTGGGCTCTCTTCCAGCCTCTGAGCAACAGGAACTTAAACTTTCCTTTCTGTGCAGCGTAGCATCCTAACTCAAGCACGACTCCCTTGCTTGCTGAGTTTGGTTAGAATAGCTGCTTAGTCAGAGGAAAACCATCAGTCACTACAAGATCAAGCCAGATGTTTCAAAGGAGGAAGGTCAGAGCTGCAACAAAGAGTCATGAGGAGATTAGAAACCGATTTCCACCCCCCACCTCCCCCAAGTCAAATTAAACAAAATGGGCAGGGGCCAGGGCTTCTCGTGCTGTTCCTTGTATGTAGCCAGAATGCAGTATGCTATACCTTCTGCTTGTCGTGAGGCAGCTTCCCCTGTCTTTAAGACGCTTTGGGTATTGAGGGGCAGTGTGGACAGCAGTTGGTGACTTCAGTGGAAATCTAGTGTGGAACAAGTCCTGTCTGGAAGGGCAAAAGAGGTTTTGTTGGGTGACTTCCCTTATCGCTGCTTCTTCCTCACTGACTGCAGCGTCGCCCCTCACTTGTGACTTAGTACCGGGCTAACTTGCAGGTGTTGTATGGCATCTGTTTGCCTTTTTATGGTGCGGTCTTCGTGTTTGCTCACCTGTGCCAACACGGCGATGGTTTGTAGAGGATGTCTTTAGCTGCAGTGAAGACGGGAGCCCCGTCACTGTTCAGTGGAGGGGTGCAGAGCAATCATTCGGCAGCGCAAGTTCTGTACCCGTTAGGCGTAAATCAGAGCTGACTGCAGCTTGGGAGCAGAGAGGGTCTTGGAGCAGTCTGTGTCCTGGATCATGCTAGTTTATAGCCAGCCTCTTCCTGACTTCTTGCCCGTCCTTATGCTTCAGACTGCAGTACTGTATGCCGGAACCGTTGTTTTAAAAGACGTGCATTAAACGCAAGGGCAGCTGTGTCTTGTTTGAGTCATGTAGCTGATGTTTATGCTGTGTTGGCAGAACAAAGTATGACACTCAGGCTTTTAAAGTCTTAATTCTGGTTTATGACCCTCAGTTGCTGGATGGCTTGGGCAAGGAAAGAAAAACTGCTGTCTGCCCCTCAGACTCAGAAGAGAAGATTTTATGTAGATTGTCTGATGGCAGGCAGTGACTCAGGGGCAGAGATGGGAATAGGAGCTTGTAAATCCTGACTCCCAGGCTCTGCCTTAACCACAGACCCATCCTACCTCTCTTGTTATGACTCTTGTCCTGATTTTCCTTCTGCAGGCTTGTGGTTGCAGTAGAGGAGGCTTTCACTCACATCAAACGCCTCCAGGCAGAGGAACAGCAGAAAGCTCCAGGAGAGATGATGGACCCTCGAGAAGCAGCCCAGGCAATCTTCCCCTCCATGGCAAGAGCTCTGCAGAAGTACCTTCGCACCACCCGCCAGCAACAGTACCACAGCATGGAGAGCATCTTGCAACACTTGTCCTTCTGCATCACCAATAACATGACACCAAAGGTAACGCTTTCTCTAATGTTGTCACGAGAAGGAGGGAGAAAGGGATGGCACATCTGTGTGTGCGTGCACACAGAGCAGAAAATTGTTAAAGGAGGTGAGTGGAGGTTTTCATAATTGCTGCCTGTGATATCAGTGCATTGCAGGTTGCATCAGGGTCTTAAAGGGAAGGTAGTGTTTCCTCTACAACATCTTTTGTGTCTGTTTATCTTAAGGTGCCTGGGAGATAATTGTTCTCGTATCCATTTCAGCAAAGGGAGTACCAAAGAAATGTATGAGACGGGGGCCTTGAGTCACAGGGAATTCTCCCAGCTGGCTCATGGTAGCAGCATGATGCAGGTGGCAACCTGCAAAGGACCAGTATTTTTTTTTTGTCTCCTCTGCAGTGCTGCATTTTGGACTGCTTCTAATTGTGGCCTAAATCCCTGTCTATCTGACAGTGTTTCTAATTTGTGGGCTGCTTGGTCAAACATCAGTTTGCTGCTTCGCGCCCTGACTCTGACTGTTGACTTGCAGACACAGGGAGGGACTGAATGATGAGGGAAATGGGTTACACAGTCCCTCTCCCACTCTGCACCTTCCCTTCTAAGAACGCCCCACAATCCTAGAGAAGGGCTAGAAATGCAAGAATTTACTCCTGGGCATTTACCCGGGACTTACTAAGCTAAGAGCAGAAATGCTGTCAAGAGATGGGCCTTAGCACCCTTTCCCTGGGATCCACCTGGGACCTCGCCCAGGTATGCAAGGGGGAGTTCGGCTGCCATTAAGTTTGCAAAGGAGACTTTAAAACACAAGCGCTGTCAAACAGCGTTCCCTGTTCTGCTTTCAGTTTTGCAGCCTCAGTCAGGCTGCAAATGTGCAAACCTCTGCTTTCCGCCTTAGCTTGGCCTGAAGAAGGGAGGGCCAGCTAGCCCATCTGCCTGTCTGGGACTGCAGTTTTGGGATGTGTTATGGGGCTGGTAGGGGAGAAGTTACCTCTAGTGGACTGCTGTCAGATGGCAGTGCTGACAGCAGAAGTCAGGGCTATAGCTTTGCAAGCTTGCTGGGATGGACTGAAAGAGGATCTCCTGGTGGTTGTGTCTGCTCCTGGGGTCTGAAAAGCTGGGAGGGACTGGGGAGAGGATGTCTCTTGAAGTATGGAAGCTGAAACAGTTTGCAGTGTGGCCAGCCCGTGCTCGCAGAGCTGTATCTGGGGACGGGAAGAGAGCATCAACGCTGAGCGAGTTGTGGGGCCGGTGCTAACGCGTGTCCCTCTCTCGGCAGGCATTCCTGGAGCGTTACCTCAACCCAGGCCCAACCCTCCAGTACGACAGGGATCGCTGGTTCTCCAAGCAGTGGACTCTTGTCAGCGAGGAAGCGGTCACAAGCGGGTTACAAGACGGCGTTGTGTTTGTCCTCAAGTGCTTGGACTTCAGCCTTGTTGTTAATGTGAAGAAAATCCCCTTCATCAAACTCTCAGAAGAGTTCATAGACCCTAAATCGCATAAATTTGTCCTCCGCTTACAGTCTGAGACTTCAGTCTAAGGGATTTTGAGGGTGGGTTGTTTGGGGATTTTTTTTTTTTTTTTTCAATATTGTGCTTTTGGGTTTAATTTCCCCAATGCTGACTGAAACTGGCAGATGATGGACCAGTAATATTTGACCATCTGCACTTTATTTGGAAAGGGGAGGGGGGAGTTGGGATATCTTATCTAGAAAGAAATATCTTAAGAGGCGACAGGGTGACTTGGCTCGGTTAGCTCAGCCTTGGAGACAGAACAGATTTTTTTTTTTTTTTTTTTTCCCTCCCCCCCTCCCCAGCATACTGTAAATCTCACGCTCGCTCTTTCTCCGCACGATTGCAACGTTGGTATTTTTCTTGGAGCGCTGCCTTATGCTGTGTGTGCGCCTGCGCTTTTGCATCTCTGCTTTTACTACCTGTAGCTGTTTCTGAGAGTGCGTTGCTCACCTCTCTGCTATAGAAACCTGCTTGCACGGGGGTGTGGCAATCCCTGTTCGCTCGGGGAGGAGAGGGTATCAAAGGGTGGGTGTGAGAGGGCTGCTTCTGTGAGCCACCTAATCTGAAGACTGAAGGCTTTTATTCTTTTCCTCCTCTCCATGTGCCCTCTTCTGTCAGTACTGGGCCTGTATGAGCACAGCGGGATGGTTTTGTTCTCTGTGTCTCTCTGAAGTTGCTTGTCTTGAACTGGATCAGCCCATCTTGCAGCTCTTCAGATTTAATTTTTATTATTTTTTTTTTTCTTTACCAGTGCTTGTTAGTGAAACTGTTCCGCGTGACACAGGTCCCTGTTATCTCTCACCTGCTTCCCTCTCTCCTGCTTGCCTCTATCTTTGTCGGGCACTTCCAGAAGTCCCTGTTTCTGTCCCCTTCTGTCTGGCTTTCCGAACGTTTCTCCAGCCACGGTCCCCTCGGGGTCTGCCTTACCACCGCTTCCTTTTGCACCTGCAGGGGCTGCGTATTTGCACTGGGACAGGGTGGGTAGGTAGCTGGCTCCTCAGATAAATCACAGACCCTCCCTAGGTCTGACAGCCTCTTTGGGGGGAAGGGGGGTGCAGGCAGGAATGCGCCCCTCCCTCTCTAGCCAGCTTCAAGTGCGTCTGGAGGAAAGATGGGCAGAAGCACTTCCCTCCTTGAGGAGAGGAGCCGGGGAAGGGCTGACCTCTGCTATGTGCACTTGCTTTGGAGAACTGCTGTGCTCTGGAAACACCGCGGTGTGTCCTTCCCCACCTTTGCCTTCAGCTATAGCTAAGAAGCGCCAAACTATGTCTGAATGTTGAAAACCTGCCTGCCTTTCTTGGCCTTTCTGTACTGCGTGAGCTTCTGCTCAGTGCTGGGATCTGCTCCTGAGAGATGCGGTTTTGTTTGTAAGGCCACCTTTGCCCGTCAGTGCAGCTTTCATGTGCAGCTTTAGTGTCACCTGAGTTTTAGGCGGTGTTGGAAGGTTTGCTTTTAACGATGGTTTTGAAGTGGTGTCTGAAGTCTGATTGCTGGCGCAGGGCACCGCGTGACTCGAGACAGCTCTGAGGCTGGCAGTAACCTGCCTTCTGTCAGGTCCCTCCGAGACACCCCCAACTCTGCGGCCCTCCCCAGCTCTGTGGCGGTGGATTTGCATGTGTGAATGCAAATGCTCGATTTATTCTGCCAAGTCTTTTGCCATGCAAATGTCTCTTTTATCAGGCAGGATCTGACCTGCCCTCCATTCAGATGTCTTAACACAGAGGCCCCGATTCAGCGAGGTGCGTAAGCCAGTGCCTTTCATTGCCGGGGTGCGTTGTCTTCCGAGGGGGGCTGTGACAGCCCCTCCTGTCCCCTTGGCCTTCCTTAGACCTTCCCTGGGTTCCTCCAGCAGCTCGTGAGGCTGCCTCCGTGTTCCCACCAGCGCGAGGTGGGCTGGCGAAGAGTGGGGCTCTGCTAGTCCTGCATGGCAGGGCTGGTGTGGGCTGGCCGGTGCCCACCACAAGCCGGTGGGAAGGAGCAGCCATCTTAAGCCAGCGTGCTGGGGACAGGGCAAGGGAGGGTCCAGCCTCTTCCAGCTTCGGCAGCGTCGGAGCCGCATGTCCAACAGCGCCTGCGGATAGTCCTCGGGGGATCACGGGAGCGCCCTGGTGAGCAAGGGTCCAAAGTGGTGATTCCCCATCCAAGTGACACCTGCAGTGTCCTGCACCTTTCTTGCAAGTGCATGGAAGTCACCTGGATCCTGTCTTCTGCATGTAATGTGCCAGATGTGGTTGTGAAGAAACTAGATGGTGCGGTACATGATGGTATCAGGCCCACGTCCTGTAAGGGATGGGACATAGGTAGAGCTTTTCCTTCTCTAAACTTAGTGTTTGGGTTTCTTTCTAGGTTAGGCTTTCTGGTAGTCTGTACAGGGACTCCGTTATTGACTGTGGCCTTTGCAGTGTTTTATTTTGGAAAAAGTAGATTGGTTTATTCCTTTCTTTTTAAAAAAAAAAAAAAAAAGGAAGGGGAGCATATAGTATCTCACACTTGGCTCTCCTAAAGATGTGTGTATCTGGCTTTTATGATGTGCATAACCAGCAAGGTGGGAGAGACCAGGAGTAGCTTGGGAGACTGTGGAGCACGTATGCCTGTGTGGAGGCTACTGCCTGTGGCTGAATTGGCTCATTTCTGTGAAGCCAGAACAAGAACCACCTTGCCGGGGGCTTGGGTGTGCCGTGTGCGTGAGAACACCTTGTCACAGGCACCTCTGTAAAACTTTCTTACTTTCCCAGGATTTCCTTCCCCTTTCCTTTTCCTCCCCCCCACGAAGGGGGTTGTCTGACAGTATCTGCTCAGGAAACTCATGTCTTAATTGCGTTAAATCCTTGAACACACGGAGAACCAGACAGAAGCGGCGTGTGCTCGCTGGGGGTCTGCTTCCTCATCTGTGTGCTGTGGTTCAGCGCTGCCTTTTCTGCCTGCCACCGAAAAGGACACGGTCAGTGGGGGCTGACTCAGACATTAAACTTTCTTCCCTGTGTCAGCAGCATGAATGCTTTGCCTGATGAAATCTGAAGGAGAGGACTTGGCATCTCTAACGGTCTCTTTAGAGGTGCAACCTGCGTAGGAGTGAGGACAAACTAAAAGGGGAATCGGGACTCCTGAGTATTCCTTGTGTTTGGTTTTTTTTAATGACATTTTATTTTTCAGGGTCTCTCTTGCTTCCCCTCTCTGTGCAAAATCAGCGGACCACTGTCATACCTACCTCAGTGGGGTGTTGTGAGGCTAAACTCAACTTGTTGTCAAGTGCTTTGAGATCCACAGATGGATCTGTGGCATCTATAGGAGTTTAGACTCTTTATAAAAATACCGAGTGGTGAGAGCAGACTGGTTTGTTTAACTCTGTTTATAGCCAGCTAATGAGTAAGAATCGAGTCACAGGGAACGAAGCTCTGATCCAAATCCTGCAGTCCTTACTTCTGCAGAGCTTGCCAAGAGCTGAGCATAAATAAGGCTTGTAGGGTTTGCCAGCCAAGTGCAGGCTGTTTTCCTCTGAATGCCTCTCCTATCCTGCACTGTCTCCTTGCATATAGTCTCCCGCCCTTTCTTCCAGCCTGGATGCTTGTACCCGGCTGGGAATTGCTTTTTTTTTTTTTTTTTTTTTTTTTTTTTTAATAATTCAGGTGGTTAATAATACAACCCGGTTGTGGTGAAGTGGACAATCTCCCCCTCAGAGGAGATCCTTGCACTGGACATCCTTCACTAAGGGCCTAGCCAGGAGTGGTGTTGCCCCACTCTTCTCTTCCATGTTGGTGTGTTTCCTGTGACTCTCGAGTATGCTGCCTGGATACTTTAAAGGCTTTGGTTTTTTGCTCTCAGATTTGTTACAGCCTAAATCCAAAGCCATGCTGACATCTTCCAAAACCAGATGCCGCTAAGACTTTCAACTGTTGCAGAGCAGATGGAAGTGGCTGTGGGTTTCTGCGAAGGCTGGCTTTCTCTTTCATGGCTAAAGAGTGAAAGATTTGGATTTCTTGCAGCTTCTAGGAGTGTAGGGGCAGACATTAGACCCTTAATATGTTGCCAGTCCTGTCACTAGGCCTGGGCAAAGGTGGTTAGCACATCTGTTAGCCTTTCATTGCTGTGTGGCTGCATCCGTCCGTGTGTAGGTTCTGTGGGGCTGCAGAGCCGGCAGCGCTCTCAGAAGCGTAAGCGTTCTAGCACTCCCCTCCATAGCGTACCAGTCCCTGACCGAGCCCCTGTGGTCGGCTTGGGGAGGTGGGGGGAGCTGCTTGCAACTGCCAGTTTTCACCCTGTGGAGGGGAGACGCTGCCACCCATCCCACATGCCCCCCGAAACAGGAGGGTAGCTGGGGAGGGATGCACCGTGCGTGAGAAGGTGGCAGGATGCAGCTTGCTCGCAGGGCAAGGCCAGCTCCTGCTTCTGGGGTTGCCCTGTGGGTGCCTGCACGAGCCGTCGTGGGCGGTCCCCCCCCCCCCCCCGAAAGGAGGGGATATTGGAGAGAAAGGCAGGTCTGATGTCAGCCTCTGTCAGCTATTCCTCTGACTTCTGCCTCTCAAAGTTTTCCTGCCAGCAACTTCAGTCACTCCAGCTCCAGCCCCTCCTCTCTGTGTTTTTTCCCCAAAGTTCCCTTATTGAGGCAGAACAAGTATCTGCTGGGATGGGAGGTGCTGGGGCTGCAGTTTGGAGCTCGGGGGCAGCTTGCAATAAGGCACGAGTTTGGGGGAGATCTGAACAAATCCCAACCCTCACAGAACCTCTTAACCTTTTCCTTTGGGATGGGGATCTCCACGCAAAGCCTCGGGAATCTGCTGTTGCCAAGTATGCCAAAAGCTGCAGGGAAGCAGTTTCTGACGCTGGCCCTGCATAAGTAGCTTTTAAAAGTCTTGCTTGAGATGTGCTCGTTTCCAACACGTACTGCTGAGGAAACTGGAAAGATCCATACCGTGCTAAACGTGGAAACCTATTCAAGCCACTTTCATCTTGCTTACCAAAACTTGTAAATCTGCCCTTTTCAAAGGTAAGACAAAAGTCTGGCAGTCTTTTGCGAAAATGCTGTAGCCTGGTCCCAGACTCTGCTCTTCACCTGCGCTCAGTTCTGCCCGTCATATGAGAGCTGTTCATGAGATGTGCGCAGATGTCTGTTTTCTCATTCAGCTTGTGCGTGTCTATGCGCTTTTTCCCTTATAGGTGTGTGCATTATACATGTCTAAAGCCTCAAGCCAGGCTTGGTGCTTTAGTGTTTAAACTCTGTTAAGAAGGAAGGGGTCTTGGGATTGAGCTGTTTGGGTTTCTTTTTTTAAAAAAAAAAAAAAAAACGACCCCCCCCCCCCCCAAAAAAAAAAACCAAACACCCAACACCCACGCAAATTTCTGTCCGCCTAAGAGATGGCTTTGGGCCATGAAGTCTCCTACAGGAATATGCATCATCCTGCTTTCAGGCTGCTGCCTTCGATAGATGATGACCAAAAGCTGCCATTTCCGATGGCCGCTCTGTGACCGGCACGGATCGCTTTGGGATACTCCTGAGCCTGGTCCCCCGCCGCACCAGTGGTACGGCTGGTGTTACCCGCCCCTCTGCATCCCTCCAAGAGACTGCGGGTTTTGGTTTGGTTTGGTTTGGTTTTTCATCCCCGTAACATACCGAAGCCCTGCGGGCAGCAGGGCAGCCTGCCCTGCCCTGTGTGTGCTCTGCCCCGAGAGGGAATCCTTCCGTCCCACTGCTTCCCGGGCACCTCTCGCCAGCGCCAACGATGCTTGGGGGTATCTCCCGCGTGCGCGGGGGGGGATGCTGTGGCTCGCTACCTGCACAGACGTAACTGTGAAGGAATCTTAACACTCTTCTGTGCCTGTTTCTTTGATTCAGCATTATTGTGTCTTGGGGAAGGGGGTGGGAGCGAATGCCCTTCCCTCACCCTCTTTTGATCACTGTGTAATACTCTTTTTCTACACAAACTGTGTATAGTAAGATGGGTTTTGCCAAGGTTTTCTAATTAATAGACGCTAACCAGCATTTCTCTTTTTTTTTTTTTTTTCTTCTCTTTGCACATGTGACTTTAACTGCAATGGTACATGGTCTTTCTGTTCTTTTCTAATCGTGAACTTAAGTAAGCAAATTCCTGGTGTCTGTGACATTCATGCACTGTGGGTCTAGCCTAGTAAATTGTTCTGTTCCAAGCTGGGTTCTCTTAAGTTATAGCTGGATGGGGTTTTGTTGTTTTTAAACTGAAACATAAAACCGTTTTACACTTTGCATATTTTGTACAGTAAAATTCTGGAAATAAACTGAAACCAGATTTGATTGTCCCACTCCTTCTGCTTATCCTTTCAGGCAAAAAAAAAAAAAAAAAAAAAAAAAAGCTTTTCTGGCCTTCAAGTGTTCCTCAGCTGTGGCTGGGAGGGGCCCTGCAAACATGTGGTTTAACCTTTTTGAGGTGTCTTTTTGCCACCCTCATTCTAGACCTTTCTGATCTGCCCTGCCACAGTAAAATGCAAACTCATTTGTCATTCCTGAAGAAAGACTGGTAGGTGACTGCTTTGAACACCTGAAATCTCAAGTGATGGGGAGCAAATGCAGCTGGGGGGGCGGGGGGGGAAGCACAACAGGAGTGGGAACAGGTTTTTCTGCCTCCTGTCTTCTCATAGTTTGCACACAGATTATGAAGTGCAGGATTCATTGCTGAATTCCTTATTTGGACCTGGTGGGGAAGAGGAGTGGCGAGAGGCAGAAAAGCCAGTGCTCCTTGTTTTGTGTGGATACGAGCTTGTGCTCCGCTAAAACAAAAGTGCGGGGATCTCGCCTCAACAGCGCCTGCGGGTGCGGCTTTCCCCACCTCCAGTTTCCATCACCGGCGTGCCGAGAGCTCGGAAAGACCGAGCGGCCCATACCCGAGGAAATGGGGGAGCAGCCTGCTTACCTAGACAGTCTTTGGTACCTGCCCTTCAGGGAAGCCCCCCCTTTAATGGGGAGCAGCTGGCCTCGCAGCTGCGCCCTGCCCCAGCAGACCTCCTCGGTGGCTTCGACTGCTGGAAAAATCCACAGGATGCTGCTATGCAGGGAAAAATAAGAGTGCAGCGGTTGTGGAGATAAGCAGCACGCGTATATAAACGCTGGTGGAGAGAAACAGCCAAATGGGTAATTCTCTGCCTGGGAGGAGATGGATGTATTTCGTCCACAGAGCACTGAACTGAGGCCCAGGAGGAAGCAGGAAGGGTGGGATGGGGGTGTGCTCGGTCCTGCCTCCTGCCCTCCCTTGATCTCTGGGCCTTTGATCTGTCCCCCTCATCCTGCTGGTGCTTTGGCAGTGCCCAGCCCCGGGCTGCTCCCAGCGCAGCTCCCGGGGATGGGCAGGGAAAGGAAACAACACCGCTACCGCCCTGCAGAGCCTGTGACGGGTGTGCAGCCATTGCTGGTCCCCTCCTGCCTCTCAGAAGAAGACCTGACTTGCCAGACAGGAGCTGTGTAGGTAGAGGCTCTGTGTGTCTCGCGGGAAGGTGGAAGAAGCAGGAACTGGGCACAAACAAGGTAATGGGCTTATCGGCCTCATCCTAGGCTCTTAGCCTGGAGAGTCGTGTCTTTACACAGCAGTTCAGTACGCTCCGTTTTCATTTGTGGCTCAGTGCTGATGCCGAATCGACACCCGATTGCTGCCGTTCATGGCGCTTTCTTTCCTGCTGTGGGTTGTGGAAGCTGATGGAAGGAACAGGCTTTGCTAGAGGGACTGGTTCCCTTGGCCTTCGCCCAGAGCTCGGCTATCTGAATCATAAGGGGCTGTGGTGTGTAACTCAGCAGAAATTAGAGCTGAGGGTGCTGTTGTGGTTTGCCCAAGTCCTTCACTGAAGTTGCAAGGGTCTTTGAGGTGCGATGGAGCCTCAGGTGCATCGTTGGGTTAAGTATTACCAACCCAAACCTCTGACAGCAGGGGGATGGCGGCTTTCACTGGCCAACAATGCTTGGAGGGACCCGGTGCGCTGAACAAGAGGTAAGCGCCTTCTGCCTGAGGGACGTACCGGACTAGGGTCGCTTGAGAAGGAGATGTCCCTCCTGCAGTGCCCTGCCTGACCGTAAGAGCATAAGGCTGTGGCTACCCTGAGACAGCACAGCAATAACCACTGGGGTAGAGTATTTGATGGCTGAAGCGTGGCTTAATACGTTAAGAGGATAGACTGACACCGGTAGGTGACGGGACCAGGCCTCGCAGTTACGGACGGTCAGAAAACATGGGCTTTGGGGAATTCAGTGAGGGGGTGGAATTCAGTGGGGGGGTGTGGGGTAAAGGGGCTGCATGCAGTCAGGGTGTAACAAATGGGTCAAGAAAGGGATTTGTCACCTTAGGCAACTGGCTCCAGAGCACTAGCAACACCTCACCGTAGGATATTGTTAGCTAAATGAATAGTTCGGTGAAAACATCTGGCTGTGGAGGCAGGCAGGGCTTCAAACCCCAAACCAGCTTCTGCCCGGTGCTATGCACTGCTGCTGCTGTCTGAGCCCCGGCTCCGAACTCCTGGGAGGCGCAGGGAGGGATTGAACTTGAGGGCTTCCAGGGGGCTCTGGAGCTCGGGCCGGGTGGGAGGGGAAGGGGATCTCTCAGCAGGACGTGGTGTCTCGCAACAGCGTGCAGGAAGGGAAGGTGTGCTGGGAGTCAGCCAAGCGGAGTGCTTTGATTTGTCTTTCAACACCACTCCTGAGTTTATGTTGGACTGGGAAGGTGGTGGGTTTAGGTTACAGTCCTTTCCGGTACTGACAGATAATCCACCGGGGCAGGGGTCTCCGTTCCCTTTTCATGTGTGCATCCATGCACTGCCGGGTCAGGAGGTGCTGAGAGAAGAGAGAGCACTGAGCATAACATGTCTGCAGATGTAGGTAGGGATGGGGTAGCGAGGTGACTGCCTAGGCGTAAATCACTATCTCTGAACAAGGTTACCCGAGCTGCTTTGAAAAGCTGTAACAAGTTTTACAGCCCTGCTGTGAGCATGTGTGTGCTGGTTTATGCCGACACGTTGCTATTAGAATGGAGAGTACCTCAAGTGGGAAGAAAAGATGTTTTCCTGTTTCTCCCCATCTCCCTGTCTCCCTCCATAATGAACTTGGAAAAAGTTGTGCATTGCTGGTTTTTGTTGGTTTGGTTTTTTTTTTTCCCCACCCCCTGGCTACAGCCTATATAGTGGTCTGTGATCAGGTTGGGGCCTGCTGCAAGGCGGCCAGCCCCCTCCAAAACCCAGAGCTGATCTTCCCTTCCTCCAAAATGTGGGGAGGTGAATGGAGTGAAGATGGGCACTTCTGTACGTGACTTGCGGCTTGCTCTGGTTCCAGCTCAGCTAGTGCAAATAACCTGGGGACACCAAGGGCCCTCACACAGCGGTACTGCTGCTTGCCAGCCTCCCAAATCCCTTGGGTTCTGCCCGTGGGAGGAGGAGAACGGTTGTTTGCTGGTGGGGCTACGGCCAGGGTGAAGGGAACAGTCTTCGGGCTCCGTGTGGGCAGCACTAAATACAAGTTAGAAGAGGAAGAAGGGAGCTGGTAACTTCTACCTTATGGACGTGCATTTGGGATAGCTCGGTCTGTCCACCTTGCTTATGTATCAAAATACGGAAGAAATAGCAAAACCTCGAGAGAGACAGTAAGACGAGGAGGCGGCAATGTAAAGGGAGTGGAAGAGACCTTGGAGAACAGGGTGTGGTTTTTCCCTCCAGCATCCTTAGAAACACGGAGGTACAAAGATTTTAAAAACAGACACCACAAATTGCTCTAGGCATGAGGCTACTCTGTAAATGGAAACATTTTAAGTCTCTTCCAGAGGCAAAAAACAAGCTTCCAAATGCTTAGACATCTAGAGTCTTGGTTGTCTTTTTTTTTGTCTTTTTTTTTTTTTTCTTACTACTTGAAAAGGTAGCATGAATGAAAAGTGGATGCATGGAGAGAAGGGAGTTCTTGATGAAACACATTTGATTCAGCCTCTCCGGAAGTTTTAAGAGACACTCAGAGCTTTTTAGCTTTTTGGACCTCTCTTCAGCACGAGTCAGATGCTGTGGGCATGCTTTAAAACAGAGAACGAGAAGGAGCTGATTATATCTGGGCCACAGATGTGAAACAAATCTGCAGATCTTTTTTAGCTTCTATTTTGTAAAAGCTCATTCTTGGGTACTCATAATACCAGATCCTACAGTTGATTATAATTTCGCTTTGTAAGTGGTTGGGAGAAACTGGTTTAGTAATTCAGTAACTAGACTGTGGGAAGCTGTGCAAATTCCTTCAGCGATTTCATTTTGCGGGGGCTAAAATGGTCTTCAAACGTTTAGTTACTTTTGTCGTTCAATAGCCTCTTTCTTTGTCGCTAGCAGGAGGCAGGGCTTTGACATGTTGAATTGAATTTTAAAGCAAAAAAAAAACCCAACCCCAAAACCTAAAACCAGACAAATCTCAGGGCTGCTCTCTGGTTGAACATCATTTAATTTTACCTGCGTTACTGAGGGAGGGACCTGATTCAAGCTGGGTTTCCTCCAAATCCAAAAGTGGAGGATGAGGTCGCCCATGGCTATTTATGTCATTTGCCACCCACGACCAAAGGAGGGCTCAGTCAGGACAACTGCTGGTCTTCTCGGGCAGGTAGCTGGCTTTCTGGCTGCTGTTGAAGTACGGGGTAACCCCTCCAGCCAACTCAGTTTGTTTAACCCTCGAGGCTTATGTCTTGTGTGTGAAGTCACACCACTTGTCTTCTGCTCAGGCGGTGTGGTGGTGTGATTGCTGGTGGTACTAGGGATTGCTGATCTCTTCCTGCAGTGGCAGCAGTGGGGGCTTGGTCGCAGGGTGATGGTTCCTTATCTGGATTTTGGGACAATGGGAAAAGACGCCCACCCAAAAAAAAAAATAATAATCCTGGCATTTCCTCAGTGCCCAGGCTGGTGAAACAGCTTCGCCTTGAACGTCTCCCACCTGTCCCTCCCAAAAGGGAAGCCAGTCTCAGCCTTGTCCAGTCGGCTTTCTCCTCAGGAAAGAAATGTTGTCCCTCCCCGTGTTCACGGCCACGGCTCACGGCACGGGGGTCCGCCGCGGCCGGTTCCCGGCAGCGGCGTGAGGGAGGCTGCTGTCTCCCTGGGCTGGGGATGAGCTCAAGCAGTAGGGGCAGGGGAGGGCCTTGTCCTAAGCGACCCTCGATACCATATGCTGTGGGGATAGGTTGAGGAGAAGAGGAAGATGGGCTAGATAGAAATGGAGAGAGGAAAAAAAAATTAGGGGAGCCGGTAAAGACCAGAAGAGTAATAAGTCAAGAGGGATGAAAAGAAGGTGAAAAAGCTACGTTTTCTTCTTGTTTTCCGTAGCATTAGGGACACTACCAGAAGCCCTTTGAGTGCTTTGCTGATCTTCTTCCTCACAGGGGCTTGGCAAGAGAAGGTGCGAGGGGGGAGCGGAAGGGGGGAGCGAGGCACTGGAAGGATCTTTGCTTCCATCCCAAAAGCTGCTTGTAATCTGACTCCAGAAATGGGTCTTCAAGCTTCAAAGGAGCTCTGTAGCTTCTTCCCCCCCTTAAATAGTTTAGCACCTTTTAAACCTGGCAGGGAGCACCCTGGGAGCTGGGCCAAGAGGGCTGGCTCTGCTCCGGACCCTGCCCCGTGTTCTCCGTCGTCATCAGACACCTTCTTCTGCCAAAGAGGTGTGAGAGCCGTCCCACGGCTGGCCCCAAGGGCTGCTGACCATTGAAGGGCGCTGCTTTGCCCAGATGTCGGTGGCACAAGGGAGCGGGGAAAAGGCAGGGGATGCTGCGGCGCAGTGGGCTGACGCACACAGCCTTGGGTCTTGGGTAGGACACAGTCCTGCTGGCGCGGCCTCGTTGCTGAGGTTAATTATCCTTCCTGCGGTGCTTCGCTGCCTCCAGTTTCTACCGGATGGTGTCACACTGCGTGGCGTACGTGTACCTGGGGTGCAAAAGTAGCTAGGAGGCTACTTGTCGCCTGTTCGCCCGCTCCCCCTCTTCAGCCCCCCAAGTCCAGGCATTGGTGTGCAACTGGCTGTGTGGGGGGCTTCCCCAAAGCCAAAGCTTTGCGGGGGCAGAGAGGAATCCAGAGGCAATCCTGGCCTGTTTTCACAGGACTGCAAGTCAGTGGCAGCTGGGAAGTGATATGTTCCTGTCTAATTAATTATTTCCCTGGGAATAAAAGGCAATGGTTTTTGTTTGGTCTCGGTAATGAATCAATCATTTCTGAGGTACGATGTGCCGACAGACATGGAGGAGCAGCCGGTGTCCTCGGCTGCGTGCACTTGTCGGCGTCTGGCTGAGCAGCTTTATTCCGGGACGGGAAGCAGCCGGGATCTCTGGTTTCACTACGGGGCCGTTCCTCTCCCAAGGGCAGCGCAGGAGATTCTCACCACTCCCCATAAACATCGTGAAAACCACTGACCCTGAAAATATGGAGTAATCTGTGATTTCCGGGGTGCCTCCCTTGTCCTCTCCTTCCAGAGCTGTTTCCCAAATGGCTGACATTAGCTCAGAGCAGTTTCGAGTTCACAGAGCCTCTCCATCAATGTCCTTGGGTCCGCTGCAAAGGCAGAAGCTTTCTCCTCCGTGCTTCTGTGTGATAGCTGCAGTATGCGGCTCTTGAGGGGCTTCCCTCTCCCTTGATCGCTGCCGATGAGCAGCCCGGGGTGGCCCGTGGTACAGCACACCACAGAAACCCCCTCTTCCGTGGCCCCTGGCCCCACGTCAGGGGACTGGGAGGAGGAGGTGTACGTCTTTGTGTTCTTGCCACCTGTGACTTGTAAGGGGGGTCCTCACTGCCGTTGGGGGCTGGTAAGACTAGGTTTTGGGGTACTTTGAAGTGACTGATCAGCTTGAAGCACTCGCAGTTGGATGAGGGCAGAATACGCTTCCTTGTCTTTATGTGTATTAAGACCCATTTAATATGAATGTCTAATTAACAGTTGGGAGAAAAAGAACTATTTGCGAAGAGAGGGACAGTCTTGACAGACGTGCCTGCAGAAACACGCAGTGCTGCCCACATGCACAATTTTTTTTTAAATAAAGAAGGGTATTTTTGCTGGTTCCTCATCCAAACGTACTAACCTTTTGCTTTTCAGTGTGTAGTGGGCAGGGTGAGGCTGACTTTGCTCCTCGGGGCCACCAGTGCCTTTCAAATGCCGGCTGTGCCGAGTTCTGACAGAGGAACCCAGGAGGGCCCGTGCCTGGGGTCCTGCGTGTGATACCTCCCCGTACCACTATCTTACCTGTCCCTGCAAGGAAGACACTCAAGTTCAAGCTGCCATCTCCTTCACGAGGGGTATTGCCTCGTTCAGTGGTTCGGTCACTATGAACTCGGGGCAGATGAGGTGTTACGGGTGAATGGGAGAGGTTTTGCTGCCTACTCACCTTCATTGCTGCAATCCTTCCGCTGTTGCAACAGTTTCTTAACTTTTTATGTGTTTGTCCCAAAAGCTGACGATAAAAAGTTCCGGTTTGGGGGCAAAGAGAACAACGAAAACTGTAACGGGGGATAAGGGAAGAGGGAAGGGGTGACCACATCAAGGACTGCACTGGCGCCGTGAAAGAGTGGCAGCCGTAGGATTAGCCCTTTCTCTCACAACTCAAGGGAAACTTGAGGCAGAGGAACTCTTAATTTGTTCTTCACGTTTACAGAAATTCACGGCACTTTGCAGTGACTGATCTAGAGTTGCAGGGCCTGTGCCGGGCTGTTACTTTATGCAGGGTGAAACTGTGCGTGTTTTACTCCTGGGAGTAGCTCTAAATAAAGATAAACAAGTACTTTTCTCATGTGAGTATTTGTTCCTTAATCCCAGACTAGGAGACTACTAAATGGCTAGTTTTGCCTGTTCTTGCTCCTTATGGATGTGCATCAATGAGACCTGGAGTCCCGCTTGCTCCCTCTCTCTCTCTCTCTGAGCCGGGGTCCTCCAGCAAACCTCCCAAGGAAAGAGCTGAAAGGAAAGAGGAGCAGGAGGGTGCTGGGCACCCCTTTGGCCAGGAGAGAGGGGTGTGTGAGTGAAAGAGAGGAGTGGACCCCCAGGCTAAGAGCACTCTGCATTTCCAGGCTTTTGGAAGTCTCCACCAGCTCCTCTGGGATGGGGCCGAGTTGTTCATAACCCCAGCGCGACCAGGTGGATGGTCTCCCCAAAGACACTTGGTTCAAATCTTCCAGGCAGTGCTTATGCATTGTAAAGAAGCAAGAAAGGGCAAATAGTTGACCTGGGGGCCTTGCTGTCCTGTCTGTTCTTCTCATAGGCTGCACCTTAAAAGCACGGGTTGAATGTTTGACGTTTGACGTTCAACAAGGAGCTAACGGGGCCTGTGGTCGTATACCATATAAGCACAGTATTCATTCATATACATAGACATACATAGATACCCAGCTGCGTGTTGTTCATGCTGGCACTTTTCACCGAGGGGATATGGCACACATAGGAATATATCAGTACTTCAGCTTTTTTATACCAGTAGTTTCAAATTTCTATTTCAGCTAATGTAGAGAGAGAGAGAGTGTCAAAGAGACTGATCAACAGGCAGGGGGAAAAAAAAAATCTATAAAACCTTGCTTTGCAGTTCATCTGATAAAGGAAATATATAGTGTGTAAACCTTGTTTCTCATCAGGCTGATTCGCATTTGTATAATGAGCTTTGATTCTCCTGTCCCTCGCACTGTTATTTCCCCTAACGTCACTTACCTCTGACGTAAGCCAGTGTAAGGAAGGTCAGAACAATGTTTTCTGACTGTAGCAAGAGAGGACGCATGTACCCTACCTATGCTAACAAGTCTGAACAACTGGAGAACGTATTTATAAATGTATTTATAAAGATAAAACTATCTCCAAACTCTCCATTCATTGCACTATTGTCAAACCTAATAAGCTAAGGCAACTGAAATCTGCCGGCATGGGAAAGCAGGGAGACCTAACACGGCCGCAGTGACCTGCGCGTGGATGGTGCTGCACTCGCCAGGACTGACTTGCTGACTCTCTGCTTTGTGAGCGACCCCCTTGACTGCGCCCGGAGCTCCTTCTCAGCCTGCAGCTAAAAGAGGCTTCTCACGGCCTACCGTGGGACATCCGAGTCTCTTAAGCAGGGAGTAACTGTGCAACTGGATACTTAAAAGCCAACCAGCTTGAATCCTTTCACTGCTCATTGCCCAACGCATGTTATCCAGCATCTAATCCGGTTGGACGGATGTGTTCCCTCCCAACATCTTGGTCATGGGAAAAGATGCTATGTAGGCTTTGGGTTAAAAGTTGGCTAAAGCTGGAAGGTCATGGGGAACAGGAAGGCTTCAGGTTGGGCCCCTATGAATGCTTCCATTGGCAGGAGTATGCTGTCTATCTCATGTGCACCACCTTCAATCCAGCTGAGGTTCACCTGAAAGGGAGGGTAGGCCCAGCCCAGACTTGGCTGCAGATGTTTGGGACTGGCCCGGAGTCTGCTCTGCCATTTCTTTGGGGTTGAGACCAACGGTTTGGCTCAGTGCCATGATCTTCAGCCTCAGGAGTTTGGGCTCAGGCCTGGATCAGCCTTTCCAGCAGTTCAGGAACTCGCAAGCTTTGACGTCCCATATCAGACCACTTGCGCTTGCCCTATCTTTAGCCTGAGCTTTCAAGAAGAAAGAGGTCCAGAGAGACACCGTCATGTTTGGTCTTGCATTGCGCTGCCAGACAAGAATACCCTGTCGTCATACGGAATCACTGAAAACTTAAATAGCATCCCTAAAACCTTCCTCCCCTCCCAAAGCTTTTTGCTGCTCCTACCACGTTAAGGAGTAGCTACAGACTCCCGCAGCAGAACTTGCAGGATTGAGCGGTCTTGGCAGAGTAGCTGCAAAGGGCATTGTGTTTAATAAAAGGACTAAATTTTACAGTGGCCTTCCCTGTGTCTTGAAGTGGGATTTGGTCTTTGGATGTTAAGCGCTGGGCCGATGAGCATGGAGAACACGAATTGGCTCCCTGTGTCCCTCTGGCAGCGAGCAGGCAGGCACTTTTTGCCTGCCCTGGGACACTCGAGGCAGATTCCCTGCAGATTCCTATTGTCCTTACTAAGGAGGCATGATTTGCAGCGGTGCTGGGTGCCTGCAGGCGCCGCCCGCCGCAGGGGCAGTCCCGGTGGCTCAGCACCGCTGAGAATCAGGCCGGGGGGTCCCGGCAAGGGCAGGGGCAGGGGGAGCGGGGCGAGGGGCAGGGGGGAAGAGGAGCAGCGGTGCTTGCTGACGATCAAACACAGGTCTTCTGATAGAGGGACCTGCCGCGGGGGGAGGCCTCTCGGCCCCCACAAGTCAGACTGCACAGAGTCACAGTTAGTCATCGTCGTCGTCGTCGTCGTCATCATCGTCGTCATCGTCGTCGTCGTCGTCGTCGTCGTCGTCATCGTCGTCGTCGTCGTCGTCGTCGTCTTCGGTATTTATCTTCCCAGAAAGCACGTCCTCTATCCAGTCCTCCAGCTCCTCGGCTGTGGGCAGGTCGTCGTCGTCTCTGATCTCCATCCAGATGCTGTCAGCCTGCGGGGACAGGCGATGGGGGATTAGCCACCCTCGGAGACACAGGGAAGAGATCGGGTTCACTGCTGTTGGGGGGGGTAAGGGTTGGACCACAGGTGGGATGCAGGGGGGGTGGTGGCATTAGCTCCCTCTCTGCCACAGCCCGTGGACAGGCTCGGCCGCAGTGTCTCTCTGCCCACGCGCTGGGACAACCGCTGCCCCGCCGAAGCGCTGTCGATTCTGACTAGGGGCAGCGGGACTGGTCAATGGGTTTACAGGAGCGTGTGGTACTGTTTGCCCTGGGTTAGACGGGCGCCCACTGCCTGTTCCTCTCCTGCACTGCCTACGCCTGTGAGCAAGAGCATCGTCCACCTGATGCGTTGTCCTCACCCCGCCAGGCCAGTTCCGTAGACTCCAAGTCTACACACAGAGAGAGCATGAAGAGACCTATGCCAGCTCCCCCCGCCTCACCTCAGTTCACAGGACATCACAGCATTTCCCTCCTTCCTTCCAGAGCCCTTCTGGGACCTCTTCCTTTGAGCCTTTTAACACCCTGCTGTCAGCACCCCTTCTCCTCAGCCTCTTGTACCATCGCCTTTGCCTCAGGGTGTTGTTGCTCTGGACTCTCCACATGTGATAGTGGTTCCTCCTCTTGTAAGGGCCTTTCCTCAGATCATTTCACCCATGCTCCCGCTGAAGAATGGCGAGAAACACCAATGCTCTTTCTCTCCAGCTGTCGGCATTACTTCCACAAACTGGAAGGGATGGGGGGATTCAGTAAGAAGGTGCTGTCTAAAATGCAGTGAGAAGGTGCTGTCTAAATTGTGGCTATTACCCAGGGCCAGGAAGCATAGCTTAGGTGGTCTCTGAGGCCTGGAAACAGAAGGCTTTCTCTCTGCTTTGCTACAGGTTTCTTGGGTAAATGCCTGAGTAAGCCCCTTTCCCTTCACTGTCTCCCCTCCGTCAAAAAGGATCAGCCTCCTCTTTTGCAGAGGTGCTGTGAGGTTATCGCGTTCAGCGTTTGATGTTGCAGAAGCAAGGGCTTCTCGTATGTCAGAAGATAACTACTGGCTTTTGCAAATGCACCCATCTTCTCCTGCCTGTGGTGCTTAATTCTCTTTGGTTTATGGCTTCCTAAAAAGCCAGACCAATTTCTGCTCAAGGAAAGCTGTTTCTCCCTTGCAATATTCTCCTCCTAAACCACCAAAACTGTAATAAAAAAGAGGCATGGAGAGGCATGCAGCTCTTGCTCAAGCAAACGATCTTCTCCCCGACCTCAGGGCTGTTTGTGTGGCAAGTGACACCTTTAAATAATGGGAACAGGAGTGGGCCCATTGCACCTAGGGAAGGTGCTGTGCACATAAAGCCGCAATATTTTGCAGAGCGTCACGGCCCTAGTCCTGAGCCACTACGGTGTGACGGGCCGGCGGGGGCCACTGGGAGCTCTGGCGTTTGTATTGGCAGGTTTTTAGAGAAACGAAGGGGTCACAGGGGTTATGTCTACCGAAGCCAACAGCGCTGTTTATTTTCACTCTGTTGTGTAAGCCCCACTTTGTACCTGTGTAACTTGGCTGAATGCAGTGATGTAACACTGAAATAATGAAATGAGCTCAGTGTTTGCTTTAGATATCACCCGCCAGCCTAGAACTTTCTTAAATCTCTCTCTTGAGGAATAGAAAACAGACTTAAGAGGAATGAAATAAAACCTGCAAATACTATAATCAACAACCTGAAACATTTACTGTATCAAAGCCAGATAATGCATGAGTTTTTACAGGTCTCTGAGTGACTGCTGGGTAATAAGGCCTGTGTTCCTGCCTAATACAGCTTTCTGTGTGATCCTCTTGCCACTGACAATCCTCCTTCCATGAATTTCCACTGATAGCTGTTTAATGTAGCTTTGACATAACTTAAACACGGCCAGCTGCAGTAAATATAATGATGGGAGGTACTGTGGACTAGTAATAAGGGCAAAAGACTGGAAGACTTGTGCTCTATTTCTGGTTTGTCCATTCCTCTCATGGTCTTAGGTGACAGATGCTCTCTTGACCCTCTTCCCTTTTGTCTCTCCCTTAACAATTCTGCTAACAAGCCTTAACCCACTGGGTCCTCACTCTCTATGTGCCTGTCCCACGGCCTGGTGGATGCTGCCCTGTTACAGGTAAAGCACCGCTCACATCCAGCCAGCGCCGCATCTACTCCGTGAGTCCCAAGCCAGCCTCCCATTCCCCTCAATGGGACAGGCAAGATTCAGGGCCCTCGCTTTCTTCCTAACACCATTACTTTGCCCTCCCTACCACATTTCCCATCTTACGGTCTCGCAGCATTTGTTGTAACAGGAGGCATAATCCTGTAATACACCCTCGCTGTCCCTCTTTTTCTGGGGGTATGGGAGAGAGGACGTGGGGGCCGGGAGCAAGGTCAGTGGTGGGGCCAGAGCCAGCACATAGCCCCGGACAGTTGTCCCAACCCTAAGTCCCTCTCTGCTCTCTTCTAGTGAAACATCAGGTTCTAATACAGCTGAAGTTTCAAACACAAAGTCAAGCACCGAATTACAAACACTTCTGCAGTGGAGAGATTTCTGCTTCCGGAGACGCTTGCATACCCACACAGGTTTGTTTTAAAGAGATTAAAACACCCAGCCCTTAACCATCAAAAATAAACTAAGGTAATAAGCGAGCCAGGCTGGAGCGTGCCTTATTGCGTGCTCTCTGATCATCTGGACTGTTACTGTCAGAAAGAGGAAAAATGGTTTCTCTCCGTAGTGGTGTCAGTGCCGTGATGCACACACCACATTGCACTCAGCGCCTCTCCCCAGATCTCTGCGGCTGGGTGCCGGGTGGGCCCCTCTCCCACCTGCCTTAAAAGCTCACAGTGTGCGGGCCCCCGGCCATCAGTCCCACGCCTTGCTGGCCTGAAGGCCACCACGGTGACAACAGTAGCTGCCAGAACGCTGGCCCAATAGCCCAGCTGTGGATGCTGTGGGTCCCACCACCGCTGCGGCCGTGCCAAAGCAGCACCCGCCTCTGCAGCTCTCCCTCTGCGGCGCTGCCGGCTGCGGGATGATGTGGAAACCCTTCACTGCCACCGGGCGTGGGGTGGACACATCTATTCCCACCCAAATCCCTCCAGCACTACCTACACGGCAGTGGCTGAGGAGGAGGAGGGCCTGGATGAACCCCAATATACCCTCTTCGCCCCAGCAGGATCCCTCCATTACCCGTTTATGTTGTACTCTTATTAAGGCTGTGTATTTATTTGTGGTTTTTCAAGCTGTGCGCTTTCTCCTTGTCATCTGTTGGGGACCATCTTTCCCTCCTACGCTCGGGCTGTGCTGTTCTGCTTCTGCTGCAGAAACACCCTCCTTTTTCTCCTCTTCTCCTCCCTAAAGCATGGCTTGCTTTCCCCCCTACAGACACACTTTGCCTCCACAAACCCACCCAGGTTCAGTCAGAGCAGGGCACGGACAAAGGTGGACGCTGTGGGTCAGGGTGGAAATGTGAGACCTTGAAACCAAAACTGGGCAAAGCCCTGAAGCTCGGGCCACAGGGGCTGGTCCTGTCCTCAGCAGATGTGGTTTGTGTGCGACTCGGCAGCAGAAACACGCTCAGACGGAAGCCCTGAAGCCCGACGTCGGAGGTGTTATGGACCCCACCGCACGTGGGAATGGAAAGGTCTTTACACTTTTTCCCTGGGGAAGAGCCAGGTCTACCTGCACTTAACAGCAGAAATCCCACTGATTCCAGTGGACCTCAGATCCCGTCCTTTCTGGCACCCTAATCTTGGGTTCACTGGATTTTCTGGGCAGATGCTACTCACGTCTGTGACGTTCACCACCCCGATCTGCGGTCTGAACAGGTCAATCTTGAAGGTCTTCTCCCAGTAAGTGATCAGCTGCAGGAGTGAGAAACAAAGCTCAGACAAGGGTGTTTGCCGTACCCCATCGCATTAATTCAGCCGGCTGGGCGGTGGTGCGGGGAGGGTGCGTCGACGAGTGCATGGGAGAGAAGAGAGGCTGAACACGAGCTCGGGCTGCCACATGTGGAAAGGAAAGTGCTGACTCTGGGGCTGTTCCCAGGACACCGCCTTCACGGGAGGCAGACCCGAACGAGCAGCTCTCAGGGATCACCCGTGGTCTGGTTTCCCGTCCTTCCCTCTCCGAGATTCCCTGGGGCCATTCCTGCGCTGCTGCACGCATACCGCCCTCCGCCTCCATCCCTGAACTAAGCCGAGAAAGGCAAGGAGCCCCTGCCGCTCACCAGAGGAAAGTCGTCGGGGTCAATCCAGACAATGCTTAGGTCGGGATTATCGGTGTTGTCCCTGGCAACTTGCTTCAGGATTTCCAGGAACTCAAAACCATCTGAAATGATACAGGAACCGCTGCAGCTTTCTCCGGCAAACATGCAGGCACTTTTCGCTTGTGGGGTTTTCAACTTCCCTCACCCCCCTGTGCACACAGAAGTTGTTTATAGTTCTCATTAAAATGCCGTCTCCCAGCTCTTTCTTCTGATAATAAGGCCTTGAATTTCGAGCATCCTCCCCGGGTATTGAAATTAGTTACGCATGAATTAAGTCTCGTAATCCTTCTGTGGAGTGGAACAATGTCACTGTTTTCTTGTGGTGAGGGAGGAACTGAGCTCCCGAGAGGCCAAAGCTTTTCGGCACGCTGATGGCGCTGAGAAGCACCGATGCCACGGCATTTCAGAAGCTGATGCCCACGGGTTTCCCGCATGCCCATCACGCACGCAGCCCTCAGCACCTTCCTGGAGCCACACAGCAAGATGTTTGCAGAGTTAGGGAGCAAATGCTGGTGCTGGGGTGGAGGGGATGACTTTTTTTTCCCCAGCCGGCCAACCGTTTATATCCAGAATGTGAATCCTGGCTAGCATACCCACTAGTGTAAACACCCGGGAGCATCCCAGCTCCCCATCCCAGCCGGGGCGCGGGGCTCCGCAATGCAAACAAAGTACGTGACACTACACTTCCTTGAGTGACAGAGAGTCATACAAGGAGGAAAACGTCCTCCTACCTGGGTCGTCTTCTTCGGCGAAGGCCACGATGTGGATTCCCTCCATGTCGTCCTCCTGGAAACAATAAAATTATTACTGGTGGGCCAGGGAGGGAGGACAGCGTCAGGGTGGTTGCTGGAGGCAAGGAGCGGTGGGATGTCTTCAAACTGCAAAGGGAGGTTTGGCTGGAGCCCCACTGAGACACCAGAAATGGGAGCTGAGGTGAGGCTGAGTCGTGGAGGTATTAGGTGCCGAAGTGGGTAGTTTTGGGTAGTGTTGCTGAAACCCTTCAGCTAAAAATGAGGTGGGCGCCACGATGGCAAAGGCGAGGGAGCTTCTGATGGTGTGAGGCAAAACCTTGCCTGCGGAGAAGGTCAAGGGCTCTCGAGCATGGGAATACGGGCTCACCCTCCATGCCTGACGCCACCTACCCTCATAAATTTGCAGCTGCCAGGGGATGGTTTGCAGGGAAACAAATATCTGCCACCATGCTCAGCCCCCAAACATGCTTCTTTGGGGCTAGCAAAGGAGGTTTCCTCACAATATGAGAAGCCAGGTGGCTCACTTGGGCCCCTTTTGGGAGGTGAAGGGTCTCTGCCCTAGGTGAGGGTCTCTGTGAGCCGTAATGGGAATTGAGTGGGAGGCTCATTTAAGGGCTCCAATGAGCGGAGGACAGAAATGACAGCCCGGTGGACTGCTTTTCTCCATGAGACACATGAATAATGGGTAATGATATCGGCAAAGGCCAATGGATCTGCCGGCCGGTTCATCATCCGTCTGCTATGAATGTCATCTCTGAATTATCCCACGGATCGCCTTCGCCTTCCTCACCCGCTGCCGGTCCCGGTTTCCATTTCAATTGGTTTTAATGCGAGAAAAAATTCCCATCTAAATGCTAATTTCTTTTCCCTTCTGAGCCCAGAGGTGACAAAGCCACCATCAAAAACTGAAAGGAAAAAAAACCCCTGAAAGATTAAGTGGAAAACATTATCTTTAAAAACAATAGCGGATGTTGGGCCTTTGCTGGCGTCTTTGGGGAATACGTTTTCACTGGGGCATTCTAGGCAGATTTATTTGGGATTCAGACCACTTACAGCTGGAAAAATCTACACTGTTGCTTTTTCTTCATATTTGCCAGCAGCATTGTCAGACAGCAAACTAAAATATATATATATATGCAATATATAACTATATGTATAGCTTCATAATATAGCTCTATTCTGACCTCCAAGACAGCAACCAAAACTGGAGTAACTCCAGTGAAGGCATTGAGGACCTTTTGAACCTGCAGCAAGATCAGAATCCGGCCTGTTGTCTCCTGTAGGTGCGAGTCCCCTGCTCGTAGCGGAGGCAAGCTCTGTATTCGCAGGCTGCCAGTAAAGCGAACATCCCGCTGCTGACAATTCACAGTTTTCCTGAGCTTGTTTTAGAATATGTTCAGTATGAAAGCAAAACGACGGCATGTGAAATTTGGGTCCCACTGAATCCCCATGGAAAAACTTCGAGGGACTTCAGTGGATCTAGAAAGCTGTCTTCTATACAGAATCTGTATTTCAAAACAGAATGAAAAGCTATCGTGCCTAAGTGACTCGTAACTCCTGATTCAGTTTTATAGCTTGTTGTATTAAAGACTCCCAAGGTTTTTGGTGCTTCGGAGTCCCACAGCATGTCGTGTTACACAGCCAAGCAAGGAGGCAACTGAACGCTGTTATAAATGTGCCGAGCTTTACGGAGAAATGACTGCATCTTCCTTAGCGTCTGTAAAGCACCTGTTCAGCTTTGTTTCTCAGCGATCAGCTGGCACTTGAAGGTCCCTGGCTGGCTATTAACATCGTACTCATTCACAGCGAAGGGATAATTAGTTATACACGATTTTTCTTTCACGTCCACCCTTCCCCTCTTCTCCACCCTTGCAGACCAGGAGAGTCCTCTGTGTGTCATCGGTGCCAAACCGCTGGTTAGTTCTTCACAACCACTGACTTGCAGCTTGCTCACACTGTGAGAAGCGCAATCAATGCACGATTTGCTCCGTCATCTATATAATTAACTGAACTGCCTGCCCTCGTTTGCATTCTGAATTGTACAGCTGCTCTGGTACAATTTCCATGAATCACCTGTTGGGTACAATCTCCGTACCAGTGAGCAGGTCACTGAAATCACCCCACCACCAGCACTGGTGCCCATTAGATGAGGTAGAGCATCCTTGGGAAGGATATAGCAGCTATATCACAGCCGCGGCAGAGGCTCAACCCTCGCCTGGCACACTTGGTTAGCTTTCCCCGTTCCCTCTGTGGAGCACACGGGACCCAGCTCAGCCGTCCTCCGCCGCTGAGCAAAGCCTTTGAGCACACCGTTTGAACTCAGGCACTGGGCATCACAGCCAAGGCTTTCCCTTCTTCCCGGAGGAGAGTAAGTGGCTTTGCAAGGAAGGAAAGCTAATGTTTTGCCCAGCCAGAGGCTGGAGCTCTTGAGCAGCGGTTTCTTGTTGAGAGCTAGCAGGGGACGCAAGGCTTCCCACCCGCCCGTGCTTACCCACGTCTCAAACATGTCCTCCGGGCGCAGCTTCCGCAAGGTGGCCCTGAAAGGGAGACAGAAACGCTCTTTGAGGACACGTCCGACACCGTCGCATGTGTCGCTGCCAGCGTCACGGGAAAGGTCACCGTGGCACGTTTGGTTGGTGGCTGGAGTCAGCGCCGTCGGCCACCACGTTTCGAATGCAAGCACGGGGGCACAGTAGGTCAACTTATGCTTTTATTTATGGTGATAAACCCCTGCCCTTGCCCCCACTGGAGTCGCTGCAGCGGCTATTTGTGCTTGGGAAGATGAGATGCCTCTCTGTGCTGGGATGTGCTGGTGAATTAGTCCCACACATGGCAGATTGTTCTGCCCGTGCTAAGAGCATGAGGTGACCCATTCACTTCTGTCTTGCAGTCCCTGGGACATTCCTAATGGGCTTTGTTCCCTTTTTCTCCTGGTTTTACCCCAGCGTAACTCCACCACAAAAATCCTTCCAAACTCTGCTGAAGCAATGAAGACAGAATAACCTCTGGGAAGAAAATTTAGATCCTAATAACTACTGGCAAGAAAATTTAAACCACAAGACTTCCCAAAGCAAATTTTCTGAGAAATAATTCATAAAGGACAGAAACCAAGAATAGTAAATATTTTCGGACACACCCGTAGCAGGAAGCGTGGCAAGCTGAAAGGTGATCGGGGTGCTAAAGGGGCACCCAAGGAACGCAAGGCCATAGCAGACAAGCACAAGTAATCCTTTGCATCTCCGCTTGCTGGGGCACCAGGTGTTCAGGGAGGCTCTTCCAGCAGAGCAGCTCTCCCTGGCTGACCAGGCCCGGGAGCTGTTGCAAAGAGGGGTCGGTCAACGAGGTCCTAGAACAGGTTGGTGAAGGGAGAGGCAGCATGTTGCCAGAACCAGGTGGCACCAATGAGATGCGTAACCTGCTGCTGCAGTTTGCTTTGCTGCCAGAGCAGTGAAAACAAGGAGCATTTTTTAGAGGTTCCCAAAGGGCCTGAGGAGCCACAGATCTGGAAGGGCAACTTCTTCACGGGCATGATGCCACCAGCAAAAGTAGAGTTAACAGACATTTGAAGGAATATGACACGATAGTAGGGGAGATGCGTGGCCTTTAAGAGGAAAGTCACGGCCATGGACCTGCTGGAGTTGCCAGAGCAAGTCAACGAGTGGGTGAAGGTATGCCGGTCAATGCGGCGAGCTGCCTTCAGAGGTCCGTCGGACAAGGTCCCTTACTAAAGGCTCCCAGAGAAACTGGGCTGCAGTTAGATCGGAGGAGGGGTCCTCCTATGGATTAACGACATTGGAAGATGAAGGGCGGAGATGAATGGTCAGTTTTTATGACAGAGGGAATTAACCAATTAAGATGCATAGCATATGCTTTGGCATGATCATAGACATATTCTCACGTAATCTGAAAAAGATGGGAAATAAGAATATGGCAGCGTTTGCTTATTATATCCAATTCTTCGATGACCAACACAGGCCTGACTATGAAGAGATACAGAGGGATCTCCTGAGACTTGAGTGTCTGCATGATTGTCCTGGTTTCGGCTGGGATAGAGTTAATTGTCTTCCTAGTAGCTGGTACAGCGCTGTGTTTTCAGTTCAGTAT
>JAVKLA010000030.1:3956041-3985949 GCA_034782735.1 Sagittarius serpentarius | reverse complement strand
TACTTTATTTTCCGATTCTCTCCCCCATCCCACTGGGTGAGGGGGGGAAGTGAGTGAGCGGCTGCGTGGGGCTGAGTCGCTGGCTGGGGTTAAACGACGACAATGATAGACGGGCATGTAGGAAGTAAGGCACTTGCAGAAAAACAACCCTGATTATACAGGTGCAACAATGGGTTCTAAATTAGTTATAATTAATTATTGCTCCTCCGGGAAGGGGGCCAGGTGTCACAAATTGAGAATGCATCAGCTCCAAAGGCAGAAGGCAAAAAGAAGGTTACAAACAGTTGGAAAATGACTAAGGAGTGAAACACATCATACCGTTATGGCGATGGATAGCTATACTGTGCACCGCCACAGTGAATGTATGTGTGGTTCTGGTCATCGCACCACAGAAATGATATGGAATAACAGAAGAAAGGACGTGGAAGCACGGCAGTGGTGAACAAAGGTAGGGAATGACCTCTGTTTGGTGGAGATTAAATACGTAAGAACTCTTCATCTTGTAAAAGCGGTGACTGAAGAGGGGTTTGGCAGGGGGTCTAAAAAATCGTGAACGGTGACAAAAAAAAGTGAAAAAGGGAATGTCTAGTCATTGTTCCTCTTAACACGAGAGCTAGCAGGCACACAGCAAAATTATTACGTAGCAGGTATAAACTGAACAAACAGGAATGCTCTTTTGATGCGATGCGTAATTCAGCTGCCAAACTCATTACAGCTGGAGACTTTCAGCATCAAAATAGAAATGAGGTAAAAAATTACTATAGAAACTGAAGAAATAGCCACTAAGCACAAGATGAGGGATACAATTTTTGACCCAGCAAGTCTCCTCACTGCTGATTGTCAGAAACTGGAGGTGATATCTGTTGAATGCATATTATGAAATATGTAAGACTTAGGGGGTTTCCACTGCAGTTCTGTGCTGGTGGAGATCTTGCCTTACTAGGCTGGCATTTAGCTCACTGTGCTTAATCAGCCTCCTGATGCTGCTGCTTGACAGAAAGAGCTTGGGAAAAAAAGATGGGAAGGACTAAGGTCAGGAAGTCCAGGAGGTCAGCAAAGTGACCTGCAAGTACATGGGAGATAGAGGACCCCTTCACATTTCAGAAAAAGCAGAGAGCTGGTTCCAAGCCTGGTGACTCGTGGATTCCAGAGACGATCCCGTCTCTAAACCCTCAGTGTGTGAACACGCACCTCCAGCTCAGCCCGATTTAGGGTCCCTTAACTACACTGATGACCCTGCTTTTCTTGAACTCTTTTCTGGTCCCTTGAATGTCTGCTGGGAAATGCAGTGGCAGGAGCAGCAGACAGCCTGTGTGACTACACTGCGCTGTATTTTTAAGGGTGTAAAAATACAGCACCTCACAGGTAGTTGTGCCCTTATATTTAACCCTGGTCTTTTACACAGGATCAGTCTTTCCAGTCACTTCTGACTGTTGGTAGCTGAGTGCCTAAACAACGCGCAATAAACCTGATCGCAAAAAGCATGGAGCGTCCACAGCTCCTGCTGAGCTGGTCAAATACTGTAGGTGCTCAGCACCGTTGCCACATGAGGCCCGATACAGCCATAATAGCAGTGGCTTCCTCTCTGCGCCAGCCTCTTTGTTCATTACGGTTCCTCCGAGCTTGGTCTGAGCTCAGCGCCTGCCTGCAGGTATATCTGACATCAGGAGAGGGATATACCCATTAGTGAAGCTGGTTTGGGGAAGGAGGGGACTGGACAGAATTTGGATTTGGCTTGAGAGGCTTTGGAGAAGATCATCTTCCGTACAGACCTAAATTAAAAGTATGGGCAAGCAGGGCAGGGTTTCTGCTCTCCGCTGCCTGCAAGCCTCCCTGCTCTCTGGGGGAGAGCTAACGAGGGAGGAGGAGGAGGGAAGCTGTGCTGTCACAGCCCCATGGTGGCAGGCTCTGATTGTGGCACAGATACTTGCACCTCAGGGAGTAGGAAAAGATCAGCCAGAATCTCAAACCTGGGTCAGCAAATCGCCAAAAGGTGGTCATCACCTTGATTTTTTCTAAGAGGGATGCCCTAGCAATGACAGACACCTTTACCGGCTTCCCGTGGCCAGGAGCGTCCTGTACGCTACGTACCTTTTGTGCTCCTTGACAAATTCAACCAGCTCCTCTTCTGTGTAAGGCTTGTCGGGGATGTGAACAGGCTCATCCATAAATGGTTCGTAGAAGTCCACCTCGTTCATCTTCAGACCTAGCTTCTTGGCAACCTGTTGCAGTGCAGATGGACAGAGGTGAGCGAGCCTGACGTGCCTCTTCGCCTACCCGCTCGCTCCGAGCACGGACCCTTAGGGGTGGCCAACAGAATATGAATGGATCTTTCCTTGGTTAAGAAACCACTGGTGCTCTCTACACGACTGGTCTCAAGCAGCGGGGCAGAGCAAGGCCAGAGTCAAGGTCTCGCAAACCTAATGGGGCTGGTTTCCAAACCCAGATCAGGACCTGCCTCCACGCTGCAGAAACAGCCTTTTATCTCGCGACAGGGCCAGATCCAAATGCGGGCGCCAATACGGCAAATTACAGGAACACTGAAAACAAGAAGCTGGAGCCGGGTATTAAATCTGGGAACATCCTGAGCTTCTGAAAAAAACAGGTGGGGGAGTCTGTGAGCTCCCAGGGAGGCCTGCAGACCCTTACCCCTTTGTCAAAGGTGGCAAAGAACTTGATGTACGGCTGGAAGTGTTCGGCAGCTTCTTCAAATGCCTTGTAATCTGGAAGGAGAAAAGAGGAATGAAGAAAAGATTTCACAGACAGCTGGCCAGGCTCCGATCAGCACAGAAGGCGCCAGGGAAGGACAAATACAAATTATTGCAAAATACATCAGATGACGGCACTATGCTTCTTCCACCCTTCCAGGGTTTACAAACAAGGACCATTTCACGTGGAGCGAACAGGACACATGTTATGCAGCCCGGCGGTGCTCAGGAAGACTACAGATCCCGGCATGCCACGCTTAACTGGGGCTGAAATCAGCAGCCCTGTGAAGCAGGTTCAGGGGTTAAAACTCCAGCCTGTTCATAAGGGGGTTTGCAGCTGCCCTCTTGCACAAGCAATGGTTCAGCCTGGGAAATACATGGACTTGTTCCAGCAGTAATGATTGCTGCCGTTCTCTGAACAGTCACCGAGGGTGACTAGGCACGCTCCTCCTGCTGCGGGAGCAGGGCGGCAGGAATGAGGTACGTTTTTACTGTTACTGCTATCAGGTTCTCAGCTGGGGGCAGGAAGGATGCTCTCAGCCTGGCGCGAGCTCTTTACAACAGGTATTTCCCGCCCTTCTTCAAAATACTTATTACTGAACAGCGTTAGGGGCATAGCCCTGCCTGAGCCGCCCTGCAGCCCATTTTGAGCGGGTGAGAAAGCTGAAGGGAGAGCGGGGAGGGCTGTTGCGGTGCAGCAGACCTGGTGACACGTTGCTTGCTCAGGTAAGAATACCTGTCTTTTTGCTAAAGGCAAGCCTTGCAAGCGTGGGGTGCACGCTGCCAGCACCGCAGGGGGAGCGCTCGGGGCTGGCGGAGGAGACTGCTGGGGCTTGTCGGAGAGAGTCTCGGGTGAGGGTTGCTCAAGACGTGTGAAAGCTGACGGTTTTCCCTGGAATGGTCCCCAAGTTGCACATCCCTCAGGGCATGGGACCAGCCTGTTCTCAGTCTTGGGGTACAGCGAGGAGAAACAGGGCTGCTGGGCTGCCCTAAGGCGTCCTGCTTACTCCTGCTGTATGTTTGCCAAGTTAGTATGTAACATGCGTCCCCCTCTTTCCCTTTGCCTCCCTCCCTCTTCCTTTGACCTTTTGGGCTCACTGCTCATACGAGGGGGAGCTTTGCTCCTTTTAGGTGCTCACCCAGTGTAACCGTAACCTCAGCCGAGTTTGGGTGAGATAGACTTACTTTGCTTCAGGTGCCCCTGGGCTATCACCCCCTTCTCTTGCCAGCAGACACCTTGCAGAAGGGTCACCGCTGTTGGTGTGGGAATGGGCTCACGCGTAGCAACAGCTGAAACTTGCCTGCAACCCCACCTCATCCTCCAGCAACTTCGGCGCTGTCACAGCCTGCCATGCACCCCTAACACCCTTAAAGTTCACGCAGGAGAACAAAAGCGCGGTCCCCAGCGCCCCCAGCCAGGCTCCAAGCCCCCGGGAGGTTCATATTCATCTTACGTTCAGAGTCTTCTCCTTTGAAGTAGCCGATGAGTTTGATTTCCTCGTCAATTTGGTCAAAGGCCTGAAGCTCCAGCTTGCTGTTTATGATCTCCACAGGGTCTTCTAGCAGCTGCCATGACAAATGCATTTGAGAACACAACGATTTGCAGCACCAACCTATGCCTGGCAGGGTGTGTCACTAGCAGCCTAAGTGGGGAGAAAGAGGTCACCCAATATCTTTGCTGCTGGCAACCCTACTTAGTGCTCTCTGCTTTAGTGGGAGGAACCGAGAGATGCAGGTCACCTTCAGAGACAGCCATTAGTAGGTTCACTGCATAGGTTGAAGCATCAAGAGGGAAGCTGAGGGAGATCTGGGTAACCCAAATGGACGCTGAGGGACCTGCTGTGATGAGAGATAAGAGGTGGCAATTGCAGCTGGCTTTAGTGAGGCTGAGAAGAAGGGAGAGCGGTTGAAAGGGGCCAGTATGGGGACCGGGCGCTTCTGTGAATGATGGATATATTTGTTTTCGAGCGTCATTTGCTGGAAGAGGGCATTGCAAAGAACTTGCTTTTGGAAAACATTAAAACCAGCATGATAGAGGGTGGCCAAACAGTGTTTTGGAGCACTGGAAAGTCTGGATATGAACTTTCCCGGCTGATCCTCCTATGCGGAACGGGTTAAACCCATGCTTTGGCCCCAGACACATCACAGCGTTGATGAGGAAGTTGGAAGACCTATCTGCCGCTTCAGCCTGTCTTTGATCCAAACTCTATTTCTGTTTTCTTAACTAGCTACTGCTGGCAAAAAGATTCGGTCTGGTTATTTTACCCAGCAATACTGGTGTAAATCAGGTGTGGTTTCACTAGGAGGGGAAAAAAAAAAAAAATGCAGGCAGGCCACTGTACAGCCCACAGAGGAGCAGAGAACCTCTGGGTTTGTTTTCCTTTGAGATCAGGCTGCCGAGGCACCACAGAGGTGTTTGTTTTTACTTCCCTGCTTCCCTCTTGAGTGGAAAAGACACAGTCAGAAATCCTTGCTCTCCTCCTTTGTTCACAGAACACGACCTTTCAGCGGCACACCACAAAGCACAGCAAGCAAAACCTCACAAAGCACCTTACGCCCGCACCCCTTGCGAGCGATGCTTCGGCGTGAGGCTGTGCCTCCGCCGTGTCCGCGGCAGCCTGTGCACCTCCCTGAGCCACGGGAACCAGGGATCCCAGTGCTGCCGGGGTCACAGCAAAGCCCTGCCCTCTCTGTGGCCCTCCTGGGTGGGTGGGATGCCCATTTCTGTCCCTGAAGCCGCTTGCATGTGTTTTGGCCACAATACCTGATGCACGGAGCCACAGGCATTGCCGTAGGAGAGCTAAGGTCCTAGGGAGCCGTTTCTCTTCCCTGGCCGTGCCTAGCCCCACCAGCACTCCTGCGGTGCCGGCGACTCTTTAGGCAACCTGCCACCCTTGAAACAATCCCTGCCAGCTCCGCTGCTCGCCTTGCCTCCCTTA
This sequence comes from Sagittarius serpentarius, assembly GCA_034782735.1. Classification (NCBI taxonomy): domain Eukaryota; kingdom Metazoa; phylum Chordata; class Aves; order Accipitriformes; family Sagittariidae; genus Sagittarius; species Sagittarius serpentarius. Next base: position 3,980,302 of record JAVKLA010000030.1, on the reverse strand, counting down.
TCTCTGTTATTGCACGGCTGCTCATAAAGGGAGCCTCATTTCCAAGGAAAGCCAAGCCGCTGCAAAATGTTTTCGCTACAAAGCAAAGACCATGTTTTGGAGCTGTTGTCTGTCCTAGGAATAAAATGTAAAGAAAGAGAAGCGCAAGACGTTGATGAGCGAGTCAGCATTTAGTTTGCATTTAGTACACAGTTGCGCCCGTGCACAAAATGACCCGAGAGCACTCAGTCCTACGGCCTTGGTCTTTTCCAACTCATGGCAGTGCAATTTGGTAAGTTCACTGAAGTCGTACGCTACGTTGTTTGTGCGGTTGTCTCTAGAAATGGGCAAATAGTTTGCGGCATATACCTTTTTCAGTGAATTGAGCTCTCTTTAGTTGCTCTATCAGAATGCTAGTTCTTGTATTTTTTTTTTAAAATAACTTTTCTTTTTTTGGGAAAAAAAAAAGAAGAGTGAAAGATTTTGTAAATGGCAAAGTGTTTGCATGCCAGTTTGCTAACTGAGGTGGGTGACTAGCACTTAGTTATGTGGGATTGTTGCTTGCTTCCAATCAAATACTCCATAAACAGGGAAGAGAGGAGAACGTCTTTAAGATATAAGTGGTTGGTGGCATATAAAGGTACCGGCTTTCCTGGGATCTCATGGTCAGACAAGTGTTTGGGAAGCTGGCAAATGTCATCTCTACCAGTGGGATGGAAAACAGGGGTGGAATTTCAAATAAAGATAAACCGATGGTTTTTAGCAAAGTGAGTATTTGCAAGGTCTTCTCTGAGAGGCTTTATCTAGCTCTGAGCTTATCTGTGCTTACGTCCAAGAGGAATTCCACCAAGACATCCGTGGCCAGTTCCCCATCAAATTCAATCAGCCGCTCCTCCTTAAAGACGTAGAGGCTTCCCTCTTCAACCAAGCCTGAAAGGAGGAGACAGGAAACATAATGTGGTCAACTCATCACTAAAAGCATTTTTACTGCAGACTGTCTTGCTTGTTTATTCTAGCAACGCCTCCTGGGAAAACGCAATGGCCAATTTGCTGTGTTGGCCCAGTTCGAAACAACCCAAGCAATCTCCTGGCTGATGTTTCTTGGCACGAGGGAGAGTCCTCAGCCAGAACTTGTGCTAGCTTCTTCCCAAACGTTGAACTTTTCATTCAGGTCACAGTTTGGCCTCAGCTGGAAAAATTCTGTACCAGGAACTTGTTTTAGCTTGGCTATCTATCTTGCAGTAAATAATACTGGGTCTGCCTGACATCCCAAATTTTAACAACCTGTTGCTAGAGGGAAAATGGATTTTGAGGCGGGTTCTGTTCTCTGCCCGGAGAGGGCTGAAGTATGTGAACATAAACAGTGACCTGAAAGCCAAAGCAAGCTTCAAACTCTCTGAGGCTTAGCTAGCCTTGGAAAAAGGGTTAGAAACCTATGGGAGAGAGGCTGCAGACGGCAGGCTGGCAGATTTGAATGGTATATCACTGGACTGAGGACTGGGTGCCACAGCATCTCTGTGGAGGCTCCAAAATCCGCAGCACTGAGCTCCCACAATGGATGATCGCAGGGAACCACGGGGCTAAGGTCGTTGGTAGTTTGTTCGTTCTTGGAGAGGGAGAAACTCTCAGCTTTAGTTTAGCTTCCACCAGCACACACAGCCTTTAATTTAGGAAAGAAAATTACAGTCCGGTATACAGCCTGGTACGCTTAAACAGTCTCTCACCTTAAGCCTAGCGGTATATTTGTGTGCTGTTGTATTTCTGTGCCGTAGTATTTCCATATTGCTTTGTGGGCTAAAATACGAAGGGATTGCCAGCCCCTGGAAGGCAGCTGTTTCCAGGGGTGGGCAATGAAGCAGCCTTTCACCTTTACAGCAGGTTTCCTCTTCTGCTCTGGGGAGCAAGGCAGAAGGGTTGGCGCCCGGCTGCCAAAACACTGCAAGGCTGTGGCTCCCCCATTCGTGGTCAGGCGTCACCCTGCCATGGGGCTGGTGACATTTGGGGGCCTATGTGATTTCCCGGTAGGTTTTGGTTCTGTGCCGCTGTGTCAGACCTGTCTCTGTGTAGGAAGGGCGTGGAGTTACTCCGTGGCACCTATTTACAGTTTCCGCTCAGCAAGGTGTGAGCTTCCACCCTGCCATCGCTATGGCATGAATTGGCTTTCTTTTTCTCTTGGTTTCGTTTTGATTTGGCACTCTCAGCCAGGAAGCTTTTTGCTGGAAGGGTCTTGGCTCATCCTGCTCATCCTAGCTCCCCCACTTTTGATCCTGCCCATATTGGGGGGGAGGGGGGGGGCAGGGGGTCAGTGAGCAATTGCCGCCATCACCCTCCCCACCCTGGTGACAAGGATTTGGCTGTCCTCTATGGGGCTGGCTGTTGGGCATCACTCCCGCGCTCTCTCCAAGCTATTCCAGAGATCTTGGATATGGGACTCACCTAACTTTTTGGCAAGTTTGGCGTCCTTCTTGGAGTCCACCATCCCGAAGCCAATGCTCCTGGGCTCCAAGACCTGAGCTGCCAGCTGTGGGAGGAAGCAGAGAGCCCGATGTTAGCAGCATTAACACCACGGGGTAGCTAAAGCGCATCGTGCCCTGCTAGCATGGCACGACAGACACAAGTGACCCATATTCTGCTTTTGGACAGCACCAACGGGTGGGATGCATCACATGCTGCCTCCCCGCTGAGATAACGCTGCCTGGAGGTCACAAGGGTTGGGTTTCTTCCCACTGTGTCGCAGCACTGAGTTTGCTGGCGGTACCACGTGCTGTTAAACACTGTTTGATACTTGGGCATCGGGAGAGGGCTCCCGACCGAATCGGGGACACCAAAAGCAGTGGGCATGGCTGGGAGAAAGACCCGTGCCACCGACACAAGGCAAAAGCTGTCTCCTTCTTTGTGCCTTGGTGGCCTCCTGCGGGGGAGTGTGACATGTGGGCACCATGGACATTTTAAGTCTGGAAGTGCTTGGTGCCAGGCAGCAGTGGCTGCAAATTGGAGCGGATGCAGGGCACGGCAGCATCATGTTTCCTTCGTACATGTGCTGCGGTGGCCAAAGCAGGCTCCCAGCAAAAGAAAGCAGAGGGTCCTGGCTTTGCAAAAGTGGTCCCTTCTCCTATGAAATGCTTTAAGTCATGTCTTCTGTCCAGGCTTCAGTCACCCACCCCAGTTCCTGGTCCCCTCTTTTTCCTACATAAATGAGTCTAATCCCAGCCATGCTCGCGTTTGCCTCCTTGCAGCTTAGCAAAACCATTGCCCGCCCCGTTCCCACCATTTTTGATGAAGGGGCCTCTTGAAGATATCGAGTTCCTGCCTGTTTTGTGAAAATAGATACGTGAGGAAAGGAGAGACGCTCTGCAAGTGCCCTGCGGTGGGAGCAGCCCCGGGTGAGACCCTGTGAATTCCAGATGGGCTCCGTAGAGGTGCAGTGACCCTGGGAAATGAGCCCCCTTACTCGCCAAATGACTGACTTAGCCCCACCACAAGCACACCAGAGAACCTACAAGGTGGTAATGATGCTCTGAGACCACCAAGCAGCTGTAAGAGCCTCCTCCTCCTCCCTTTCCCTCCCTGCTCCACGAATGCCTCTGATGATGATGGTCTTCTTGCTGTCCCCCACTCCCAACCCCGCTGGATGCGGGGAGGACGATGAAGATGAGCGGTCAAGGGCCTCCGGGACAGGAATGTCCCTATTAGGGCACAGCTGCCTGTGCTCGGCGACAGGAGGCTGGAGGGGGGCGGAAGAAAAGCCATGGCCAGAGAGATGGCGGGCTGATTTATGAGGACCACCCTCTCCCAGGACCCATTTTGGCACCCTCCCCCAGCCTCAAAGCCGGTTTGAATGTCACCCAGTAGCGCGGCCCCTTGGCTCCCCCTCTATAAATAGCCTCTGCCTGCGCCCGGCTGCTGCGAGAGCGAGCGGCAATTAAAGGTGTCGGAGAGCAAAAGCTGTGGGGCAGCCCCCTTGCCTGCACACCGGTGCGTCATGGGGCTGGCCAGCTCCCCATGCTGGCAGCACCCAGCCCTTCCCCGAAATCCTGGGGGATGACAGTGGGCACCCTGGCGATCAAGACTCGGGGACCTTGCTTGGGCGAAGGGGAGCAATGGAGAGTGTGGTTGTGTTCTCCCTCCCACCAAATACGCGTCCCCAGGCCTGTCCCGAAGCCCTGCAGAAAGACATATTCTCCACTGACCCCCAGAGCATCATTGCAACCTTGTTCCCCCTGCAGCTACCTGGCCTGTTGTCTCTAGGGGGGAGTGCCACCACGTGAGGCAAAAAGGACACTCGTGGTGTGCAGAAAGGAGGCGGCCTCCCTGCTCTTTCCTTGCTCTCTGCCAGTGCTTTGAAATAAAGGTGAGGCTGCACGTTCAGGGCTTGTGCTTACAATGGGTGCTGCCTGAGTAGGGCAGAGCACTGGTCTGTGTTTGCACGTCCATTGATAAGGCATCCGAGCACTGGTCTGACCGGTCTGGCATCGAATCTCCGGGCTCGGGCCACAGCCGTCCACGTTAGAGCACCTGCGAGCAACTGGTAGCCAGTGCTGCAGGGAGAGACGGACACCTCTTGTGAGCTCCCTCGACGTCTGCAAGCGGGCGGTGGCGAGAGAAAGCTGTTTTCTCTTCCCCGTTACGGGGATATGCCTTTACCGGACAAAGGGATGGAGCCTGTAAGATCATCAGCTTTCGGGGACCCTGGCGGCACGTCCTCACTTGTTAGCGGTTGCGTAGACCAGCAAGAGGTTCCTCGGAGTCAACGCTTGAGGCTCTGGCTGCACTGTGACCACAGGTAAAACACAGAAAGCCCAAGGGGAAAAGACTTTGGTCCTGTCCAGCCCAGCCCGTACTTGATCTAGCTCCTTCCTTACAGCTACGTTAGCCATGCGCCGGCCAAAGTCAAGGCAGTTTAAGCTCAATAGTTCCTGACTCTTGCACACGGGAGATGGTTAGGGTTCCTTGGGGGTGTTTGAAGAAGCTCGGAAAGGTGCAGAAAAGCTGCAACGCCTGCTACAGACAAGTTGTTGGGCGTGAGCGGGGATGTTTGTAAGAGAGGAAGCACTGGTCAGGAGTAACGTACGTCAGCGCGCAGCGGACACAGGGTAGCTCTTCAGAGGGCTGTGGGTGCAGCTGCGTAGCTGTGAGCAGGGGAGCTTGCTGGGAAAGAGTAAACGTGTCAAGAAAACGCGGGTGATGGGATGAAAGCCTCTTTGCCTGAGGCTGTTGGGAGCGTGCTCTTCCTTAGGGCTCGGGAGGCAAAAAAGGTCACGGTGGTGCCTGTTGGTGTGGCGGGGCTTGTGTCACCGTGCCTAGCGAGACTGTCTCCAGGAGGTGTACGTACCGTGGGTGCGAGTGTTTGGAGACGCTTCTCTGAAGAGGCTCGTCCCGAGAGAAGGCGCGCAACAGTGTGTGTACACAGGAGAGTGCGTGCGTGCAGCGCGAGCGTGCGCCTGCGGGGAGGGGAGCTGAGAGCTAAGTGGGCAGCCTGCCCCCTTCCCTGGGGCTTTCATGCTGGTGAGATCGGTAATGAGGGGAGCGGTGCAGCCTGTGCCCGTCCGCAGAGCACCGCGGTCTTGCGCCGGGGAGATCTTTATGCAACATGCGGCTCTCGGGAGCTCTCGGTGGCAGCACCTGGAGACCTTTGCAGGGTGTCAGCACCTATGGTGGCTTTTTCAAGTGCAAGTTATGCAGGGGCTGGACGTGGCTCCTGCCCTCGCTCTCCCTGCTTTCCGCTGCAGCAGGTGAGCCTGACCAGTGCTTAGGTGAGGATGTATTCCTATACCTGTATTTGACCCCCATAAGGCAGCAAAATATAGAGTATGCCAGAAGCACAGCAGCCTGGCTAGTTGCCCCCCGCTCATTACAGTATCAAGCATTTATATATCCCCTTACAGTATTTTCTGATTCCATAATGCTAGTGGGATTCGAATGCCGATAATGTTTCTAATCTTGACAATCCTCTTGGCTCAGGACCTTGGGACAGAGGCGGCTGTAATGTAAGAACACAGCCCCTCCTCCTCCCCCTCCTCCTCCTCCCTTTAAATTCATATCGCTTGAAGTCTTGGCCAGCCAGAGCCCTTGCCTTTGTGTCAGCCTCTATAGTGAGTAATTTAGCTTCAACAGCTGCATGGGGAGATGGAGGGGAAAAACTGCCCTGGAAGACCTGGCCCTAACTGGTCATGCAGTCCCTGAGGTACAGCAGGAGCCTGGAGCAGGCAGAGCCGGCTGAGAGCGTGAGCAAAGATCCCGGTTAGCTTGTAAGCTCACATCCCTTGCCCAGTTTGCAGCCTTCCGCTCATGTGCGTGAAGGCTTTGCAATGCACACCTTTCTAGCCACGGGATCACAAGCTGTGTCCTCTGCAGCCTTGGGAAAGAGAGGTGTGAGTTTGGGAGCACCCCTCCTTTCTCCCCCTTCCCTCAGGCAACAGCCGTACTTGAATATGGGTAAGCGTGAGAGACTGCATGGCCCTCTGGGATGTGTAAGAGGTGCCAGCCTAAAGCGGAGCTTGACTACCAAGTAAGCAAGCCACCACCTCATCTTGGACGGTGTCAACAGTGACAGGCAATCTGAATAACGGGGACGGAAAGAAACAGCTCCCTGCCAGAGCATCTCGGCTTCACACCTGCTACACCTGTCTGAACCTGGCCGTGATGCTAGGAAGTTTTCAGGAGATTTAAGAAGTCCCACAGGGTCATTCTGAAATCCTAGGTTATAGAGCAGCAGAAGTATCACCGGCTGCCTGACCGTGCTCCTATTGCAGCTGCAGACAGCACTGATTGTGCCAAGCCTTGCATTTGGTGTCAGGTTTGCTGCTAAACGGCAGAAAAAATCCAGCAGAGGGGTGCGAACGGGGGCGGGAGGGGTGGGTGTCTCAGCACGGTCAGTTTTCATTGTGGAGTGACATTATGGCTTTCTGGCCTGGCTTTTCTTCCCACTTCTCCAGCCCCTGCCTGGAGCTCCCACAGATAGTAAGGCTCATCCTCCCCAGCCGCTCAGGCTGGGAGGCAGGGCGCTGGCGACATTTGGGTCTCTGTGAGAACCGTCATGAGTAAACTTCTCTTAAGCATGGGGAGCTTTCTGTTTCCCTAGCTGGCAGCGGTGGAAGAGCAAAACTCAAGCAATGCAAGGAGGAGAGCAACAGGAGAGGATGAGGGAACATGTCTCAAGCAATCTGCGCTTCTCTGCTGTTTCTCTCCTACTCTCTTTAAAGCTGCAGTTTATGCTGACGGTCAGAAGCTGGTCGATGTAATGATGATGACTTTATATCCCAAAACGTTAGGTTTTTATTTTTGGAGACAGCAGGAGGAGATGGCAAAAGTCTAGGGTATTTCCCCAAAAGCTGTGAATCCTTATGCAGGACTCATGCCTTCATGCTACGGTCGCCTTCTCTGTTGTTCGAGCTGGTGGGCAGTTTGTTGGAGAGCAGAGGGGGCTATCTCTCCTGCCTGTTGCTGTGCTGGCTCCTCTAGCATCCCCTTGCATAGCCCACTAGTAACGTTTCGGGTTCCTGCACGATTCAGGCTGGTGAATTAGGGGTCCTGAAGCGTCGTGGTGATCAAAGAGCAGGGGCGGAAGCCTGCTGAGCAGCGTTGGTCCCACCTTCCTGCCCTTTTCCACCACCTAAGCTGCCCAGAGAGGCTGTTTATTGCTGAACCTGCCCTCCCAGGGGGTCACTGCTCCTTGGGCTAAAAGGCAAGTCCCCAAATATGGAACACCCAAAGGTCACTCCCGCGGAGGTGGCTTTCACAGGTAACGCTCCAAGAATGCCACCCCGGGGCTTTAATAGCCGGGCAGCCGCTCAGCCCGGTCAGACATTCGATGTGCTCTTTGGCTGCCTCCCTAAAGATCTTGCATAGTTAGGGCTGTATTTTTGTCTGCACCGAGCATCCCTAATTTTAGCGAGCTGTAAGCCAAAGCGCAGCCTCCCCAGCCGTGAGCTAACCGGGACCGATGCCCGTGCCACCGAGCACCCACGGGCGCAGGGGCCACCTGCCGCTGCTCCCGGCCAGTCCTCGCTGGCGCTGCATCACAGACGTTCTGCCGACTCAGCAGGGCAGCTTGCACACCGAGGACAGCCCGGGGCGTGCGGGCGGGCGTGCGTACACGCGTGCGCTGACCCGGGTTGTGGGGTCTCGGACGGTGCCTGGGGGCCAACCTGCTAAGCTCCCCTGTGACAAAACCGAGACCAGAGGTGCAATCTGGGGGCTGTCCTCGACGAAAGCGAAGCTATCGCTGCCTTCTTGTCTTTCTGGCCTCAGAGAGGCTGCTTTGACACTGAAGGCTGGATGCTGCCCTGAAGACCATGCAGGGCACAAGCCGGCTCCTTTCAGTAGGTGCTGGAGGAGGGAAGCATGCTTGATATTCAGCCTGTTCACCTCCACAGACCTTTGCCCACGTCATTCCTACGCCTCCAGCTCCCAGGAACGAGCCAGATTTCTCGAGTTTCTGACCGAGGGGGTGTGAGCCAGCGCCTCTGAAACCCTGGAGAGTCCAGGGTGCTGCAGGCGAGAGCCGGGAGCTCCCGCCCTGCATCCACAGGAAGGATCAGCGAGGGGGGGGGCCCTGCGGGAATGGAGGGGCCCTTGAGACAAGAAAGGCCTTTCACCCAAGGAGTGAGCAGAGAGAAAGAAGAACTGAGGAAAGCTTTAAAAATACGCAGCCCCCTTTGCACAGGGTTCGAGGTGCCAGAGGTCTGCTAGCTGACGGCAGTCCGCCTCCTGCCAGGGCCGCACAGGGTTCCCAGAAAAAGGACGTATCATGTACGGCAGCTGGCCTTCGCCAAAGCCGTGCCAGCGAGCGCGCAGGAATGAGCACCATCAGCACTGCTTGGGAGGGGGTGCTGGTCGTCCCGGGGCGCTGGGGAGGGGAGGAGCGAACGCCGGCTCTGCGGCCTCCCCCCCGGGAACTGAGTTCTCCCCTGTCGCTGCTCGTTCTATTTCCTCGGGCAAGGTTTTGTTTCATGTATGTAGGTAAATCCCAATGTGCAAAGGAAAATAAAAAAGGAGAACTTGGACCTTGCTAAGTCACTTCTTTCCTAGGCCATAGATTCCTTGCCTGGGTGCCTGTTTTTCCGGATAGAGGCTGCAAAAGGACATCCTTGGTCATCAAACCCGGGACCATGTCATTCAATCTCTGTCACAACCTGGTCAATGTCCATTTAAAACTCATTGGGCTGTTCTCCCCTTGTCGTCTTCCTCCTCTGGTAAGCAGGGACTTCCCAGTTTCTGGAGCTGGTTTATTCATAGCCCATTTGTCCTTAGGCTTTGTGCTTAAATAGCTCTTTTCCCTCTTGGGTGTTTAAAGAGAATTATCGTATCCCCTTTCCCATCTCCCCACAAACGAAGCTCGGGCATGGAGGAAGGGCAGGCACAGGCTTTGATTAGTTTGGTTTTAGATGAAGGGCACCGGTAGACCAAGCTCTGGAGTAAGGTCATGGTGGGCGAGCACGGCATGGCCCACCGTGCCCCGTCCACCTCGCAGAGCAACAGCTGCCCCAGCCTGCGGGTAGGCTCCTGAGAAATGTCAAGGTCCGGGGCGGAGAACATGAAATGAGAACTATAAACACCACACGTCCACTGAGTAGGCGAGCGTGAGCACAACCTAGTCCTTCTGAGGCCCCCCCCACTCAGGCAAAGGCACCTCATTACACAGGAGTGAGACCCTTCCTCCCGGGAACCAGCCCAGCAGGAAGGCACTGGGAACCCTCGCTGGCACTTTTTTGGGGAAGCTGACTAGCGTGGCAGGATGGCCAAGACCTGAGAGGATGGGCTTTTCAACATTTTTCCCCAGTTGTGTTTCCGAAGGGAGGAGTGACACAGGAAGAGTCTTGGTACGGCTTAAGGCCTTGCATGGCACCTCCAGAGGTCGTCTGCAACAGCTGGACAGTGAGAAGAGCTCCTTGCTTCAGGCCAAGAAAGCAAAGCCTAAGCAGACTTGTCCTTGCGCTGTGCCGGCAAGCGAACCCAAGCCCACAGGGGTCTGCCATGTCTCCAGGTGACATCTGCATAAAAGCTGGGTCTCTGGATGAAACCAGCTTGATTTTCTTTAGACCCTGGGATTACAGCTGGTCTCTGCTCTGAGAACTACTGTCAGTACACCTCCCCCCCGTCATACTTCAGCAGCTGAGAAAGGTGCCTTTCGAAGACCGGCATAGCACTGAAAGCAGGGTCTTATGCAAGATGCCGCTCACGCAGCCAGTCCAAACTCACTGCTGGGAACAGATGGAGGGACTTCAAAGAAAGAAACTGGGCAATAACAGGTAAAGCAGCCTTGGAAATGGTTTCTGCCACTGTGATACAGAAAGACCAAATCACATACTTGTCCCTGGATGTCAATGTGCCCGTCTTCGAAACGGGGAGCTCTCCGTAACTTGTTTTTGTGACTGGCAATGTCAGTGAGTGAAATCCTCCGAGGTGCTACTGCTAAAAATCAGTGCTCTGCTGGCTGTTGATGAATTGAGACCTACTTCCTTGGTCTCAAAGGGCAAAGTAACGAGTGTGCACTTTTTCCTTTTCTTGCCCTTCCTTCCCTATTTTTACATTAACTTATCTGTAGTGGAAGCCGCTGCTTTAGTAGCCATGGAAACCAAAACACCTCTTTTATTACAGGTATGTATAAGGCACTTGTACTGTAGGCTTCTGCACATACCTGTCCGGCCAGGTGTGCCTCGTCTCTCACCCTGAGGACTTGTTCTGTAGGGGCCCAGAGACCTGACAGTTTCTGTGACACCCAGTGAACACGTCTTGTATAACATGTCTAGCCAGCCCAGGAAATTGTGTTGAGGCACTGTCTCATGAACATGCCCATTTTCAAAGAAAAAGTCGGAAATCTGAGTCTGTGAAACAGAAGGGTGCTTAAAGAAAGGGCTTGGGCTTATATTTATACTCTACCTAGCGATGGGGATGAATTAGAATCTCATCTCCTGGTTCCTATGAATTTCTGGGATAAACTACACAGACCTAAATGTGTACATCTTTTTTCTGTGTTGCATCGGAAGCAGAGAAGGACTTTTTGCGATGTGTAACATGGCTGTGAACCCTCATGGGAACATCTGCTCTCAAGAGATTTCAAGGCCGTGTGGGCGGAACTACCCCCAAACCAGCTGGTCTTGCACCAGTTTTTCCATCCTGAGCTGGAAGCTGCATAAATCCTTGCTCTCAAGTGAACTGGGAGGTAGATACTGGATTTGAAATCTGTCTTTCTCTCTCACACCACAGGTAGCTACTGGCTGCGGTTGGGCATTGGGAGGACCCCTGTAATCACATGGATTTATATTCCTAGGTTTGCAGGAGAAATTTTCCCTTGTGTTACAGAATTGGCAAATTATGTTAAGGAGTTTCACTTTGTTCTGCCGTTTATTGCTAGAGGCTGGGCTGATCCTAGACCTCATCTGGAAAGGGGAGTACCACGTCCCTCTTCTCTTGCCTCCCATCAGACTGGTTTGTGCTAGGACAGCTCTCCACGAATTTTCAGCCCAGGGGCACTGTTGCACTGAAGGGCCTAAAAATATCTGGGCTTGACGAACCTCTTTTTTTTTTAAGGCTATTACACAGGCACACGGACGACGAGGGAAGAATGACAGGGGAGCCAGGACTGAGCGAGTTTCAGCAGGGGAGACAGTAACGGAGACGACAGTTTGCATTGCAGGCAGCCTGCTATGGTAGTGAGACAACCTCAGTTGCTGGAGGGAGCTTCTCAAGTGCAAAAGGAAAGCCCCTAACCCCACTGCTCGTTGTTCTTGTTACGTGGTTCCTAAAGACAGGGGCCGGCCCACTGGAAGGCAAAACTATCCCGATATTCAGGAGATTCAGAGGGGAGAGGGAGAGGGGAGAAGGTCTGAGAAGTGGTGGTATGAGACAGGACAAAATATAGTAGGGGAGCTACAGAGGAGAAGTAGAACAGATATTTCTCAGCTTCACTGCTTTAGTCTTTTCCTCTTTTGCCCCTTCTTCATTAAAGCTGAGACCTTTTAGGGCAAGTAGCTTTTTTTCTTACTTGTCTGTTAAATACTTATTGTGAAGCCTTGTGCCTGGCTGCTTCATCTGCTTCTTCACCCTGCTCAGCTCGCAAGGCATGCAGGGCTCTTGTAAGCATCACCACAGAGTAGGAATAGCTACTGTTAGCTCTGGAACAGCCTGCTTCAACCTCTGCGTTGCCCTGTACGGAGGCTTTTCCCTCCTCGGGCTGCGAGTGCTTTTCAGTGGTCAGCGGTGTAGAGTGAAGTCAGGAGAAAGGCGAGCAAAGGAGAAGAGCCCTTTCACCTGAGCGGCGAAGCAGCTTGTGCTCCGGCTGTCTCTGCCCTGGGTTTCTGTCCTACTACAATCCTTACCCAATCCTTTTCCATCCTAGCCAGGAAGCAGTAGGCAGCTTACATCTCCAATCGTTGCTTTGACTGTTTCCCTGACAGACTAACCCAACAGCCCCCAGCTTTCCCACCCCGACCTGAGGGGCTGGCGCTGCCATCCTTGGAGCTGTTGTCGTGCACAAAGGATGGTCCAAAGAAGCTGCTGTTGCTCCCAGAGGGGCTCGGTTGTCCCCAGACCGTGTCCTCACCAGGGAGCACCCAGCAGCGTAGGTGGCAGGAGCTGTCAGGGCTGCTTCATGGTGGTCTTCACCCTCATTCCCTTTCTAAACTGGAAAGGGACCCTGGGCTGCGGGGCAATCGGGTCACAGTTCCCAGTACACCTGGGTGCGGGGAGCTGAAGACCCCGTGTGCTGTCCCACTGTAATACCAGCTTAATGCTGGCATCCCTTTTCTGGTGATAGCTGGTGTGCTTTGACACTGTCAGTCAATTCCTGCATGCTGGGCTTTTGCCCCGGGAAGGAAATCCTTCCTATCATATCACTTTCTCCTCAGTCTGCTGTTTGTAGTTACGGTTTGGTGAAGTCCTTAAATACGTGCTTAACTTTATTCCTGTGCTGTCAGCCTTCCAGCTTGATTTCCTAAGGATATGAGACCCATATGATGCCATGCCATCTACCACCTGGGCACATCTGGGAGTTTCTCCTAGCAAATTTGCAGGAACCCCAGCATTGGATCTCTCTTGTTCTTTTCTTGGTGTCTAAGATATTTCTTCAGGTCTCTGATCCTTGGAATTATAAATTTCTTATAAGATACATGTGGGAGAAACAGAAAGGGTAGACTCTTTGGGTTTTTTCCGGACTTAACATCCACTGAACCCATTCCCTCCCACGTGCGTGCGCGCACGCACACTCATGTTCATCAGGCAATAGGACGTAACAACCCTCAACCACCCAGCTCAGATCTTTGCTTAGCTCCACACCTGCCTGTGTTTTGGACGAAGGCTCCCTGCTATTCCTAGTGATGGAGACCAGCACAGTGTTATGGGAGGTTAGGAACATGATGTTTCCCAGGCTGTGGAAGCAACACCTCTTGTTGTAAGTCCGTAGGTAAACTCTCAGTAGAGTAAGGTGGAAAAACATGAGGTGCTCCAGAAAGGCATCTTACCACAGGCAGCACCCCATGCCAGGAACCCCCCCAGCTGGCCAGCAGCGAACACCAAGGGCTGGAGTGTTTGCCCCTTAGGTACCCTATTTCAAGCGTAAAGGACCTTCAGCACTCAGAGCTCTGAATCCTCTACTGAAATGAGATCCGTAAAGCCTGCCTGAGCGAACTTTTCCCAGGTCTGGCTGGAAGGAGAGGCCCTGTCACTGCTCCTGTGCCTACCCAGCAGCTCACTGCTCCGAGAACCTGCTGAAATTATGGGAGAGCTGGGTTCAGCCGCTGGCTCCCTCCAGGGAGAGCGATCCCAGGCAGTTCATCTCCCGGGTGAATGGCTCCACGCCTCAGCCGAGGAGCCACTGCAGACATTTCTTTCCCCCTCCATGTCCCGGTGAACATGCAGAGAAGTCCCACAGCTGGATGAGCTCTGGCAGGGGAGATTGAGAGTGACCCCCACGGCACAACACATTACGGTTTGAGGTGAGGGAGGTGAACGCCATCGTGAGAGGGAGCAGATTACAACCTGGCTTGCCCACTCCTTTCGCAAGTGCTCCCATGGTTGAGTTAGCACAGAAACTGGGAGCATTAGCACCTTGGTGGGCTGTGACCTGTGCAGGGTAAGACACATCCTAGCTTCTCTGTTGCCTTCTGAGACCCTCTCCCCATCCGATTCCCTCAGGTCACAGAGGCGAAGGAGTGCTCAGTCTGCAGATTGCTCTTGTGCTTGAGCTGCCAGATTGCTGCTGCTGCAGTTCCCAGTCCGGGGGGGGGACTGTGAAACTTCAAGACACGCACTGAATCAGCATTGCGAGTGCTTGGGAAATTTTGAGGTCAAAGCCACAAGTGCCAGTTGCTCTGTGGCACGGTTAGCTGGTAGCTGAGCATTAGGGGACTGGAACACTACAATTATATAAAGTCTGCTGCAGATCTAATCCTCAGTCTCTTGCCCAAGGTCACGTAAGAAGTCCACGGCAGAGAGGCAATTGGAAATCAAATCACCAGAGCCCTAAGCTAACGTACTCACTGCTGAATCAAACCCTGCAAAATAAAAGCTTTAAGCCAGATTGTATTGTAGCCATCGCACCCATGGTATGCCTGATTGTTAACATGGGTATAGGTGTCATGGGGACTAAAACTGATAGTACACAACAGATACCTGCTTCTGTCAGATTTCTATAAATATGTATTTTTCAACCGCTTGCCATCTATCGAGCATGAAATAGCTATCCTATTAAATAACAACGCGATTATACTACCACTACCAACCATAAATATTTCAACTGGAGTTCCGGCGTTACTTTTTCTTTTCTTTGTCAAATGTTATTTTATTGCTCACCTGGAGCAAGTAGCTGTTTCCTGACAGGTGAGTAAAATCTGGTTAGTTTTTGAATCTTTCTTGTTGTCAGGCTTGCTGAGGAGGTCAGTAGACTTTGAACTTGGCATTAGACTTTTTCAGGTCCTAGCCCTCAGCAAGTGTATTTTCTGATTCACATTTGCTTTACTCCTAGGGGTGCAATGTAGGTTCTCTCTGGATCCGATAAATAAAGCTCATGTGTTTCTGCTGCAATTCTCACTTTCTTTCTAAATGTGTCTTTCAGTTAAGAGGGAATATTTCTAAGCCCCTGGTAGGAAACAAGCACCTAACAATCCAGGCTTGCAGCTGTATGATTCCCTAGATTACAGCTACACTACAAGAAAGAATGCTATGAATCTACTTCACAGTTTTTACCATGATTTATTTTACTGAGGATTAATTAATCATTCTTTCACCAAAGAATTAACACCGCTTTTTTTTCCAGCACGGAAGTGAATGGTTGCATTAACAAGAGCCTACAGACTGATTCCAAGCAGGCAATCAAGTGTCAGAAAAACAAAAAGGGATTTAATGTTGCACCAACGGGGAGCTTTTGAGATGGGGAGCTAGGATGCCCACGTGCAGCACAGTTTGGTAAGGCTTCTTGGCTGATTACTCCTAGTGGGATAGAAAATGGGACTGAATCCAGAATACAAGGGGGATACTGGCTTGCTCAGAATGAGAAAGGATCTAAGAATTTCAAGCTATGGACTCAGGACTATGCTGAGATCTGGGAAAGCTCCGCTGAGCTGAGTTCACGTTGCTGAGGTTTGCAAGGTTACTGGCTATTGCCTGGGTTTCTGGCGCACAACACAGAAAGGCTATTTCCCAGCAAACAGCTCAGAAAAGCGCAACAGAGGCTTTTTCCTGGGCTTCGCAGAACTCAGGGGGTAACTCAAACCCAGGCAAACAAACCCAAACTTTTGGGTGCTCTCCCCCGCTGCCGCCCCGCACAAGACCCTTTGACTGTCCTGTCCCATGGCTCCTCTCCACAGCTCCAGACATTGCTGTGGTGTTGACCCCGGCTGGGACATGCAGCGGCGCTTACCTCCAGGACCATCTCTGTCATCTGGAACTGCTTCTGGGAGACCTTGTCAGAGCTCACGGGCTCATGGAAGAGTAAGCAGAGCATGTCGTACTTCTTCAGGGCCTGCTTGTAGTTCTTCTCGTTCAGGTCGATCACTCGGTCTTTCCCATCGTAAGTGGGGAAATTCAGTCCCTCTTCTGCTTTGCAGCAGAAAAGCAGGTAAAAACCTGCCAGGATCCAGCAAGTCGCCTTCATAGGGGAGCCCTTGGGGTGCAGCAGAGGGCAGGTAAACGTCCCTCTCCTCCTTAATTTGGGAAGAGGGGGAGACCAAAGGCTCCAGGTGAAGTTCAAACCGAGTTTCTCTTTCTGCTGCCTTCCTAGTGATCAGCCCAAACGCTGCAAGGCTGGTGGGGAGCAGCAAACTTTGCTGTCCTGAGCTCACAACAAAGAGACAGACAGGAGAAGCTGTCAGGCCAAGCCCTGGATACCTTACATAGCTGTGTCCAGCTCCCGTGTCATTAGGAACTCCATTTTTAGGAAGCAGTTGTTTCAGGCTAAAAATAAACCCTGCAATGAATAAAAAGGACAGATATGACACCGTTGAGGGACTTGCTGGCACTCTGCATCATCCGAGAGAGAGGGAGCGAGCGAGAGGGAGGGAGTGGAAGATGTCGATGCTGGGAATACGCAGGCAGGGTTTGCGAAGGGACAGACTTCACTGGTGCAGAGAACCAAGGCACAGCCTGTCCTACTAGGGCTTAACAAAAATAGAAGGTATTTACTGCATTTTTTAATAAGGGTATCTCTCTTTGTAACCCCTTGGGCGTCACAGTGATTAGACTTTGGGTAACAGATCTCGGGTTAAATGGTTTCAGAGACTCATCTGCACTGCCGGAGGAAGAGTGCCTTTTCCTCCGCAGCAAAGGAGGCGAGCGCTCGTGGGATTCCCTCCGCCTCCTCCTGCCTGGGGCATCGGCCGGAGCTGCCGGCTGACGTTCCAGCTCTTTTCTGAAGCACCTTCTCTGCTTGCAGGGTACCAGGAGAATTGCTGGCCCTTGGACCTGTAATCCCAAAGCAGAGGGCAGCTTACACTGCAACCTCCCATGCCCGCAGCAGCTACCGAGCCCCACAGATCGCTGGCGGGTGGTTAAAACCTTACCACACTAAGGGGGATGAAGGGCCGGAGGCACGCGCCCAGGCCGGTGTCTTGGGGCAGGAGGCAGGGCTCCCCTCAAGATGATGGACAGATGCCACCACCACTGCTGGCCTCCCAGCCGATGGGACCTGCCTGCTGGCCCGGAGGGGCTTTTTCACACAACCCTGTTGCATCTCCCAGCAAGCGGCCCCGCATATCCCTTCCCCTTCATTTCCCAGGAACGGCGACCGGTTCCCCTTTCCCCAGGAGCTCAGCACCAGCTGCCGCGTATGCTGCGTCGCCTGCACCGCGCTGCTGGGAGAGGACGGTTCGGTGGCACAGTCTTTCACCTCTTCCCCTCCCCTGACCGGCTTGTCACCGCTGCCCCATGACTGGCAGCGACAGGCAGGAGCAGAGGCAGAGCCAGCTGGCCGCAAGCCAGCACCGGGGCTGGCGCGGATCCGCTGGAGAAGGCACGCTGAGGGGCTGGCAGGGAAGAGCTTGACAAGGGGGGCACGGGTCTCCCCCCTCCCGCCAAAGGGATGTGCAGACACGTGGCCTTATCAGGCCTCCTCCTTGCTTGTCGCTCCATCACAGCCTTGCTCCATCCACAGCGGGGAAGAGATGATGTCCCTTCTTGGTGCGTGCAATTCTCTCCCCAGCCAGCTGTTCCCGTCGTATGGCTGCGATATTTCAAAGTTTGGGGCAAAAGACGAAGATTACTTAGCAATTATACCCATCTCCGGGGTGAGTTAGGAGCACACGTCCCCTCAGCTTTCCCTTCCAACCCGACGAGCCCGCGACATACTGACTGAAACTCTGTGGGCAACAGTTTCCAAGTCTGACTTATTTCCAAAGCCTCCTCTTAGTTTCTGGCCATGCCTTTTCAGAAGTTCAGTGTTTACCTGCAACTTGGTGTCCTACTGGCAAAGCCTGAGAAATCTGGGTAGGAGCCAGAGCAAGACAGCCTCACAAATTCACTCCCTACTGAGGCACCCTTCAAGGGTCGTCATTCTTAGAGGGAGACGTGACAAACCTGGATACGTCTGATTGCTTTTAGTGGGAGACACGAGACTTGTGTCACAGTGGGTGGCAGTGGCTGGCTAGGCTTTTGCTGAATGTTTAGGCTCTAAAACGCACACCTGAGTTTGTGGGGTGACCAGGCACACACCAGGCTGGTTGGCTGCCTTTGAAGGACCCCCATGGATTTGGGGTGCAGGAGCAGGCTTCCACACTGGCATCAGAGTGTGTTTTAAAGCAGGCACACATCAGACAGGGCTGGAAAAATGGAACATTCATAGCTACTTCAAAATTGGTTTCCCAGGCTGCTGCCCTCCTTTTATTCTTGTAGATCTTCAGCAACTGCTCCACTTTCATATCGCTCAAGCTCTTTTTGAGGCGCTTTCTCTCTAGTCTGAATAACTTTTTAATCTGCCTAAAAATAGATACCATCCAATTTTCATTTTCTCCTCCTTTTGCTATGAAAAAAGGAGCAAAAAGACTTTTTATTCACAAAAAGTATTGCCTTGTTAGCCCCAGACCCACCTATTTTATCTGTCTGCGGCATGAGTAGCAAAGATCTGTGACTGTTAGGCTTCACCTCTGCTCCAAAGGGGATTCCTCCAGCAGATCGACACTGGATGTCACGGTCACCAGAGAGTCCATCCCTTTGTGTCTCCACTCAAATCTTCAGTGGGACTGTTAGTGCTAAATCCAGTGGACATTTTCTGCAGTCTTCTAGCTCTAGCTGCATGCATTTGAAACTCAAGATACCTTGTTCACTAAGTCAGAAGTGGTTTAAATGGCTGGAGGCTTCCCAGGAGGCAGAATTTCTGTGTTTCACTTAAAAAGGGGTGAACCTGTGGAGACAACCAGGATGAATTCCTCAAAAGCTGAACAACTGCCTCAAGCACCTGAATTTCTTAATTCTAATGAACTTTAGTCAGAGCAGATTTTTCTCCTTGTAACCCTGCCGATATGGACCTGGAATCCTGGATTCACATGTTTTGGGATGTTCAGAACAGCAGCTAAATACTTGAATCTGAAAAGAGCTGCTTTTTTCCCAGGGAGGGGGGCTGTAGGATGGCAGTACCAGAGCTGGGACTGCAGCAGACTCTCCCAGACCCTGTAGTATGTCTTTTTCTTCATCATCTCTCTGGGTCCCAACACCAGCACACTGAAACGTGCCCATCCGGGCCCCAGGAGCAAATCTCCTTGAGACTTCAAAACTGTCCATCCACACTCAGATAAAGTTTTAGGTTGGGGATTTCGGGGCAGGCTCACTGTCAAGAAAAGGACAGTGCGTAGACCTCATGGGTTTGGGGAACCTGAGATTTCTTGAAGGCCCATTTCTACAGGACGCTGACAGAAGGTTTCTCTACGTGTCAGATCTTCCACCGTAGGGTAGGAGCAAAAACAGTTCCCCATAGAAGGGAAAGATGAGGCGGACAAAGAGCTTCTCTATGAAATCTTGGATTTTGCTTTCACAGGTTCACTACAAATACTTTGTGCTATCTTTCTGCATAGTCTGGGGGTCTTCCTGATCCTACTTAGCTGCCCGTGTTTGCAACACGTCTGTTTCTGCAGCCAGTGCCATGCAAGGGAATGATATGTTCCGCGCTGTGTCTTGGGACATTTGCCCTTCAGCTCATTCCCTGGCAAAGCTGGCGTCTGTTAGTCTCTGATATAAGTTGACTGCGAGGTTCAGCCTCCCGACTCTGACTCCTTAACCATCTTTTATTCCTGCCTCTAGAAATCGGCACAGTGCTCTTCCCCGGCAAACCATCCCACCATCCACCTGAACGCTCTCGGAGAAATGAGCTGATAGGGCCCGATGCCCACCCACCTGGGCAGGTGCCCATGTCGTTCAACCAGCCTTCAGAACTGGCCCCCAAACTTGAGGCGAAGAAAAGAGAGAATTAAAGGAAAAGCTTGCTGTGGCGTTATCCACTATTCTAGGCTCTTTGGGGTATATTCATTGAGCGAAATCATGGCTCCAGGGAACTAGGTTGCAAAACCACCCCTGGCATGCATTGAAGTAGGATTTTACTTTGTGCCTTTGAATTTTGTGAGGCTAGGTAGCCAGCCACAGTAATACAACAGAAGTGCTCCAAACAGTACAATCTCAGCCCTTCACTTCGGGCTTGCGGAAATGCTGGGTGGGGACATAGGATAAATAAGAATCTCCTTCTTGTTGACTTTTTTCGCCTGCTTGTATTATAAATTAGGGATATACACTTGCTGCTCCTCCCTCCTGGCCGCTGCAGCCGCACTCCACGCTGCCATTCTCACCTTCATTGTCCTTTCTAGCTCACGCGGTAAAAGAGGTCCCCAGCCACCGCTGATCCAAATGCTTCGGTGAGCCTTTTTTCCAGGGCTTCAGGATTTAAGGTTCTGCTTTAGCTAATCTCTTTTCAAGCTTCTAAGACCTTGTATGTTTTGCAAGATAGGAGTATTCAGAAAATAGGCCTTTTGCCACCGGCTAGCCAAGCAAGGTCACAGCTCGTAATAACTTTGAGCGTCCTGCTGTCATGAAGCTGGGAGACTCAGAGATGCACTGAGCCTTTCTAAGGAGCCCAAGAGGATCGCTATCATCTCAAAGAAAGCTCTGCAGTGTGAGAAAACCTAGTTCTCCCTCTTCCCTTCAGCTCTGAAAGCTGGCAAGTCCTTCATGGTGCTTTACATTGCCTGTACTCCGATGCCGTCATGTCAGTGATGGCAAGTACAAGGCAGAGAAGTTGTATCATCTGCACTCCCTCCCTTTTTTCCCGTTTTAAACTGCCAGAGATCTCTGCAGCACTTGACGGCTTTTTGTATATTTTGCCTGAGACCTGCTGTGTTACAAGAAGATGCTATAAACCCTCCTCTTTTCTGACACACAGTGTTTTTGATGAGGAAAACAAAACACAGCACAGACAAAAGCACTTGTATGAAATTATATAGAAGTTATAAAGGGAAGGTCAACGAGATGATTCAGGTGTCCTGACTCTGAGCCAGGTAAGGTCTCTGACATTTCAAAAAAGTTTTGTCTTTTTTAGACATCGTGTCCCCCTGAGAAAAGTTGCTTTGTGCTATCTTTTGGGGATCGTTGCACCCCTCTGTCTTTGGGAGCTGGTCTGGCACCTGTGTCTTACACAGGTCAGAAAGTACTTTAGAATGTCAGAACTGGGACTGTCCCAGAAGGACTGGGATAGTTACTTCCTAACGGCTTTATAAACCCTACGCAGCCAGAAAGGACTTAACTCAGATATCACGTGGGGCCAAAATGGAAATGGGCCCATTGACATGGATGGAAATGGGTGGGAAGGAGAGCAATAAAGTGAAAATGAAAAGCCTAAGGAGAAAGGCTGGAAGCAGACAAGGCTGCTTCTCCCTGCAGAGGTCTGACAAGGGACATCTGAAGGCAAACCGCTGCGGTGGCTCGGGGGACCCATCGGGTGGCCTGGAAAAGGTTGCAGAGAGAGCCTGCAGGAGGACGGAGAGGCAGCGACCTGCCTACCCTCCCCGGCTGGGCTGGGAGCTCTGCCAGCCTGTGGGAGCTGGGTACAACTTACCCACACGCAGCCAACCCACCCTGGAAAGGGTGGAGGGGATCCCTGGGGCGGGGGGCTGCCTGCGGGTAGCACTGGGATGGGAGGATTTTCTGCATTGGTGCTCTTGCTTGTACAGGAGCCAGCAAACAGATGCTACCTCTAATACACTCAGATAGTTTCAAAGAAAGAAGAGCTTAAAATTGGTGTTATATGAATCGTAGCTGGGGTGACAGCTTTGCGCCTGGCCACACCTGCGTTGCGCTAGACGTGTTGGAAGAAGCCTGACTCCTACCAGTGAGTGGGCAGAGAGATGGTTAAAAAACCAAACAGACAAAAAAACCCAAACAAAAAACCTGGAGCTGAAAATGTTCCAAGAAAAACCACTTCACAAGCTGCAGGCCCAAATCATATTTGGTAAGCATGCAGGGCTACACTTAGGTGTCCCACTGCTCCCTGCGCTTTTGTCTGCAAAACCTCCTCTCTCTTAGGACGGAGTAACTGGTACCCTGCCTAGAGAAGCCAGACCCAGATTTATTCACTGAGCCTCTAACGGGAGCCCATGCCTACTGCCTCTGGGAGGCTGGGCACAGTGGAGCTCTGTTTGTGGCTCTGTTTGGGTCCGATGATAGGTAATGCCTTCCCAGATCCACAGGAAGGCAGCCTTGTTTGAGCAAATAACAAGCGTTTGGGAGAGACTTTCGAGCTGAAATCTGGTCTTCTGGCTCTACCTAACCTGAAAACGGGGAGATGTGACAGCCGCAGCCTGGTTAGTAAAATCCTTGCCTTGCCAGTAATGGCAATGAGTCGGGGTCCTACAGATGTGACCCAGAGCTCTGCCGACCACGCTGCACAAAGCAGCCCAAAGGCTGGGCGATCTCTGTGGAAACCCAGTGATCCGCAGCCAAGCCCTGAGCCGGTGTGAAAGTGTGGCCCGAAGCTGGTCCCCCGAGAGCTGAGGTGTGAATGGGTGCACGCTGAGCTCTGGCCCAGGGACCTCGGCAATTATTAATAATATAGTAATAATGCAATTGCTAACAATAAAGTAAAAGAAATAAAGCACATGGTCTGAGACAGCATGTTCCCTTCTGGAAACCCTTAGGGCACATAATCTGGCCATTTCCACCAGTCCCCTGCCTTTTTCTTGGAGGAGGTGGAATCGCTGGACTCCTGCCTAGCTTTGGCCACGATCGGTATGTCCGAGCATATGTCCATGTTTCTGCCTGCATGCGCCCATGCACGCATTAACCACCAGCGCTGCTTCCACCCAGCCTACCGGGGCTAGGGTCTAAAACAAGGATCCTGCACCAGGCAAGGTTGGGGTGGCCAGGTCTGGGTGTGCCGCTTGCACCTCGGGTTTCTCCTGGCCATGAGAGCATCAGCATATTTAATAGCGTCTTGACGATCGGAGGGGTGTTTAATTTAGCGGCGTGGCGCCGGCTGCTTCTGACAGAGCTGTGCCCAGCAGATTTACACCTGTTGCGCTGGAGCGGCAGCTCAGCTCTCCTTCGCTCCCGTCCTCCTCCGCTGCCCCTCAAAATCTTCCCCCTCCCCTGCCTGGACCGTGACGCCTGCCGGGGTGCAGCTGGCCGGGCTGGGAAGCGCTGGGGTGAGCTCAGTGTGCCGCCAGGAACCTCATTCCTTTCGGATGATGAGCCGGACAAGCTTAGCGCGCTCCTTAGTTTTGTAAGGGGACCGAAAGGATTTGCTGCTCTTGAATTTCTGCTCCATTTTGACCTCCCTCTTCTCTAACTGGACTTTGTACAGTCTGGGATAGACCTGAATCTCCCTAAAAATTCTGTTGGCACTTGTCAGGCACTTGCATTTCTAGAGTGAATACCTTTCCAGGCAGTACTGACATCTTACAGGCAGTCCTTTACGCGTGCTCTGGGCATGCCTTTCCCCCCCCCCCCCCCTTCAGTGCCAGGCAATTTTTTAATTCAAATTCTTCTATGATGTGAATAAGCCCTACTGGCAGCAAACCCACCACGGATATTGATATGTAGCTGGGGTACAGTTACACAGCGTTCCCAAGAATTCAGAAGTAACGACTCAGGTATCCCCTTCCCTCAGATCGTTAAGTCAGCCTCGAAACCGAGAGATCTGAGAAGCGTCTTGCTTGCGGTGTTTTTCCCTGATGTGGCAACTTCTGGGTGTCTTTGCTCAAGCTTTTGCCTGCAGTCGCAAAAGAGGGAAAAGCTTCTCTATTAAAGCTTCTCTGTTTGAGAATGGAAGCTGAAATGCTCGAGTAATAGCATGAAACCTGCCGTCAAGAGCCACAGAAGGACCTGAAAATCATAAACTATATGACGATATGGCAGAAGTTAGCAAAAATGTGGAGATCTCGCCTCGCTCCTTAGGGATGGCCAAAAACTGCTCTTGCAGCTGGCGGTGGGAAGAACCACGTCTCTGCCTCGCTGAAAATGAGCTGCTGCCCGCAATTCAGGGTGGCTAGCAGCTTTTTGGCCGGAGGAAACATTTCGCAGCTCCTTTTGAATCTTTTTGCACCTCTCCTGAGAGATTGTCACCCATGCTTGTCAAGACCCTGGCGTGCGTTGCTGAAGGGTCTGTCTCCTCATCCTGGGCCGGAGCACTTCTGAGCCTCGTGAGGCAGGAGCTGTTGGCCGCGTCTGCTGTGGGAGGCTGGGAAGTGGAGGCTGAGGCTCCAGGGGGTGAGGCTGAAGGCTCAGAGGAGCCCTGCTAGAAGGAAGAGACCCCAGCAGGCGCCTCCTGCACCAGCCCTGTCGTGGGATACAAAAAAAAAAAAAAGAAGAGGGGAAAAA
>JAVKLA010000030.1:3905833-3917447 GCA_034782735.1 Sagittarius serpentarius | reverse complement strand
CCTGCGACAAGTTCTGCTATGTCATTTGGGGTGGGGATAGGACCAGAATGCGCCCTGCAAGATGTGGACACGTCATAGCTTCATAAGGTGACGTAAGAGTCGTTTTGGGTTATGTCCTGTATCCCCTTTCTTTCCGTGCTTGGCACAGTCGGCTCTCAAAGTGGCTGCTTGTTCAGCCTTGCTTCCCAGTAGTTTTATGCCTGGATGGGAGGTCCAGAGGTGTCTGCGGGTGATACTTGAAGAAGAGGAAGCCTGGACTTCTTGGGTCTAAGCCAAGACCCACAACGGAGTCAGAAAGTGGTCTCAGACAATTTCACCACTCCGTGCCTCAGCTCTGTCCCCAGGAAAGGGGGATTTTCCTAACCTAAGGCAGAAGAAACAGTGCGAAGCAAGGTGAGTGTGTCTGAGATCCCCAGATGAATGCTGCCAAGAAAGGGAAGGCCAGTGTTAATTAGGGTCAGCCCTAATTATGTTCGCACAATGAAAGTTCTAACACTCTTCCTCATGTCCCTCCCTGGCTTGTTGTGCTCCCTGCGTTCTCGCTCCCTTGTAAACAGGGACTAAAACTAACTGACCAATAATGAACAAGCATAATGAAAATTCAAGTAAGTTTAATGCCTGGAATGAGCAGCAAGGGTATCGCTAGCATGCAGAGCATTCAGGGGTGCAGACCAACCAATTTATTTCCACTTGTACAGTTCGGGCCAGCTGTAACTGCCTTCACACTGGCTTCTATGAGTCGTATGGTCATTCCTGGCACAGGAAGCAAACTGATTGACTCCAAGAAGTCACTCAGGCCTAACAAATCGTTTTTCCTAAAAAAAAACCCCAAACCACCCACATTTCCAGGGAATACAATCAGGTGCCTAAAAAGCCATTCCCTTCCCATAGAGGTTCACATCATATCCTAGGCTCCATGTCTGTGCAGGCTTTAACCTCCTCTGTTCTCCAGCAGCTGCTTCTCCCTCAGCCTCCAGACCTCTGGCTCTCTAGTCCTGAGCATATAGAAGGTGGTGTCGGGTCTTCTGCATTCTCAGTCATCTCCATTGACCACCTTCCCCCATCCCACTGAGGCTACATAGCACTGCCTTCCGGATTTTTGAGATCATCTTGGAACTTAAGCCAGCTGTGTCACAAACTGCTGGACATTCTTCTCCTTCTGTTCCCGCAATTTTGACCTCTGTCTCCTGCTGTAGGCTCTAGGGTTGGTTTTGCATCCTCTTCTTGAATGTGTTTCCTCATATCTTTCTCAATACGAAATCTGTCAGTTGCCCACCGTTATCTTTCCTGCCTGCACCACTTATTTTCTCCTTTGTTTCCCCATGCTGTTACTTGTTACCGCTCGTCATAAATGGCTCGCAGAACTCTCAGTTGGGTGGTCCCTTGTTTGAAGGGAAGAATACTTACCGAGAAGACTGGCTGGTCAGGGCTTAGTCCGAGCCGAGAACACAGCCTGCCTGAAGGACAAAATAACCTCTATTATCTTTTCAGGATTTCCTCATGAACTCGGACCATTCCTGTTTGTATCTAGGACAATGCCTGATGTTTACAGGAACTCTACTGAAACCCCCTAGGGCAATAACTCTTTACATATATGTATACATATGTATTCAGATAGGCATATTTGTAGGGCTGCTTCTTTAGATTCCTCTCAGGCTCCAGATTTTCTGCTTGTCTTCTCAAGGAAACTCCACTTTAGGGCTACATTTAAAGAAGGAAACAAGAAAAGCAGAAAAATTGCATGTCTATGAAACTGCACGTTATAATTCACATTCTCCTCTACTCCTTCTTCTGTGGCCTGTGTGTTCATCTCTGCAGGGTTAGGATAAGCCTTATATCTGGTTAAGGAGTACGGATTTCTTCGGGAGTCATGATTACATAAAATTACAGCATCCCCTTAAAAAAGTGCCTCCTGCCCTCCTGGTTTTCAGATGAATTTGAAAATATGCCTGGAGACTGTTAGATGCAGAGAAGTCTGAATGTGTATGAGGTGTCCTGAGGTCAAAACTCTATGAGATATGAACTACCTTGCGTCATTTCAGTGGGATTTAATTTCATCGACACAGTTATTCACAAGATTTTTAATAAGACTAGAGGTTGTAGTAGGACCCTGTAAAGCACTGAAAGGCCCACACGGCTTAGCAAGCGTATGCATTTCCAGGTGATGAAGAGTGCCTGATGTTGAAGGCTGTGGGGGAGAAGATGTTTCCATTTCTGCAGATTGTAGTTAAATGTTCAGCTCTGCGTAGCTCCACTTCAGCTGCCTTTCTTATCCCTGTCAGGGGTCTGCCCATTGCCCCAGGAAACTCTTGTTGAATGGGTTCAGTATAATACCACCTGTTTACAGAGGAGATTTCTACCCATTGATCTCGAAGTGGTTTTAAAAGGTGAATAGCTTCACTGGGCATGCTTTATGGGCAAGGGAAGATGGGGTATGGGTGAGTTATAGGCACAGAAGAAAGCTGGTAGAGGACAGATGCAAACACGATCCAGTTCTCTCTCCACCAAGACTCAGATGTCAGGAGTTTGTATCCAGGAGGGGAACAGGCCCCTGCCTACCTCCATGAGGTGGCTTAGGACAGAGCGGTAATTATTTGCGCTGTGCTAAACCAAACAAGATCACACTCCCCGGTCCGCTGATGCTGGGTCATTCACTGGCCCTGGTGCTTAGGGAACATTCCCAAGGGAATTCATCCACAGACTGGTGGTAGCCGTAGTCTCTGTAGGTGCATTTACGAAGCACAGCATCCCCAAGTCCTCAGCTCTACAAAATCAAGCCTCTGAGCTGGTTTTAGACTGCAATGACGTTAGCTCGCTGTTGGCCATAGTTTGCTTGTCTTCAGGGTCTAGGTTTAAAGAAATAAAGTTGTATGTTAGGCCATCCTGAAGTCCTCTTCTTGTTTTCTCATGTACAGTCTCTCCTCTGCTCCCTTTCTCCATAGTCTCTTAAAGGAGGACTGAGTGGTGAGTTGCCCCCCGGTACATACTGGGTAAGATCTTCCTGACAACTGCTGCTCCGCAATATTGAGCAGAAGCTAATGCAGTTTGATTCACCGCTCACTTAAGGTTGACAGATGAGCTGGCAAGTCTTTTTGTGGCAGTTTAGGCTACTTTCATATCCAGCTGTCTGCCTCGTCCATCAGCCACAAGTTATTGCCCCTGTGACAGAAAATCTCAGCAGCTCCAGTTCATCATGTGGTGTCTCAGCGCTTTTAAGCTAATGCACGAGTCCGCCATGGCAGAGCCACGGGAGGACACACGTTCCCATCTGCCGAATCTGCGAAGGCAGTAATGGGAGGAGGGTCACCAGGAAGTTCTTAAACTACTGCTGCGGGGCTCATCAAAGCTCATCTGTCAGAGCGCTTGAGTGAATCAAGTTACTGGTAATTGGGATCAGTATCGTTGCTCTGTGCCTGAGCAGACTCCAGCTCGCAGGGTGCGGAGGCTCCAGCCCAGCCCTGGGTCCTTAGAGCCTTAGGTCCTAAAAGAAGAAGTCTCTGCTTTCTTGATGGATTCAAGATTTCATGCCCATATCCATATTTTATATGCTGCAGCTGGAAAATGAGTACGCTTTTCGTTCAGAGCTTGTCATCTCAAGGAAAATTACAGGATGGGTCACAGGAGGAAGCAAATTATGGGCTGCAGCTAATAAATGGCCATTTACCAGGGCTGCAAAGACTTGGGAGATGGAGGATCTCCCAAGGCCAGTTTCACAAGCAGAATTAACATCGCTGCATGGAGGTTGACAAGTGCATTCAGGCTTTTTATGCAAGTCCTTCAAGAGAAAAGAGACCTCCCTGCCTGTGGGACACGGGGAGCATGGGGAGGTAGCTGGCCAGAAGAGGAAGACAAAAGGCTGCAGGTTGAGTCAGGCAAGACTTGGTTTTCTCCCTTCTCGGAAATTTTGGAGGGAGAATACTCTAAGGAGTATGGCCTTGCTCCAGAAATGTGCATTTCCAAAGACCTCAGCTTTGCTCATGGCCCCTCTGCAGAGAAGCAGGAGGAGGGCATGCACCCTCAGCAAGAGTCAAGTGTGGGCACCAATGTGGCAGCTGGCTCCGGCCCCTCTTACGGGTGCTCGGGAGTCTCCCCCGTGGCACCCCCCTGCAAAACCCAGGGGTGCCCTGGAGCCTCAGCAGAGGCTGAGACCTTGCCGTGGTGCAGACATAGGTGCTGGCCGCCTCCTCGCCAGCCGGACTGCTCTTCCAGCAGCCGGGAAACGCGATCCTTGGCAAAGGTAATGAAATGGCGTTGGGCACGCTATGTAAATACCATTTGAGCTACATTCATAATCCCACACCATGAGCCGCCTTTCCATGAGAGAGGCAGTCTGGCCCCCTTGGATAATCTTAATCGCTTCTGACATGAAGACTTCTTCTCCTATTTCATGACTTATTTCCCCAGTATCATTTAAATGTATTAAAACACTGTTAGCGTAGAAAGTAGGCATCATGTTAGCATAATATCTAATCAGAACTAGCCTGCCTGTCCCCGCAGGGTTTCTTTATTTATTTATTTTGTGTCTGTTTGTGCTGTTTTCTTGTTAGATTGGAGAGCCCTTCCTTGACATACTCATTTGTTCTGCTGTGTAATAGAATAGGATCCTTCGGAGCTGCTGACATCTGCTTTATTCTTGAGATCTGCAACTCTCAGCCCACAAAGCAACAATCATAATAATAGCAATAATAATAATCATAGTGCTAGGAAGCCTGAGAAGTGAAGTTAAGCATGAAGAGGAGAAGACAAAAAATAGAAGAGGAAAAAACTGGGCTCGCAAAGAGTGTTTGGATCGCTGTGAGCCTATTTTTATCGGCCCTGATTCTCCACTCATTTGCCCATGCTTTATGATTGCACTGCCCTGTGGACTGCAATTAATTTCCTCATGACTTGTAATATTGCAAGGGAGAGGGGATCAGGCACCGTGGTATATGCGATCAGGACACTTGTTCACAGGTATATTCAGCTCTGCTCTCGCTCAAGTACATTGCTTTGATTTCTCAACGGCATTGCGGTATTGATTTTGAAGGGAATTAGTTTCTTCAGTGCTTCTGAAGATCTGGCCAGTGTGATTTCTCAGGGACTTATTCAGCCTCCTCCCCCACAACTTTATCCTCACATGTCACAGCTGAAATAATTGGCATTGCACTATATCAAACTGGCGGGATGCAGTCCTGAAGGCTGGGGGGAATCAAATCCAGAGCAAGCATTGGCAAAAAGCTGCACGAGGAAGAGGGTCGTTGGGCTAAGCGCTGTCTGAAACAGGCCTGGAAGCCATGAGCACCCACTCTGGGTCATCTTCTCTGAATCCGGCTCTGTTGAGATAAAACAGGGCTTTGTACTAACCAAGGGCAAGGAGAAGTGACAGTGTACTGCAAGACGGAAAGGAAGGAAAAGGTAGGAAAAGGAAGGAAAGAAGAAAGGAGTAGGAAAAGGGGAAGAAGAAGGTAAAAAAAAAAAGGAAAAAAGAAAAGAATAGTTCCTTACAGTGAGATCAGGTCATGTCGAGCTTCAAGCATCCTTGAGGGGGGAACTTATCTGAGTGTGTTAATCTCACCGGCTGTCACACCATCCCCTAATGTAAATTACTCACACTTAGGAATTCTGCATGATTTTTCACTTGAGACGGAAACAAAACTTGAGACTTGTGGTACTGAAAAGTAAGGATCTAAAGATGAGTTTCATGGCTGGTCTCAATGGCTGGTCTGCAGGCAGCGAACAGGCAAATGAACCTAGAAGGCCTTGAAATTAGTGAATTTGGCCCATCCTGAGCAGCTGGTAGTAAGCGGCCCTCTTGCTCTTTAGCCTAAGGCCCTCTGTCGTAAAAACAGGATGGCTGAGCAAATAGAGAGACCTAGTAAAACTCTAACTAGCTTCATTAACAAAGACACAAAAACATCCAGACCCAGAAGCAAAACTTGGGCTCCGATGTTTATTGTCCTCCCCCTCTCAGAAGGACAGTCTGGGCTGAAGACTCTTGCTCATAATGGGTTTCCCAAGCCCTGCTGCTTCTGGCCCAGAGCTTGCGTCGCCTCAGAGCCTCCAGTTCACACTATTACTAGTACCGTTGTCATCATTTCTTTAACCAGACGTAGGCGTAAGTGACATTTTACAAATATTGGCAGGGTCACCCTTCTGCTGAGTCCCTTACGTATACAGCATGCAGGCATGGGGCAATACAAAATGGAAAAGGGGGTCATGAAAACTAGAGATGGAAAAGATTTATGAGGTCCCATCTGTTCCCTTTTTCTCCCTGCATATGCTTATAAACTAAAGTACCTTTACTAGTGGTTTGCCTAGTTTTAAATACTCTAGCCAGCAGGACTTCCATGTCCCATGGGAGGCTTTTCCATCAACCAGCGCCTCTCACACCCTCAATACCCAGAGCTGCAGACAGGTGCCTCGTGTGACCTTCTCCATCACCCCACCCCGTGTCAGACCTAAAGAGGCCATACACGCTCCAAAGCTTGTCTGATTTGTTACTACCTGAGCTACATCAGCCCTATAAAGGGCTGTGGCATCACTCAGACACTCAGAAGCATTTCAGTACCGTTCCGTTCCATTTCAGGTGACTGTTTTGTTTCAGGGAGTGCCAGCGGAAGTGGTTTTCCCAGGAAGCTAATGAACTCTTACACCTCTCATTAGTAACACTGTGCCACCTCGCTATGTGGGCCACCACTGACATCAGGCTGTGCCCACCACTCCTCCACGCATGGTGATTCAGGCCTGGGGGCCTGGCCACCCACTCGTTGGCAACCTCTGTCTTTAAGAGTCCAGTTCACATTTTCTTACTGCTATGTCGTGTATGCTTTCTTGTTTTGTTCCTTACTGCAGCCCCACAATACTCACCTTGTACTTGTGAATAATTGCAGGCTGTGCTCCCCCTTGGTTGCTGCCTAGCCAAGCTAGGTACTCTTCCCACGCGTACTCTTTCCTCAAAATAAAACCCTCTTGCCCCAGTCTAGGCATATTGCTATTGCTCTTCAGTTTCTCCCTTACGGTTTGTTCTTGTCTCTGTGGCAATCAGGCATTTACAATTTGCCTACCAGGCAAAAAGGCCTTTTTGGAGATCTTTAAATTGAATCTGTCCTTGTCCTGCTTTGTGAGCTGATGCCTTTGAGTTTGAGAGCCTGGGGTTGAAGTAAGGATCTTTTTCTTGCCTTGTTGGTTAGATAAGACTTGAAAAAGCTCGGAGAAATTATTTGAAGGAGGAGAGGCTCTTGGCATAGAGGGGGCTGGATTGGTCACAGTCTTTTGGGATAGCTGGGCTAAGTGTACAGGTGGAAAATGAGATGAAGGATGAGGAGGCAGAGTTGTGGGAAAACATTGAGCTTGGCTGAAAATAGAAAAAAGAAAAAAAAAAAGTGGAGGGAACATTCCCTTCACTGAAGGGAAGGGAAGACTTATGGCTCACAGACTGGCTGGTAGGACTCTTGGAAATGGGGACAGGTGATAACAGGTTGTGGAGAAGTACTTTCTTGTGAGAGAAAACTGCCACTTCTCCCAGTTAAGCCAGCGGGGAAAGAACCATTATCTAAAGAGCAAGAACAGTGAGCTCTGTTTGATGAAGGTCCATCGTGGGTGTCATTTCAAGAGGAATCCCCACAAACACTGTTAATTACTTATGCAAACACAGTGGCTTATATTCTTATACCTGAGTGAATAAAATTAATCTCTCAGACCCTACCATCTAAATAAAAATGTCACTTATATTCTACAGCAGCTAAGGTTAGAGTGTTTATGTATGTCCAGGAGCTCTGAAGATAAGGCCGTGTTTCTTTCAGTGTCTCTTGATTTTGGGGAACTTAACTATGGTCATCCAAATCAAAATGTTCTGTGCTCTGTTCCTAAGG
The DNA here is from genome assembly GCA_034782735.1 of Sagittarius serpentarius. Classification (NCBI taxonomy): domain Eukaryota; kingdom Metazoa; phylum Chordata; class Aves; order Accipitriformes; family Sagittariidae; genus Sagittarius; species Sagittarius serpentarius. The sequence continues at coordinate 3,909,597 of JAVKLA010000030.1, read as the reverse complement.
ATATGGTCATGTAATCCACGACAACTAAGCCAAAACAGAGAAATCAGCCACTCAAAATTTGTCACAGACACCAAACATGCCAGCTTTCTTGTACTCCTGTGTAACATCGTTATGGGATATTGATTTCCATTATTGCGTATTTCAGCAAACTCCCTGGGTAATGCTCTGGTGATTTGCTCCAAACTGGGCGTCTCAGGCATCTTTTGGCAGGCAGGAGAAAGAAACACAGCTTGCTTGTCAAGCAAAACCCTGTCACCCCAAAGGACCAAATTCAGCCCATTGTCCAATTTCTGTTCCTCTTGCAGTATCTCTGAGATGGAATTGAGCCCATAGTTGTATTTGTTTACTAATCAGGCGGGATTTAGAATCATTTGCTTAAAAATACCATATCACATCCTACCACCTCTCGACATGGTAGCCTGGTGACTAAACACTGCAGCAATAATGTTGCCCTCCAGCCCTGAGGATAATGAATGCTCAGTTCTGCTGGGAGACAGATGCATCGGTAATTCGCAAATGTTTGAACTTGCTTCCACCCTCCCAACCTATACCCAACTTGATGCCAACTTAAAAAAAAATATCCTTCTCACTAGAGCATACACCTACCCTTGCTGCTGGTGAGGTGCCCACCAGTGAGCATCTCTTACTGTGTGATCAATGTCGGTAAAGCCGTGGTCCCTCTCTTGAGCTCCATCAATTGGTACAACCTGGGAAAGGCTGCAGAGAGCAGGGAAGTTTGGTACGAGCCCCTGGTGGACTCTTACAAGATCCATCAATTCCGCCACCTCTCCGTGAAGCCAGAAATTATTTGGGAGGTTTTGGACCTGTCATCCCAGAAAAAAATGTCACAGGAGGAGCGGGTCATGAGTACTGAAGTTGCTTAAACACCAAACGCTAATCAGCCTCTTGCCTCTGCAAGAGAACAGGAAGACAAGTGTCTCAAGACAAGTTGGGTCAGTGGCACGCGTTTTTGGATAACATGGGCCATGTCCTTTATTTCCCCTTTATCCCTCTGTGAGGGAAATGTGAACCACAGAACAACTTGCTCTTGTTTTCAAGGGAGCAGAATTTTACCCTAGGCTGAGAGGTGGACTGGGACACATATTTGGTTGTGGGTTTTTTTTTTGTCCTGTGTAATACAGGTCATAGAACATCCCTTGGCTCTTTCTGCTTTTAATCTAGTACTCAATAAAACAAAATTTATCTGAAACAGTACTGGTCTTTAGATATGACACTGCTCTAGTGGTCCTGGAACTCAGCTCTTTCTGGATGCCTGATCCATTTCCCATTCATTTCAAGAATCGCACACAGTGATAGCTAGACTCTTAGCCTTCTTAGAGTGATTTTATCCCTCGGTTAGCGACACTAATCTGGTGTCACTGGCTTACACTCAGACAAGTGCAGGACACTTTCCTGATGAAGGACTAAGGTTGAGTGGATTTGATCAGACTGCTGTGAGATGACTTGTCGTGATACCTTTTCAGTTTTTTCCTTGCAAATCAAGAGTAACTTTTTGGCTGCAGAAATATTCCATGTGACTTTTCAGAGGGGTAGCTGAGAACAGAAGGTGACTTTGTGCCTTCATCTTCCTTGAAGTTATCTAGCAAAAAATGCTTTCAGGGGTGCAGTTCACCATCACCAACCTCTTCTTGGCTTTCTGATTCGTCTTCCTTCTATGCTTACTTGAGGACAGGTAAATGAAGCTGTCTTTTAATAGGAGTGATTCAGAGAATAAACCAGGAAGACTGACAATTCTGAAAATAAGGATTTGGGCTGTAGGCCATCCTGGGGATCTGCAGAACTGCTCTCTGAATTCACTAATGTTCATGGTTAGTGTTCTTCACTCAAGTTTGGGTTGCTCTGTCAACTAGGGTAAGGGTCAATCTAAGAAGCAACCTTAGATGTAGGTAGTATCCTGGTTTGAACACTTCAGGAAACCCCAGGAAAGGGAGAACGTGCGTGTGACTAATCTCTATGGAGCATGAATACAGATCTGGTCCTCTTCACCCACTCCTTAAAGTAGAGGCAAGTTAGCACCTTCCTGAGAGCTAGTCTCAAAGAAGCCCCACTTCAGACAATCATCAGCCCCCTGCCCTCTTCCCCCTCCCCCAACCCCAGGCAGGTACCATGTTCAGGAAAGGATGATCCTCATTTCCCTATTTAAACTAGTCATGGTTAACTTCAGTGAGTAGGTGTTACTGAAATTTCGAGGTGTCCACTGTATCTGAGAGCAATTTTCAAACTCACCTGAGTCAACGTGTTTTGAACATGAACAATTTTCCTCACCTGTCCTCACAGTGAAGGTATCATCCACACGGTGCCTACCGTTCTTGACAGCATGCTGGGACGGTACCCCTAGGGACCAGCTCCTGTCTCCTGAGATGTGATGGCATATGTCTCTGTAAAAGGATGATGGTAAGGAGAAAGATGAGTTACCCAGCAGGAGTTCTGGTGTCACTGACACACCTGGAGTGGGATTTGTCTCAGTTAACTTCTTATGTCCCCGCTTCATCTGAGATAGTTCCTCCTGGCTCCCTTTACACTTGCTGGAGAAAAGAAGATACTATGGCGGTGCGACTCAGGTAGCCTATTTTAGACACTTGTGGTAGGGTGAGGTGGAGTACCCACCAGCAGGACCTGTTTCTCCCCATTGCAGGGAGCTGAGATGATGACCGCAGATGGAGACACTCAGCACTGATCACCTAAATCCCAGCCCTGGCTGCCAGAGGAGGCCCATGCAGTCACAGACGCAGGTCTGGCCTTCCCCTCAGTTGAGCTTCTGCTCCTTGCACCCTCGCTTCCCCACTCTGGGCCTGCTCATTTTCAAATCAGTTCACATCAAAAAAGCATTTCCGCTTCTCCAAGTGACAGCAGCAGAAAAATGGACCCCAGGACCCTTGCTGTGAGGTTTCAGAGAGGCTCTAACCTGTCTCCTTTTGGTATCTCCCTACAGAGCAATGGTCCAAGCTCCAATTTTTTTTCCCAGACACTGTTGCTCTCTCAGTCCAGTCACTTGTTCTACAATTCCAAGATCCCTTTACGATTTATTCGGTTATTTGGCATTTCCACAGGAGACTCCAGCAGGTGGAGGGACCCAGTTGTTGTAGGGGTTGTACAGACATAGCGGTGCCTGCTGTGAAAGATTTCAGGCAGTTTTACTCCCGCCAGTCACCTCCAGGCTAGTGAGAGTGTGTCTGGTCAGACAACCCATGGGTCCTCAGAGGTGAGGGGCAGGTGAGGCGGCTTCTCTGGCTCCATCCCTCACAGCGTGCCGATGCCAAGCGGGGTGACCAGAGGACAGCTGCAGTCCTCTTGGTGGCGTGGAGCTAGTGCAGGAGCCCTCAGATTACACCCGCTCCGGCCTCGGCGGGGTGAGGAGCTCTGATCTCTGTTTGGAAGCCCTTCTCACGTCCTTAGAGAGACACGGACCCCTTCTCACGTCCTTAGAGAGATGCCTTCTTTGGCCTGACCAGTTGTGGGGTGGGGGGGTAGCTTGTTGCAGCGGCAGAAGAGTGTAAAGGCGCGTTTACCGCACTTCCACGGGCTTTCCCTTGGATTTGACCTGGTATTTTTAGACTTCACTCCTCTTTCCCGATCTCTCTCAGCCTCGCTCTCCACCCTCAGAGCAAGGCCGACTTGCAGGCAGTGTAAGTGATCGCTGCTCCACCCAAACAGGTCCCCCAGAAATCACACCAGCCGCGGACCCGCTACCATCTCTCCCTCTTTCCTTTCGGGGGGGGGGGGGGGGGGGGGGGGGGGGGGGG
>JAVKLA010000030.1:3883821-3905805 GCA_034782735.1 Sagittarius serpentarius | reverse complement strand
CCCCCCCCCCCTTCCCTCATGATCTCCCTCCGCCTGCATCTCTCAGTCCCTCTCCCCGGCTCACTCTCTCTGGAGACAGGTCTAGCGGCCTGGTTGCCATCTGCTGCCCGGTTGGGTTTTGGTTTTTTTTTTTTTTTCGGTGAGTGCGTGCACGTATGCGTGCGCGCGGGTGCACGTGGTTGGGTTTTTTTTGGTTTTTTTTTTATGAGGTTGAGATCAGATGGCATCTAATCGATCGTCATGGTCTCCATGGTTACCCGGGTGACAGAGTAGTTGGGAGAGACACATACTCCAGCCTGGGGCTGTCAGACCATTCCTGAGAGAAATAATAAAAAAAAAAAAAAGACAGGGAAAAAAAAAAAATCAAACCTCTTCCATCACGTTTTACGCACTTACATCTTCCTCGGATCTAGGAAAACGTAGCCCGTGCTTCTGCTTTACACTGTTAGCCCTTGACTTGGCTCCAGGAGGAACAAAGCAGACTCGTTTTCCTCTCTGCGCGGCGCAGGCACAAAGGTGAAGCACATCTTTGGGAAAGCAGGAGAAGCTCCCCTTTCCCCTTTCGCTTCTCTGAAAGGTTTGATTTTTCACTTCCCGCCCCCCGCCCCCGCCCCAGTCACTGTTGTAACCGTAATGATTATTTTTATTCTTCTAAATTGGATGGTTAGTCTCTTGAATTGGCTAAAGGCAATGGTATCCTCCGGGAAAAGAATTGCAATCTATTAGTATGAGCAGCATCTTTTTCTCCCTGGCCTCAGCCCCCTAACACTAGACCATCTTTAGCCCTCGTTGAGACAGATCAATCAATCTGTCTGTGATTCCTGTTTGGAAGCAAGTGGAGTGTGATGCTAAGGACGAATTATGGAATTAGGCAAGTTTTTTGTCTTTAAAAGCAGATTGAATTGGGCACGGCAACATCTCTGACCATGGCAATTAGTGTGTCGGGAGCACAGGAACTGAAACCGTGCAGTGCAGAATATGATCCTGCACGAATCAGGGGAGGAGGAGGAGGATGGTGCATTTCAGGCAGTATCATTGTGGCAGCTGCCCCCCCACTAATGAAGGAATTTCACAAAGTTTGCCCACAGTGCAGCACCCGGGTACACAGAGCCCAGCCTGGTTCCCTGCCGGCCATATTCTGGCTGGGCAGACATGAAGTAGTCTTTGATTTGACCTGAGCACGGCCCCCAGAAGGCAGTCAGGTTACATCTTCTGTCTTCCGGCTGCAGCCACAGCGTTAAAGCTCATCAAAGCTCGTCTGCTGTAGTGCTGCGGCCGGTGCTGCCCTGGCTGCATTCCTGCTCAGGGTAACACGCGGGGCTTTGGAAACGTCGAGTGTAAACACGGGCAAAGGGAGCTAATAGCATCAATGCGCACGGCTGCCGTGGGCTGAGAGGCTGGTGACCCAGCAGAGCTCTCCGGAGACCTAGAAGCGCTGACTTGCTGCTGCTAACTATGAAATGCATCAGATCAGAGCGTCCCTGGACAAGTAGAGACCTCATGGAGCTTCACATGGTTTGAGAGCTGGACACGCCTTCACGTGCCTTTTTTCTTCCCTTATTCTGAATTAAACTGATTTTCAGTTGGAGCCTGCGGTCTTGCTTTGCTCTTTTGCCTTCCTGGTAAAAGCAGAAGGTGCCCAAGCTGGGCTGCTCATTGTAGGCTGCTAATATGCACTGAGGGCGGGATTAAATTGTCTAAACAGTGTCATTGCAGGTGACATCTTGGCCACCCTACGTGCGCTGCCCCAAAAAGGCACAGGTCTTCCACCACCCACACATATGATCTGCCAGACCCCTTTGAATGCCATAGGGGTTTAAAAGACCGCTAGACATGCACGCGGCTGAGCCCCAACCTGACTCTTGGAGCGAAACGTCAGCCTGAATTGGTGCAAATACCCAAGAGGTGCAAGGATTTGGCTGCGTCCACACCTGCAAGGAAGGGTGAGGCTGGGTGCGAGCTGATGCAGCAGGAAATGTGCTGGGGCAGGAGGAGGCAGGGTGGTGCGTCAGGGGCTCTCCTCAGCTCGAGAGGGGGGAGCAGCTTGCAAGGGGCTGTTTCAAGCTCACCCCAGCTCAGAGCTCTGCGCTAGTTGGCTGCTTAGGCTCTGAGAGAAGCAAGGGATTGTGAAGACGGGCTTTGTAGCCATATCAGGTATACTTCTTCCTGCCATGGGGACAGCAAACAGAGCTTTTGGTGTGGAAGGATGTGGTGTTTGTGCCACAAAAGTCCTCTCCCCAGTCTTTGAAAAATACGTCACACATCCTCCCTCCACCCCAGTAAAAACACGTCTTGACTAGAAATATTTCCTCATTTGTAGGCAGCCAGGGGTGATGTTTCAGTGTGTCCTACGTTAAAAACAAAAAAGAATCTGTGATCCCATCTATTTGAATTCTGATTCTGCTCCCTCCCAGCAGCATAACATCGCTGTTTCTAACCAGCAGGGTGGGAAATCCTCTGCTCTTCAATATTCCCTAACGTTAAATACCATGGGCCTGCTAGATTTTCATACTGTACAAACACAAACTAATTAAAGTCGTACAAATACATCCCAGGCAGAGAACGAGAATCTGTTCGCTTGAGGGAAGACCGCTGGCTTCCCGTCCCAGGGAAAGCTCCCTCACAGTTTACATTGTTCTTTTCGCGAGGAATAATTTACGGTAAAGCCGGTTTCCACTGAAACAGCAGACGTGCCCACGGAGAGAAAAAAAAAAAAAATGTAAACACAACAGCATCTTTGTGAATGCAGCAAGGTGCTGGTGCCTGCCTCTGCGTGCTCCTTAATATATTAATACACACTGGCTGGCCAATCCCACTGGAGCATTCAATCATGCCATATTATAATAGAATTTAATGGAGTTGACAGCTAAGACCTAGTTGCTGGAGACATGCGAAAGACCTTTGCAACGAGGATCCACAATTAATAAAGGAAAGGGCCATAGATTTTTGGAGAACCTCATAAAAAAGTAAAATATCGACATTGATCACGGCATGCAAGGATATTAGACACGTAAATCTAGCTATTGCCTTTATTTATTTATTTGCACGTCTTTAATATTATAGGCACAGGTTTCCCCGAGGCCAAAATGCAATTTCTCTCTCCATTTCTCAGCAGGAGCTTTTCATCTCCCTATTCACCAGGTTTTGAATTGCACATTTAATAAGCGATAAAGAATTCCTGTCTCCTTTCCTTGGGCTTTTAGCCCACAGTTTTTCCCTTCTGTTTTGTGACGGAAACAACGATTCCCTTTACCTGGCAGCGGGTTCCTTGGGGATGTGGGGGTGGTGCAAGACGGGATCTGGAGCCCACGGGGAGTGTCTGGACTTCAGCATCTGCCGATGTGCTTTGTGTGCCAGGATGCACTGGGGAAGGCACAGAGTGCATGGGACCAGGATAAAAAGAGGGAGAAAGGGTCTACAACACTGTAAACCAGCTTCCCCCCGTCCCCCAGCCCAGGAATTTTTGGCAGGAGGAACAGCTTCTGGCTTCACTCCCTTCATCCCGCTGTCTTCACCCTTTGTGGAATATTTGTAGTCATTTTAAAGAATCAATCCTGCGAGTAAACTGCATCCACCCCCCATCCTCTGCCCTGACGGAGGTGGCAAAAAACTCATCACCCTGCAGCTGGGAGCATTGCTGGGCTCCAATGAGCTCAAATTTCTCCCCAGATTCTCCTGGCTGTGCGCCGTTAGCACGCTCCTGAGCCAGGGCTGCTGTTTGGCTCCTCACTTCGGAGAAGTTCAGAACCAGATTTCCAAAAGTATTTAGGTGCAAACCGGTACCTGGTGGGCTATTTAGAAACCCCTAGGCTCCTCACTGCCCATGGGTGCTGCAGCACTCAAGCACCTGATGCTTTGCAGGCCCCGTAAATGTCCACGTAGCGCTGAAAAGCTGCCCTCACGGACTGATAGGCTTGAGCTGCTTCTGACTTCAGTTTTACGCCACTGCAAGCCCACTCATCTCACTGGCCTTCCTCCTAACTTACGCCAATGGACCGTGAGGTCGGGATCAGACCCCAGCGAGCCCACGCCCCTGGTAATGTAAAGGTTTGGCTTCCAGCCATGCGGCCGCAGGAGCTGGAGCTTGTGGCGTTCAGCTCACGTCAAAGCCATTCGGAGCAGACAGGGAAAAAATTGAGGGGCCAAATCTATCCCTGGTTTAGGACTGTAGAGACTGATGTGGTTACAAGAGGGATGACTTTAGTGTCATGTTTAGAAATGAAAAGCATCTGAATGGGTGTCTTGAAAGCAGGCGAGAGACAATAGTAAAAAAGGGACTGAATAATTAGATATTTCAGTTTTAAGACCAGCTGCAGTATGTTACTTTCTTGTCAGGTAAATCAACCTCATTTTTCTTTCACTTACCTATGTACAGACACGTTTCCCCAGGATAGGTGATGTCTTGTTTGGAACGAAAGAGGCCATTTGTCCATATCACAGCAGCGGCGACTGCACGGTGTCATCTCATGCTCTCCTCCAGTAAATTGAGTTTGTCAGTGCTCAGCCACACAGCTGAGTGGAGTGCTGCGTGATGCCTCACCTCTCCTGGGAGAGAGAAGTTGGCATAAGCCATATCGTAAAGGGATCCAGAAACAAAGAAGCGTGAATGAAGTGCTAATTGCATTCATAAAGACATTAACAAAGGAATTAAAATGGCAGAAGCTTCCTTTCCCCCTCAAGATTCATATAAACAACCAAAAATATATTAATAATCACTGAGGTCTACACTATTTTGAAGGGATTATACAGAAACAGGACATCAGAGCTTGGAAAGACCATTTCAAGTGGTTTTTTTATTGGATTCTGTATCAGAGATGAGACACTTTACTGCTTCTGTTTATGCAAACTTGCTCTTTTCTTTCTGTTTTTTCTCCTATCCTTGTGCTTCCTTCAAAGAACAGAAGACTACTCCTCATTTTCCCCTGAAACTTTTAACATGTGGTAAAAATAAGGAAGCCATATGAAAAATTGTAAATTTGCCTAAAAAAAATACCCCAAAACAAAACGACCCCAGAAGTTTAGCTACTGACACAATGGAAATTTCCTGTATAAAACAGCCTGAAACACCCTGTCTGATTTTTTTAATCTCATTCAGGTCTGCTTACCTTTCCATGGAAAAAGGAAGAAAAGACATGCTTTCTGTTTTTTCCTGCATTGGTTTCTACACGATTTCATCCTTCCATTACCAAACTCTAGCACCGTGTTGTTATTTGCATTGCTAATACTGAGAGAAAACATTTCCCTGTTCAAATTCTCTCCAATCAATGGGGTCGTCTTTCCCCCATGAGAATATTACTATTAGCCTTAAGCTTAGAAAGAGCTTGTTTCACAGACCCTAAATTTTGAGGCTACTTTAACTTGCTCGTATCAGCAAAATGGCAGCTCTTTACTTTTCAGACTACTTGGCTGTATTTATCGCACACACACACCCCCACCCCCCGCCTCTTGCATGCTGATGTGGGTGTCGTGCTAGCGACAGCTACAGCTAAAGCCAGCTAAACATTTTTGTTCCATTCGCCAATTTTCAGTCACTCATAACTTTCTAAAGTGTTCATTCTGGGGACTGCAGCCTGCCAGCTCCTCGTGACCGCTCACAGGTGGATTTATCCGGGAAAGATGAGCCCAAGCCATGCAGCAGTTCTGTAGGAGGTATTTCTGTCACCTCGGTGACTAGGGGGACAAGGCTGAGAGGTGGCAGGAAGACATCCCTCAGGGAGAAGAGGACCCTTAACCTACGCGAGGAGGTTGCTAGCCGCCTGTCCCCCGGCTTGCTCCAGCCCCAGGCTGCGGTTCAGGACTCGGTGGGTGCCAGGGTCGGCGTTTCTAGCTCCGCAGGCAGAAGGCAGGGAGAGGGAGGGAGCACAAACCGGGGAGATGGGATGCGCCACAGGTATCCGAAGGGATGAGGTTCAGATCTTCACGCATGTGGGAAGTGTGTGGGAGCACGGGGGTGGGGTCCAGGGTGGGGGTAGTGACAGGAGGGTGGGGAAAGCCTGGACCAAGGGGGAAGGGTTGTGTAAGGTGGGACAGGGTAGGCTGAGGGGGGAGAAGGACACAATCCCTCCAGCACGCTCCTGCCATCAGGGAGAGGGTCTTCTCCAAGTGATGCTGAGACATGAGCAAACAAGGGAAGCCTTACCCAGAAACATTGTGAAAGAAGAAAGAGAAGAAAGCAAAGCCCTTTGTACTGTATGGAGTATGGCGGAGAAACTACGCACCTGCTTAATATCCCGATCCCTCTGAAGGAGCTGAAACACCCAGGGAAGTGTCCTTGGTTCAAGAGCACGTGTCAGCTCTTCCTATGAAAACCGGCTTCAGGTTAGCTAGGACAATGAGGAATACTGGAGCTCACACACTCACAACAGTGGGGCAGCCAGCCGTAAACCCTCCTCCCCAGGTGGACTCGAAGGCCGTAGACCCTCCCACACTAACGTGACATCTCCCCGTCCTCACTTCCCTTCACCTTTGCTTTCCTTCTTTACTCCCAGGCACACCAAGATCTTCCAGATGTGCACCCACAGCCCCTCCTTTCTCCTTTCCACCTCCTCTGTCCCCGACAACGTCCCGCAAGCACCTCAGTGTGACCCCCGTCCCCGGTGCTCCCCTGGCACTACTGCACCGCCCCAAGAGCTCCTGAGGCTGGGAGCTAAAAGCATCACCGAAGGACTGATGAGAAGAGACAATGCTGTGAGGAAGAATGAGCCATGCTCCTGCATTAAATGCAAAAACTAATGCTGAAGGAATTTTCCGTGGTGGAAACGGCTATAGGAAAACTGGTTACCAGTTTGCAGCAGCAGGATTTTTCAGGTGGTGTTGGGAGTGAGCTACCCTTCTCATCTCAGTATCCCCAGCTCAGGAAGGAAACATGCCCTGGCTGTCACTTAAGTGCAGGTGAATGAAGAGCAAGGGCAGCCTCAGCCCAGGTCTTGTTTCTGAATAAATGAAACGTGTTTCTTCCACATGGTCAGCTGGGAGGGAGGAGGGAGAAGCCTATCTCAGGAGCGATGGCAGGTGCTGCTGAGCTATTTCCATTTTCCAGCTCTGCAACCTCCGGGACCTGTTTAATCCAAACCACCCGCCAAGCTCCATTCACTGGCACTGAAGATCAGCCAGTGTTTTTGGATTCATTTTTAAAGCTGTCTTTAATTTTTTGAAGTATCTTGCTGGCGGATTTTTGGTCCCACCTGTGACTCAAGAAGAGGTTTGCAAATCTCATTCTCACTTTTCCAGTCATTTAAAGGGACACATCATGCCAAGAATTTAGGCTCCACTTCTAATAGAGGGAACATGGGGGTAAAGGGATATGAAAAGAAAACCAGGAGGTACAGAAACGCTTTGGAGGCTTTGTTAGAAACGAAAACATTCTTTATTTGATTTCTGTGTTCCCTGGGGCAGTGAGGAGAACCCATATGCAGGTGCGTTGAAGTAATGTATGAGAATCAGAGAGTGAATTTGACAAGAAGCTCCGCCAAACTCACCTAGAAGCTCAGCGAAGTGCAAAATGTAAACCTAGCAAAGAGTGGCATAGCGTAGGGGCAGGATTTCAGTTACTGTGTTTTAAGGCATTAATAACAGGAACAGAGACAGGAAATCACAGAAGATACAACCCAGCGTAATTTTACTTGGGCATTATGTTCCACAGTGTTGACAGCTGTTGAGAGATGTCAAAGGTAGCTAGTCATTTTTCAGTCAATCACACTTTTAGTCAATTGTGCAATTTTTTAGTCAATCGTCCTGCTTCACAAGCAGATATGCACACACGGACACGCATGCGCAGCTACTGGTCCAAGTGCTTTTTGGTGTCTAGCTTGCTGAAATGCTTTCAATTAGGGTTTGGAAAAGGTTGACTCAGTCAGCCTGTGCGACACTTGCCAAAGGCAAAATTAGTTTTAGTCATTGCTGTTTTCCTTCCAAAAAAACAAAGCCCCACGCTCCCTTTTTCTCTTTCGCTTATATTAAGTGGAGAGTATTTCTCAGATAGGTGTTTAGCTGTTTTTTAGTGTCATGGAAACATCATCTGCAAATTCGTTAGAAACTCTGTAGTAAAGCAGCCTAGTAAAACAGATGATTAATATTGGTAAGCTCCTTATTTGCATATTAATTAGTCTCTGTACTCAACTAATTAAAACGGGGCTGCCTGTTTGTAGACTTTCTGAATTCCAGATTGTTGCCATTGCTCCCACGTAAGTGCATTTAGCACAGCTAAGGCAGGCCATTGATGTTACAGACCAGCCACCCCAAGCAGCAGTAGCAACATTTTAAGGCATTTGAGGCTGTAAGGGAGGCACTTTCAGCGCTTGCTTCAAAAAACCGAGACTGATGCTCGAAATGGCAGGATGTAATGACTAAGCAGTGCTCCTGCTTCCCTGTTACACTCTCGGGGAGCAGGACAACTGCAGAAACCAGCCAAATCCAAGGCCAGAGCAAGCAGAACATTGCAGGGCACAAACAAGCCCAGGCTGAGCTGCCCTTAAGCCTTGCGGTACTTGCTTTTGTCCAGAGATGCAGCCTAAAATCGAAGCTCAGGCTGATGACTCAAGAGATGAAAATTCAAGCTTAATTCTGACCTGTGTTGCTCTGGCAGAACTGTGTTCAGTCTTCCCAGGCTGGAGGTGGAACTGGGACTTGGAGTCCCCTGCACGTCAGCCGGAGTTGCACTTGCAAGCCCACCGCATGGCCCCACGTGCTCTGCAGAGATGTCGCGGAGGCCAGGCACTGGCTGAACTTTCATAGGTAAAGAGCTGCACTTCCCCCAGCCCACATTTCCCTGCTGGCACTGGCTGGGTGGATGGATGACAGAGAAACTCCTCTGTTGATTCCTTGCCTTCAAGCTTTAGCACTCAAAATGTAGCCTTCCCATCACCCACAAAGTCCTCCTCAGTCACCGAGCCGGCCAGTGCTGCTCCCTCCAAGAGGATCCTGCATCCTCCTCCTCCCTTTGCCTGGCTGAGGACACACCATTGCCCCCTCTTCCATCCCGGCTGCCCGGCAGCCCCTTCATGTGCTCCTCAGCCAACACACCTGCCGGTGGCCATGACTCTCCTCTGTCCTCCTACCACCCCTTCTAACTCTTCCTTCTGGACCTGCTTCTTGGCTCTTTTCCTTCTCCTCCCCCTCCCCATGCACCTGTTTTTTGTTCCTCCCAGCTGTTAGCATTCCCCACTTTGCCCTCCGCACAGTAGTGCAGGTTTCCTGTAGAAATTCAGGAACTGAGGATAAAAGACCCTCGGCTGAGAGGCCCTTTATGAATGTATATTTACTGCCATAAAACCTTTTGCATGGCAGTGACAAGTAGGTTTTCTCAAACTGTCTGTGCACAGAGAGTGTTTCCTCACCCTAGCTGCCAATAGCAGTTTGACAGGTTTTATTATACTCCATTATTCACAACAAGCCAGGTCGCTGTGCCATATGCTGTCCAGTCCTGCTAAAGCTAACCATGTGCCCATGTTGGCTGCAAACCAAGGCTGGTTAAAACCTGCTCCTTTTTTGCACGTTATTTGTTTTGAAAGAATTGGAGACAGGGGCTTCGGGTCAGGCGTTCCAGTGTGTCTTATTGCACAGATTTGCTCACGCTCAGCAGCCCAAAAGCCAATTCAATTGGAAAATCAGGGGTCTTGGTACAGTTTGGACCTGAGGTTCTTCTAAAAACCTGCCCTGTCCTGGGGCTGCTGCAGTTTGAGGCAGAAAAGGAGCCTTAAATCTCTCTGGGGCCACTGGCAGTGAATTCAACCTGGAGTACAGCTTTTGAGATGATTTCATGCGCTGCTTAGTAGGACACACAGCAAGGAACAGTGCAATGTTTCTAAAACTAAACCTCTGCTTCTCTGGCAATAGCTGTTTTAGAGGCATTGCTGCTTACAGCAGGCATTGTACCTGCATGAGGCTGGACAGACTTCCTAGGGCATCCGCTGTACTCCAGCTGCCTCCAAGCCTGCACTCACTGCTCCGTATCAGCTTGCTGTTGCCTCCTTTTTAGCTGCTTTTGTTGATCTGTTCAAATGTTTGCTGTTTTGCCATACCCTGCAGTTACCAGTGCACAGCCCCATCTAGAAAGAACATCTATTACCGCCTTGCAAGTTTGCCAGACTTTGAATCCCTTTCTTTACCCATTATTTGCACCATTGCTATTCTCAGGGGCACGATTTCCTTCCTCTTGCTGCATCCATTTTGCTGATCCTTCCTTCTGCTCCCACAGCTTTTTCTTCCCAGCTCTCCTATGTCAGGCAGGCTGACAGCGAAGGCTGCTTATAAGTGCTGCCATTTCTGGACATGGATCTTGGTTCTTTGGGTGTGCTGTCCGCTGCTTCTCTTCCATTGCCTTTCGTGGTGTTTACCGCTCTGTCCTGAGACTGCAGCTACCTCAGCACTTAGATCTCACTGTAGCTCAAATTGTTGCCTGCCACACAGCCTTTGTGTGACTAGTTGATAGCTGAAGCAGACCTACTCCTAAGCACAGTCTCAGACTCTTTTGCTATAATGGTGGCCTGCCTATCTTGATAGTCTCTTCAACAGTTCTGCATCCCACACTTCATTCCTGCGGTGGGTTGTAGAAGACGGCTCCTTAGGTGAAGAAGTGTTGCTTTTCTGGCCAAGTCTTTACACTGGGCGATTCTGTTATGCAGGGAGGTTGTCCTGTGGTGGTCCAGCTTGGTGTACATCCCTTTCTACTCCCTTTGCTTTTGTCATCTGTTGCTTGGCTGCCTCCGCTACTGACTCTATCTTCCCAAAGATTGCTGTGGCCAAAAGGGACAGCATCTGGAGCAGAGGTTCCCAATTAGTGCTAATCAGTCATGTCTTGCGGTGCCCTCTGATCCGTTGTGTGCGGTGCGCCTGGTATGCCAGCCCTTGCAAAACCCACTGTCAGCTTCCTGATCACAGTCCTGGCTTGAGTAACTTATCATGATCCTGCCACTGGACAGTGAACAGCCCCTCTGGCCCTTTCTAGAGATGGGCTGGGTTTTTTAAGTCTACGTAGAGTCTCTTTCTGTTACTAGTTGCCACACTCTTCCCTCAATTCACACATCTCATGGGCATGGCCATCCTGGATCAGATGAACTGTACTTCAAGCCCAGTGTCCTGCCTCCAGCAGTGGCAGCAGCAGCTGGCTAGGGAAGAATGTAAAAAACAAGATAAACCGAGAGGGACCTTCTCCAGTGTCACTACTTTAGGGATAGCTTAAATAAAAGTCCCAGAAATCATAGCATTGCAACTCTGATTCCTTCCACGTGATTTCCTTTCAAAAGGCTTTTTGCAGCTCCCTGGTTATTCTCACGCTGCTTCACTGGTTATGTCTACGCACTTTTGGGAAATGAGCAATGCGGTGCATTCCCCTCACCGTGCTCCATGCATGTACATCACCAGCCTGTGACTCCTCTGATCACACTGCTGCAAGTATATTCCAACCCTGGGCCCCCTGCAATTCCCAGGGACCCTTGTGATGTGTGGTGCCGTAAGGACCAAACAGAGGTCTTATCTGCCCACCACTGTCCGTGTGGTATCTCTGTGATGGTACATACGAATCATGGTGGCAGCCTCAGGCTGGAAACAGTGTGTCTGCCATTGCCCATGCTGAAGGCAGGTGCTGCTTAGGTGTGTACTGATGAGGTATATCTGGATTTGTACTTGAAATAGAGTAGATTTACCCACTGTGTGTGGCCCGATTCAAGGGCTTGTACACTTCTCAGTGGTGTAGGCAGAATCTATTCATCTCTTCTCTTAAGTTCCCGGATTCCCATCACATCCTTAATGTATTTCAGTTTCTAAGGGTCTGGTCGTTTGCAGAAGTTATCATTTTAATGCTGTGTATGACCATGACCTCTAGGTATGCCTGTGGCAGACGACATACTTCATCTTCACTATACAACCAGGGCTTGTCTTGCCACTGGCTTTTCCTCTTCATGTTGCGATAAAGTCTGTAGATGGCTATAGATGCAGATCTGCTCTTCGTTGTTTGCTGGCTTGACAGTCAAGGCCAGCAGAACTCTATACTTCAGTAGTCTCAAAGGTGGCACAAAGGAGTCAATATCTAACTGTATCTTAGCCTCACAGGGCTTTCACCTTCTTGAAATATTTTGCTACAGTGCTGGATAAGATTTACAATAACGCCTCCATCCTTACACATGGTGAAGATGTTCTGGCATCCCACCATGATCCTGTATCATAAACTAAGCAATAGCATCTCTTGTTTCCTGAGGTTTTCAAACTGAAAGTTTGAAATACTCACTACTTGAAAAGGGTGTTTCTGGGTGCTATTAGGACCTGAGGGCACCAATTGACTTTAATTGCCCTGCCCTGCCCAGGCTTTCCACCACCACACCCTCTGCCCATAGGCCCAAAGAATCTATATAAGCTCAGGGCACAGGTGCCCGGGTTTAGCCTGAGCGGTGTCCTGGGTGTACTTCTGCCCCATCCTGCCTTACTGGCTGGTTTTCAAGGCTGGACATCAGACCTACATCATAAGCAGCTTTCTTCCAAGTCGTGGCTCTGACCCCATCTCCTACTCTTGCTGACCAGGTTCCCTGACCTGACATATCTCTTCACCTTGTCTGGGACTGTCAGTGGACTGTCACCGCTCTGCTCAGGTACTGTGAGACTGTTGGTGAAGGTGCTGCCATGCCCATGTTGAGGTCACCCTCAGCTCCCTGCCTGTCCTCCCTTGCGGAATAGCCCTTATCATGCAGCTCCTGGACAGGTGTCATGTTGGTACTGTCAGGCATGTCCTGTCTGGTCAACTTCATGGCAATAAGGTGTCAGTTTTCTGGTTGTTCTCAGGAGAAATGGCCCAACATTGTTGTGGTAGATCTAGAGAGGCAAGGAAGTCATCATGCCTATAACCTTCAGGGAGATGTTGACACCCAGCTAAGCCAGCTTTAGTAAGCTGTGCACCTCCATACTGAAATTCTTCCCACTGTTGTGGTTTTGCTCCTGACTTTTCTAAGGCATGGTTGTGGCTTCCTTCAAATCCTTCCTGAGGGCAGGATGTGTTTAACAGTTTCAAGCAAATAACAGGTTGCCATTTCTAATACAGAATAATGCATTTCCTACTATGAATTGCATTTGCCCTGCACTGGCCAAGGCGTATCATCAGCATACGGATGTGCCTCTCCCAGCTCATTTTCCCGCTTATCATTTTTGTTTGTATTGCACGGCAGCTGGGTCTGCAGTCCAGCAGAAATCAAATTGGTCATTGATCTTAGAGCAGAGTTACTACGGTGGTAGCTGAATGGCAGTCTTCAGAGATGTGCCTAGCATGTGTGAATCTCCCTGGCTCTGTTATCACATTACAGCAATCTTCTTCACTGGAAGTCTGTGTCATGTACCTTACCAGCCATTACACAGCTGTGCTTTCCTCCTGCAGAAGATACCCCACTGGGAGGTGAAATGGTGCTATTTCTCCAGCTTCTTCCACACCTGCTCATGACCTGTATGTTATCCTCCTTGTCTCTTGAATTGTTTCTGTGGGGTGTGCACTGGACTATGATTTATTAGTCTGCTTTCCTGCTTCATGAAAACTGTTAGCTTTGGCACATACACTTGTTCTGCTGTAGCAGCCATGGTTTTGATGCTGTCTTTGGTTCGGTTCAGCAGCCCTTGCTACTCTTTCCCTAAGCCTGTGTCTGTGTCTCTGGACAAACTGGAGTTCTCTCAGTTCAGAGGCAGGATTGCTTGCAGGGATCTCTAGTGAGTCTCAATGCCAGTTTCGTTGTTGTTGCTTTAAGTATATGTTTCTTCTTCTTTAGGGGTTTCTTCTGCATTATATGTTTGTATAAGCACCAATACATTGTAACTTCTCCAGCTCTCTGAACTCTTAATTTCCCCCCCCCGGGGTCACTGTACTCACTAAATACATTGCAGGCTTCCCTGTATCATGCAGGTGTGGGGGTGTTTACCCACAACAAGCGTATCTTGCTCATTACTGAACCTTTTCCTCCAGTGAGGTGTGAAAGGGGTAGCTCTAACTTTTGGGTCCACGTGCCCCTTGACCAACAGTGTTGGTAGCAAAGCAGGAACACTGCCTTGCAGGCTTGGGCGCGTTGTTTTGAGACTGGAAATAGAGTATCCCTGCACCATTTCTGCAAGTTACTTTCTTTCCGTCTAAGACTCATTCTTGCTGTGCATCTCGCAGGACTGCAGGCAGTCATCCTTTTCTATGTTGCCACATGCTCGCTGGGTAAGAACCAGAAAGAACTCTAAAAGAGAAGAGGTCTCTTTAGGGATGAAGATGCCTTTTTTTACAATGATGTGGCAGCCAGCATCAAAATACTTGTGTGTACACTGACTGACCAGTTCCCCCAATATTTCTTCCCTGCTTGACACAGACTGCTACACCAGAAAAGATGCCTTTTGTTGGATCCTCAAAATCGCTGCAAATGAGGCCCAAGGAACTGTGAGCCCTGAGCCCCGAGCCCCAAACAAGAGATGGATAGGTTTCAAAGGCTGGAGTCTCCACTTTTAGTAGTTACTTTGTTAGTGCCAAGCAGATGTGTGTGCAAATCCCTCCTGCTGGAAGCAATGTCTTTGATCCCTGATACCTAAGTCATTTGCTGCTGGAAGGCATCAACAGCCCAGGTCTAATAATGAATTATTGTTACCCTTGCTCCCTGGGTCCTCTCTGAGATGAACTGCTGGCTTTGGTATATTACTTGACAGACAGAAAGAAGATGTTGTCAGCTTCTCAAAGACATCCTAGGCTACAGAAACTGAAATCTTCAACCTCTGCTCCTCAAATACAACCCCTGAGGATGAATGCTGCAGCACATTTTTGTAACAGGATCTGAAGGTGAACTTTCTTATTAACAGATCATAGAAATGTGCCCTGAAACCTACTGATTCCTGACTTTTATCTGACCATAAATGCTGCTCCTCTTGCCCAGCCCTGGAAAGCAGCTTGTGAGAAGCGGTGCGATTGACTTTCCCTGTTTACCCATCTGACACGGTGCACTTGCGTGAGCACCACGGAAAGTTTACAGTGGATTCTCTGCATGTGGCACCTCTTCTAGGCCAGAAAGAAACTTCTGTTGTGGCTAGTGTGACTCCTGAGTGGCAACTCAGACTCTGGGACTGCTGCCTCTGTCCTACTTTGACAAGCAAGATTACAGGATGTACAATCCAAAGAGCTAGCCGAGTCTCGCGTATAGGTCAGTGCCTTTGTTTAGACATTCGACACACTACTTCCAACCGCCTGGCAAAAGGAACGTGTTTGGAGGTGCAAATAATTTTGACAATTCAAGTGTTGTGTGTTAAAACACTGATCAAAATGCTGAGAATTTTCAGGTCAGGGTGCATTTGTTCATCTCTGCGATCTTGTTAAGATGTAAACCCTTATAGCCTGGAAGACACTGAGGAAACGTTGCAGGATTTCTCTGTCTGGCAGGATTCTTTTCCAGTATTAACTAGTGCTGGGTCTTCACCACAGAAAAATTCCTCTCAGGGTCTTAAGCGCTGAACAGAGACCTCAGCAGTTCAGTGTTAAACCAAATGGGACATAAAAGGCCAGAAGTGCCTCCGCAGTTTCCTAGCATCAGCACCGACAAATGGCCAAAGCCGATAACCATTCATCAGCACGACTAAGTGAATGCAAGGAGTTTAGACAACGCTAAAAGAAGAGGCAGAGTCGTGGGGCCCATCTGCAGAGCTGCTGTTGCTCAGGTGAGGTTTGGGTCAGTCCCCTGCCTATGCTACCGATTCATTAGATCAAGCTGGACACGTCTGAGGCTAATGGAAGGGTTCTTGTTGTCTGCCAGGAGCTTGGCTTTAAACTGTCTTCGCCTCTCCTTCCCTACTTAGGAAATAAGGATAGTTCTGCTCACTAGGGAAGCTCTCTTTGGGCTTGCACAGCCTAGGATGTAACAGAAAGCTAGATCTCCCCGCCTGGGTGCAATGCATCTTGCCTATCAAGAAACGACCCTGGGAATAAATGCTTCTGGTGAGTTGTTACACTTCATTCCTAACAAAGCAGAACAATTTGCATTACAAGTCAGTTGTTTTGGAAGACAGTGAGTGAAACCTGGAGCTTGACACTTGGCTTTCACTCAGTCTGTCTTCTGTGGGCATACTGCCAGCCAAAGAACTGACTGAAGGCACCATAAGACGCACGAGTACTAACAGTGCCTTTCTACAGTGCTATTTGTCCAGAGACTTCAGAGTGTATTTATTAACTAAGGTAAATCTCAGGGAAATCAGTTGAAATCTTTGCAATGACCTTAAGTAGGTTTTGCATCAGTGCCAAAATAAGGAAATATGCAGGTTCTGGAGAATCCTGGCATGTAGGCAAGAAGAATAATCTATTGCTTTGGGGGGGGTGGGGGGGGATGGGAGGGAATGGAGGCAGAGAGGTGAAGTGGCTTCTCTGGTGCTGCCTGGATAATCTGAGATGGACACTAGGTAAATACATATGTTTTAGGAAGTACTGACCACGGGGTGAGGATGTTCAGTTGATGTGAAATGGGCTAAACTTCAAAGTGCAAATTCAAATTGCTTCGAGAAACTTTTCAGTCTCAAAAAATCCCAAAGCCTCATACAGATTTGGCATAGCATGAATTAAGGACAGACTTCTTTTAATTGAATCAAAAAAGCTCCCTTGACTGTTCTCTTCCATTTCTGCCTTCCCACTCCTTTGGTGTCTGTGTAGCTGTTATGTTTTATTTACAGATAACTAGAAATGGAATATAAACTCATTCAATGAGCACAACTGGAACTCCAAAGAAATCAGCAATTAGTAAGTGTATACTTAAAACAGTCCCCTTAGAGGCAATAACGATGGCTGGATGGGGTAGCAGCAGGTACATTCTGGCATGTGGGGTGAAAATACCGTAGACTATCCAAATCTGGCCCCAGCTTTTCCTGGCTTAGGGAAATCTTGATCCCCCAACCTAAAACCTAGGAACTGACTTCCTCAGGTGCTGTGGTTTCTGCATAGGACTGACCTGGCTCTGATCACAGCTCTCAGTTGACAAGTCTCTATTGACTTTCAAATAGCTGAAAAACTAGATCCCCATCTGAATTATGGAGTGAGGTTCCTCTTTTTGTATTAGGAATATAACTTAACTAGCGGTCAAGATGGGCCAGAACATGCCAGAGAGGAACATAGGACTCTGCTCAGGCTACTAAAATCACAGCAGGTTTTGAAGAAGGGGCTGTTCAGTTCTACCTCAAGGGTTGCATTCCCTTTCCCAGGAGCTGTATCACCCATGCTGGCTGAATGGCTAGTTCTTCTCTTCTCCCCATGGTCAAATCTGGGGGTCCCACCTCTTGACTGTTTGCTTGTAAGCCTAGCAGCACATCCCTGCCAAAAAAAAAAGTCTCTCCGTGACTTTTCCCCTTTCAGTCTACATAGACATATATGCAATTTTTTTTCACTTAACTTCTTTCTGCTTCTTTCTTTATTAGTAAATAATAAACTATAGACAAGTTTGAGTTGCAGTTCATATGGCACATATGATAAAGTTGTTCTAAATGTCACTGTGGACTAATCACTTCCCATCTATTCTCCACTCATGAGGAGCAAAGGCAGCTCTGCCTGTATTCTTAGCAAATCTTCCCTTGCTTTTATTGGCAATGCTTCTGTTTTGGCAGCAACTTGTCAAGTTTAGAGCTGGCAACCACAGTTTTTTTTCACATTCTCAGATGAAATGTAGGCAACATGTTTTCTATGAAAACACCCTTCCTGCTCTTCATTAGTGCTTCCAACATCATTGTTCTTGGTACAGAAAGCAAATATTGGTAGCTTTCCTTCTCCCACCACTGTAACTTGAACTCAACAGGGCTCAACTGGCAGGGAGTTTTTGACTAGGAAAAAATGTCCAGTGAAGAAATAACAAGCAAAGTCCCTCTCAGCCAGCCCAGAATGGCTGAGTCTGTTGTACAAGTGGATGTCAAGGTTAAGAGTTGCAAGTTAGTTTTGAATGAGCTGGTAGGTCCACACTGTGCCATGCAGAGATACTTGGCTCATGGTACTGGGAATGCTATAGTGTGTCAGCATCACTGCACTATGCTCTATCCGTGTCCCATGAATCTCTTTCAGCTCCACAAACTGATCCTTAGAAACATATTACATGGGAAGCAAAGTAAGTCAAGTCCAAGAAGTCAGGTTTCTTTTCCCACTCAGCATAAGAAAACATGACGTGCATCTGAGGCATCAACCGCATCAGGATTCTTTTTGTTTGAGCAATGAGCTTGTCCCTACAATCCCTTTTAAAAGCCTTCTGGTTTCCTGTGCATCTTGAAAATTATTTAAAATCCAAATGCCTATAGAGACCTTATTTTATCCTCCTAGATATCTGTTGTCCTACTGCGTCTACCCTCATTGAGAGTCTTCTACTGTTGGCCCCCTCCCTGCAAGAAGGTTGCCAGCCCAGAGCATGCTGTGCTCTGGTCCTTACTCATCAACTATCCCAGCTGTTTCCCTGTTCACTGCACACCCTCACTTTGCGACAAGACCAGCGATAGCGGTAGTGCACTCCACAGCTACTCGTGGAAAAATACCTCTTAACATCTTCCAGCGCTGTTGCTGACTTCCTGTGCATCTCATAAATCAGTTTAGCTCATGGCCTCCATTTCCCTAAGCCTCCTACACTGATTTCTGAATTCTTGCTCCACTCTACCCCTTGGGAGATCTGGTAGTCTAGGTGGGATTCAGTTCCCAATACCCACACAGGAGGATTTTAAAAAACACTGTGAGGCAGTGAGGAAGTTAATCTCTGCTGAAAAGCTTGGAGCCCTTTCTCTTGCCCACCCTGGGGTTAGGACGGATATCCCAGCCCCAGCGAAGAGTAACGCAGTTGTTCACACTTGTGCTTCCTTTATCCCTCCTAATGGAGCCTCTGCCCCCTCGACACAACTCACTTCAGTGACTGCAATCATTAAAGGCGTTGGAAATAGGGTCTGAGCCTTATGCAAACTCCTGCCTCAGGTGTCATGACCAACGAACCGATCAAAAATGCCAGCTCCTCTTAGAACGCCATCTCTGAATT
Source organism: Sagittarius serpentarius (assembly GCA_034782735.1). NCBI lineage: Eukaryota > Metazoa > Chordata > Aves > Accipitriformes > Sagittariidae > Sagittarius > Sagittarius serpentarius. The sequence goes on along the minus strand of JAVKLA010000030.1, from coordinate 3,886,834 downwards.
TGTACCCGATGGCAGATCTGTCACACAGTAGCCAAACATGTTAATACAGCTGAAGCCTTTAGGTGCACTTGTACCCTCAAAACTCAGTGGAGTTGCTGTCATCCTCCAACTGTTCAGTGGCCTAGATGAAATTAGTTAGAAGTCTAAATGCAGCTGCTAATAAAGATACTGTCTTTCTGCCTCAGAAAAAGCACCAGCTCCTTTTGCTACCAGATGTCTTCTTTGGCAGCTCAAGTCAATGAGGAGCTAAGTGATGAAGAATGAACCCAGTCTCCAAGAGAAGGCCACAGGCATGCGGCAGTAGTGGGAACAGCAGAAGGGAAGTTCTCCATTGCTGCTGCCTGCTGGGACCTGGAGTTGATGTTGGTTCCTACTAATGTTGCTTGTCACCAGAATCCAATAGAGCCACTTGTGTGAACTGTCTCCTGCTCAGAAATCTTCTTCCCTTGGCTCTACCCAGGTCTCCTGGAGATGGGTCTGGGGGTGGATGGGGAGAGCGATCCCAGGAAGAACTGCAGGCCAGCTGACAAGCACAGCTCATGGACGTCCAGATTTTTTGGGGGAGGAATGCGTATCCTACCTTCTCTGCCTGCTTGCTACTATCAGGAAGAATTAGACTGGGAAACCAAACTCAGCTGGATGGACTATTCTCACAATCCAGAGCTCCCAGGAGGAAATGGGGCAGGAGCACTGCCTGCAAGCTTCACTGAGAAGTCTGTAGATATGAAGACTATGTGTAGCCCAAATTCAGCACCGCTGCCACCTTTGGCAGCAAAAGTGCTCTCCACCATTCGTTTCACCTATAGCAACGGTCCTAAATCAGATTGCTCCAAATGGCCAGCTCTGGACTGAGGAAAGTGGTTTGGGAGCTGGTTACAGAAAATCACACATCTGAGAACCCTTTATGCACTTTCTCCCTGCGTTTCCAGCTCAGGAAGCTCTCCCTCTGTGCACTGTCCCAGAAGAATAGTGGGAGACCTAACAGTGCCCACCAAAGTTTATAAAACTACAAGTGGTATGGAGGATGTGAACTCTCTTCCATTTCACCAAGTGAAGAACATGACATTGGCAGGTGGTAGGTCCCAGGATAACAAAAGGAGGTCCTCTTTCACAGAACATGCATTTACACAGTGGAAATCCTTGCCACAGGACACGGTGAACAAAAGAGTTGGCAGGACTTCCAAAGGGGATTGGGCAAGGCAGAAAAAACCTGTCCAGACCTACTAAGCATAAAGGCATCAGCTGTGGCTGAACCAGCCACATGTTGCAAGAAGACTGGGAAAGGGGGCTGGGAAGTCTTGGAGAATGTTTTCCATTTTCCCTTGATATCTGCAAGTGGTCAGTGGTGGAGACAGTACTGATCTTTGGTCAGACCCAGTACAGCTACTTTTATATGAAGTGCATGCTAATGGTACTGGTAAGGGTTACTGGGACTAGGTAGGTCCTAGAATGAGCTCATTTCAAAGTCAGATAGCCCCGCCTGGCTAATGTGGGTAGAGTATGCCTTCCCTTCAGCCATAAGGCATTCATGGGAACAGAAGTGCAAGCATTCATGGCCTTTGACTCTGGATTAAAGGGGATATCCAAACCCATTCCCATGGAACTGCGTAAGAACTTTTACTGAAATCTGCCCAGAACAACACACCAAGTTTTGGAGAGACCATCCAAATTTTTAACAGACCTACAGACAACAAAATGTGGCCTGGAATGCGTGCAGCAGAGTTGCCAAGTTTGTTCAGGGAATCACCCACTATTTTCCAGGACAAAATATTAGTGGAATTGAGATCTCCTTTTCCTTTATCATACAAATCCAGGAAGACCAGAAATTTGGTTGCCTCTTGCTGAATGTATTTTAAATTCCTCTAGAAATCATTGTACCAGAAGAGCATGTCTTTTTAATGCAGAGATAACCTTCTCCTCTTGGAGGACAAGGGTGACTCTCAGATTTCAGCATTGTCTCTGGGTTTTCTAAAAAGTCTGTGAATTTGCTGCACAGGACTTGAGTTCTACCATTTCAGTTGTCTGGAAGGATTTCTCCCATTCAGCCTAAGCTAACTCAAGACAAATTTGCTTCTGTGTTATAGTCCAGAGGCTTAAATAGGTATTAAAATGCTGCATGCATTTACCTCCAGGAATTCAGCTATGTGATTTAGGCTTGGAATAGCCACATTCTTTCTCTGCCCCTCTCCCAGACTTTGCCATCTTAAACAAATTTTGTAGCTATTCTGTACCTGTTGTGGCAATTCAGTACTCCCCAGCAGCCTGGGAAATCTGAACATCATGGCCAAGTGACCAACATGCTGGTAGGCTTGGTACTTAGCATTGCCATGCCCAGTCAGTCGGTCCTCTAAGAGCAGCTGCTTCTCTCATCTCTGGTAGAAAAATGTTTTTTGGCTTTCATTGTATGTTATATCTCTGTGTGGTACAGTGATTGATAGTAATAGCAATTAAGAGCTAGATCTTTACAAGTCTGAATGGCAAATTCGCCTATCTTTTGCCAGAAACATCTGACAAGACTGCCTTCGTATTCTGACAAGGATTAATCCAGGCTACAGCATTCAAACCCAGATTTCAGACGTGCCAGTGCGGTCATATTTAAATAGCATAGTTAAGCAGCAAGATGCGCAAGTTGTTGTAATGCCCTATGCGACTCCTGCTTCAGGAGACGCGCCAAGAGGCCTGATGCTTGAATGCTGCTGCGTGTAAGCAGTCTGCAACCCACGCTCCTGCGGCCGCTGAACTAATTTGCAGCGATTAAATAAAACGCACGGTGAATTGGAGTTCCTCCTTGCTCCCCGCCGCTTCTTCCTAAGTTCAGGGTTGAACTCAAGCACATGCAGAAAACCTGCCGGGTGAGGGAGAAAACCTGCCACAGGGCTATGGGGGGGGCGGGGGGGGGAGGGGGCATGCCTGGGTCCCCTTCTTGGGGGACCCCTTCTTGGGGGGCACCCCTGGGTCCCTTTCGGGGGGGGACACACCCTCCCCTGCGTCCCTTTCGGGGGGGGGGGGGCGG
>JAVKLA010000030.1:3844903-3875496 GCA_034782735.1 Sagittarius serpentarius | reverse complement strand
CGAGCCTCCCTGCCCTTCCCGCCCCGCCCCGCTATTTGAACCGGGAAGGTGCGCGTGCGCTACCGCCCCCAACGGCAACACGGCGGCCGGTGCGTTTCCGTTTCCCTCAGCGGGCGGGAGGGAGGCTGCGCGCGCCTCCCTGGGCGGGCCGCTTCCCAGCCGCTCTCCCCGGCGCCTGCGCCTGAGCGCCGCCTCGCGCCTCCCGCCCTTTCCTCCTCCTCCTCCTCCTTCTCCTCCTCCTCCGCGAGGGCCCGGCCGTTGCTCCCCGCCCCGGGCCGGGCCGGGGATGCGCTGCACGGCGCCCGCTCGTAGGAGCTGCGCGGCGGGCGGGGAGCGGGATGGAGGTGGAGGAGGCGTTCCCGCTGGTGGGGCAGATGGGGCCCTACCAGGTGTACCTGTGCGTCCTGCTGGCCGTGCTCCTCCAGGTGAGAGGCCGCCTCCCCTCCCGCCCCTTTCCCCAGGGTGGGGTGCAGCGCCCTGGCTCGCCTGGGAGCGCGCCTGTGGGGGAGGCAATGCCGGGAGGGGGGTGCCCCCACCCGCACAGCGTGGGTGCTGTGGGAAGTTGCCCTCTCAAGTGGCTGGGTGGATGCGCCTGTGGTGAGCGCTGCCTGGTGCGAGGGTTGGTGTTGGAGGTCCTCTGCTGGGGGCCGCCGGTGGCTGTAACTGGTCTTCTGCTCTGGATTTAGCCTGCAGCAGTTTGCTGTGCTCCTGGGGCGCAGGTGACCTCTGTCCAAAGGCAAAGTGAACTTCCGCAGAGTGAATTTGGGGCAGATGGCTGATGCGATCTGTGCTGCATTGCCTGGGAAGTTATGCCTTGGGCTGCTTGGTGAGCAAATTGGGAGCGTGCAGTTTGTCAGGTGAAGGGCTGGTTGAGGTGAAATTAAACTGAGATTTCCATGAGCTAGACTGGGAGACAGTGACTTCTGTCAGAGACTGCTGGGAATCCTAAACAGTCTAAAGTTAATGGCCCAGGCTAGTGATTTCTAGGTTGTGTACGGCTTGTTTGTGGTGGGAGTGTTTGAAAAGGCTGCAGGTGGTCACTGATACCTCTGTGTGCAGAAGCTCTCATCTAATCACCTGATAGGCTATGACTGCTTATGGTACTTTGGTTTGCCTTGTCTTAACTCTTAGAATGTAGGAGCAGTGTCTCTGCATTAGGTATTTGGATGAGGCTTTACATTTTGGTTAGTTAGGTTTGTATTCTGAGATCCAAAACTGGAACTCTCTCAAGTTTTGTGATGAAAATGGAGTCCAAAGTAACAGTGGAGTGCTATAATATCATGCAGAGACTGCAAGACCAAGTGATGAGCTCTGCAACCAGGTTTGTCATCTTTACTTTCAGCTTTGCTTCATCGTTGTGCCTATTCCTATGGGGCTGGGAAGGGGAGATGAAGATAGTACGTGCACCTTCACAGTTAGGCCTAGGCATAAAGTATAGTTTGAATCTGGCAGAGGTTTGGTTTACGCCACGTTAACTCTTCAAAAACTTAATTGTAGTTAATTCAGCTAGGCTGACAAATGCTTGCTTACTGCCATCATGGAAACTTACCAGCTGCAGGAGGGAAGAAGGGAACTTAAGTGTCCTCCTGCCTCTGCTGACCAGTATTTTTGTAGTAATCAAGAACTTCCAGTCATGAGCCATGAGACTGAAGATTTCTTCTCCTGGCAGCTAGGGGACTGACGGAAGTATTAAGAAGCTTTGTGAGATGACCAAAGAATATGCAGATGCCTAGCCCTGTCAGTTGGGAATTCTGTACTTGGTTGCAAAGCTATGATGATGAACAGCAAAAGCTTTGTAGGTTTCTGTTCCCTTGCACTGTTTCTTTTTTTTTTTCCCCACCGATTTAGCTGATTACTCCTTTAAAATTAGATATTGCTTAGAGCTTGTTCTGCTGGCTGACTGGCTAGAAAATTTGTGTGCTCGCTGAAGATCAGGGATTAAGGAAGCAATAGTTATTTCTTCTTCCAGTGCTGGTCGTGTTCTGGAATGAACTGCAACCGTGACAAGTGCTCTGTATTCCCAGAGCTTTAAGTAGTACAGGTCAGCTGTTCTGTAGTGCTTTTGTTTGTTTGTTTTCTCTTTAATGGATTAACTTGCATTTCTCATGGGAGAAGTAAACAGAAAGATCTTTACAAATCCTGGAACTAATTCAGAATAGCTAAAGAAAAAAAGGTAGCAGGCTTGCAGGTCTGGGGTTTTTTTTTTCTTAACATGTTATCTTTAATTCGTGAACTTTACCAATGAGGATCATCCCCTGACTGATATATTTTCTTTGCTTTGGATCATGCAGGCAGAGGAGTTTGTAAAGGATTTAGGTTTGAAGCTTGTCTTTCAGTCTGTGAATAGATTTGGACTTACACAATTGGTTACTGCTTGGGTGGTTGATTGCTTTCTTTATTGGTGCCAAATTACATAACGTGTCACTGGGATGTGCAAGGGCAAGACTGAAGGCAGGTTCCATGACTGGTGTTAGTCTTTTGTCTGGTTTATTGTCCATCTTTGGAGGATGGACCAAAAGGTAACTAATACATCTGGTGTGTGTGATGTAGATTTAGGTAATCATGGGCTCATTTAGTGATTAGATGCAGCATCTGGCTGCAGAATGAGAAGTCCTGTTAGTCTATGTCACTGGCTTTGCCATGGACTCATTATTCTATTTTATTATTTCCCTGTCCCTTCTCATGTGCTCCCTAGTTGGCTTGTATTTTCAAACTGGCCTATTGGTATAAAAAATATTTCTACATTCTGAAAGATAAGAATACCACATGGGTGAAAACTGTTTTTCTTTGCTGTGTGAAGTCCCTTCATCTCTGATGCTGATACACTGAGCTTAAACTCTCTGCTTTCCCTGCCCTGTAAGATTCCCAGCAGATGTTCTTGCTTTCCTTGTAGGCTTTTGTCCTTTTTCATCTCTTGCATGTTTCTAATCTCTTGAGTTTCATACTTTATATGTATTTTCCCCTCATCTTAGTGTTTTTCTTCTCATAAATTTCTATAGTAAACTACTTCTACCATGTAGCCTTACTGATATGCCAATGTATGTGGTCTCTGAATTCTAATTACAAACATAGGTTAGCTCACGGAACTTCTTTGCGGCAAGTTGTACCAAACACTTATGTCTGTATGAGTGAGACTTTCCACGGGATAGTCAATTTTCATGTGGGCTTGAGCGAACTGCTACTCGACCTGTGGAATGAGCTTACTGACACTCTGGCAAAAAAACTCCAGGTTGCTTGTAGTCAGAAAAATGTTTTTGTATGTCATCCATGTAAAACTAGATTAAGTGTCAGTCTTGTGGGCTGCTTCTTTCATCTTCACTTCTTCACTGATTTGTATTATTCTTCTGTTACCTGCTGCAGTTATTAACTTGTTGAGCTGGTACCGTATTAAGTATAGATGGCTTATTCACTACCAACTTGATAGGACTTTGGAAGATTTTTAGGAATGTTCTGTAGCAGTGGTTGCTGACTTTATAATGGAGTGACAACAACTAATGTAGAGAAACATTTTTTCCAAAATCTGTGGAATTACCCAAAGACCGAACTTATCTGAAGAATGTGGGGATAGACTAATGATGTGAATTTGAGGCTGGATTAGTCTTGCGTTTCCAGTGTATCTTTAAGAGAGTGAATGAGGAATAAAAGGAGCTGATACTCTTAAAATACTGAGGACTTGACTTTGAGCTAAAAGTAATTTCTTAGCACCTTTCTAGTAATCAACAGGTGTCAACTACCTTTTGAAGAAATTATATTGAAGCACTATTAAAGAATGGTGTCTTTTGGTGTTTGTTTAGTGTGTGTAGCAACATTAGACAAAATCTCACATCTTGGTCAGATACTTGAGAGTGTACAAGCATATTAAAAGAAAAAGTTTCTTGCTGTCTTGTGACTCAGCATACATGGTTGAAAGAGGTTTGCCTTTGCCAGTGAATCTGAACCACAGGATTACTGAAGTCCAAACTGAACCTGCAGAAATCTGAGAACGGAAGTGTGTTCCTACTATATTTCTTTTAAAAGGCTTGTTAAAAATGTTAGACATTAAAAAAACCCACATGTTGGAGTTTAAAAGGGAGGTCTTGTTTGCACAGCTGAAAAAGGCTTTACCTCAAGTTGGGTAATGTGTATTGCACAGCAGTATGAATAATTACCAAGAGTGGTGTTTCCCTCCATCTTGGGGACTTATTACTAGCTGAAGGGAAGGTAGAAAAACAGTTAAGATTGTAACATCAAGTTCCTTGAATAATAGTTTGTTGTAAGGCAAAGGCATTCTTGATGCAGTGCAGCCATAACAAGTGGTGCTCCTAACATCTCTTTGCTGTTGGCAGCAAAATCCTATATGACTTCTATCATTAAAATATCCCAATGCAGAAAGCTGCTCTTTAATCCACCCATCTGCACAAATGTTTTGAGGGAAAGTGGATTCTGGGACATGTAGCTTAAGTAAGGTGGGCTCATCCCAAATCTTCAGAAATAATTCAAAAGTAGTGTCTATCTTCAGATAGGATGCAGATGTGATCCCGTACGTAGCCTTGTTTAACTCTGTTTCTTGACATTTCTTACCTACCCCCTGTATGCATTCTACCTCTTTAACAGCATGAGACATCATTCTGTAATTGTAATGAGTAATGAAATACTTTGTCAGTGAGTCTTCTTTTAATACTTACGTTTGTGAGTCTAGTAAGCTGTTCTTTGAACTAGCCAGAATTGATCATAAATTGGACAGCTCCCTCCTAGTCCTTGATGAGGTATACTATTAGGACTTCATCTGAATAGAAAGTGCTAAACAAATCTGAAATGTTATGAACAATTTAAAATGAAGGAAAGAGATGGGTATTACACAGATTGCATTGTGATTTCTAGTATAGGGTGCTGAAGGTGTTCAGGGACTTTGTGACAGGTATGCTGTTTACCCAAAGTTACTTGCAGTGTAACTTAGACGTAGTTCAACTGTAAGTATCTGTAAGGTGTGTAAGCAAGGTGGCAGATAAAGAAAGGATTTATAGAATTGCCATGTAACCTTCCTTCACTTTGATTACCTCACTGTTTGGCCTTTTTTCTTTGTTTGTGGGAGAATTAAGAGTTCAAAGTCCTGATTCTCAAGAAGGCAGTTGCAGAATGTGTGTCAAAAATGTGCAGCCCCTTAGGCAGAAGGGTGGTTTCAAACGTGGCATGAACACAAACATAAAAAGTAGGGGCCCAGACGTTTATTTCTTGAGATAAGCTTCTTGTTCCCACATCTTTTCGCACATTGTATCTTACTTGGAACATGCTTATGCTAAAGGATGGTGTGGCTTTCCTTGTAGAAGTGATGAAGGCTTTTAGAGTAGTTACATCACTGAATATAATTCCTTGTTCTTGTATAGCTTATTCCTGCTTGGAAAGACAAACTAGGTGGCTGTAAGTATGTAAACTACTTGCACAAAGATATGCTGCTACTTATTTAGCTAAGAATATTTCTAGCTGAAAGTTGGTGTAACTTCTAAGTGAAGACCAATCCTACCGTTTGCTCCAGTTGGGTGGGGGAATCTTTTAAGGAAAAAAAGTTAGTTCTTTGGTCACATATTACATTTCATTTCAATTATTTAGATATTAACCAAGACTCTTTGGTCCTTTAATGGCCTTCTGTAAATAAAACATAGCTGCCAGAAGAATCAGAAATATAGTCAAGACCCAGTGTGGTCAGTCTGTCTGTAATTACTACTTTCAGATCCTTAACTGTTCCTTAAAGGAAACAGTCACTTACCTTTTCTGATATTATAGTTAAACTTTAAAAACATGACCGTAGCTCATGCGGACATTATGCTACATTCTGCAGAAAGCCTGAAATAACAATGCTGAGTTGTGACATGCTTCATTAGCAGTGGGGTCCTTAACTCTCAGATATAACACAGTAGTCTAGATTCTAGTAACTGCTTCCTTGCCGGTTAATTTTAAATAGCTAACTTGCTATCATTTTTTCCAAAAATAATCCTGAGTAGAGGGGGTCCTGGATACCTTATTAGCTGCCTACATCTCCATCTTCCCTCAAAATTATGTTGCGTCTTAATCCAAACCAGTGCATCATCCATATAGCTAAGCTTTAAATTTGTGCTTGTATGCACGGGAAATGTATGGTGAGAGCAAACTTGAGGTATAGAAGAAACATGAGCTGTAGCTTTGAGACCTTCCCTTCTTTAGCTGCGTCTGAACTGCAAAGCACATGTAGTTGAGCTCCTGTTTAGGTGACTTTAAGTGTCATTCACAATTGCTGGGTCGTCTTGCTCTTCTAATGATTACTACATTCACTCTGACACTGAAACCACATGTTCTGTGTGTATGTATCCATATAAACACACCTGGTCAGCTTTTGCGGTTTAACTTACTAGGCTTACTTCAGTTTCTGTGCGGTTCAGTCCTAGAAGATGCCTGCTCAATGTGCTGTTGTAAAGACCTTAAGAATTATTGCTGATGGGCATAGCAAGAAGAATGAGTTTTGGGAGAAGCAGAGAAGTAGATAATCTGAAGGTCTAGCAACAGGGGGAAGGAAGCAGATTGTTCTGCCTATTTAAAAAGCAAACAAACAAAACACAAAACAAAAAAAAACCTGAAACTTTTTTTAAAAAGTGAAGGCTACATGCCGTGTAGAGTGTGATTGTCAAAAGGAACTCGCTCTGGGGCTCTGCTCTAGCTGTGGCTGAATGCTTTGCTTTTGCAGTGTCTCTAACAACTGGGAATGGAAAGTGCCTGGGAGGTACTGTGTCAATGGTGACTGGCATCTTTGTATGGAGTGTGGGTAAAACATATGGGGAGATGTTTTCAGATTACTAACAGTAACGTTACTGTTGCATAGAACACTTTGTGCAACGGGATGGTATTTGGATTCAGTGGTAGCTGAAGCAATCCCATCTTCTGCTGTTAATCAAGATGGCTTTCAGCCTGCCAGACTGTTGAAACAGTTTACCTAGCCAGTCTGTCTTCTGAGCACCCTCAGAAGATGAGCCTGGGAGTTAACAGGTGTAATTCTACTGGACAGCAAAGACTATGGATTAAAAATATTTGTATTACGACACATCGTCTCCCTTTCCTTCTTCCCTGCCCATGTGTACACACAGTCTCTAACTTCCTGTGTTTTGTAGGCAATAAATTACCTGTATTTTTCCAGTAGGAGCCACATCATCAAGGCTCTACTCACTGATGCTTCCTCCATTTTAAAGACACTAATTTCCTTTTTTCTCAGGTGATAGAACTGGTAGATGTGTAATTGAACTCAGAATAATTGTTTCCAACTTGCACATGATTGTTGCTCTTTATTTCTAACCCAAATAAAGTTTTGTGCTCTCAAATGCTTTTTTTTTTTTGACTGGTGTAGTGTAACTACTTCTATTTGTAGGTAGACTAGTGCATTGTTTGCATTAAGTAAAACCCCTGCTTGCTTTTTGCAGGTACCAGCCCAGTGGGATTGGAGTCCCTCTGGAGCAATAGTGTCTGTCTTCTAGGTCTTGTCTGTTTATATGATGTCTAAGTTTGGGACTTAACCTGGTTAAACACTGTATTTGTGTTCACCTGGTTGTTTTCCTAATCCTGGTGGGTGTAGGGGGGAAAGGGTGTTAAGAATTTGCCTTGGAAGACACAATGAAGCTTTTGAGATCCTCAGGTTAGGAAAGGTGAAGAGTTGTATGTGTAGCTTATTCCAGCTTTCTGTTTGTGGTATGCTGTTCAGTTATCGGTGTCTTAAAAATGTGTAGAGAAAGACCAGAGCTCTTCAGTCTCTTTCAGTTTGCAGACCCCCTACAGACTTCCTACTGAAGATGTTAAATCCTTGTACGGTAAATTTAAGATGGCTGACAGCATTGTGTTTCTTAATTATTTTTCTCAGAATGTTAACAAGTAATTCAGGGACTTCTGAGGCCTGTAGGCAGTAAGTTGAAAATCACTGGTTTAGCAAGTTCCCCCACAAAATTGGAAAAAACTTCTTTCGGTTCTGGACCATGATGTTGCTCTTGAAATAGCAGTAAACCCAAGACTTTTTTTTTTTTAATTTAAAAAAAAAAAAACCCAAACCAAACAACAAAGCACAAGTAGAACCAATTGCTTCTCCTCAGGCAAGTCCTTAAAATGAATAAATGAATGAAAGCACCTTATACAAATGTCAGCAGTGTCTTTTAGTCTGGATACTTAAACAGCAGAAACTTCTGAAGTAATCAGTGTACGCTTTTATTGCATCTTTTTACCAAGTTAAATGCTTTAGTCATTTGGTGTTGAGGAAGTCCAGGCACAGCTGAGAATGTCCTCTTCTAGTCTTAGCAGAACTCCCTCTGTGAGACCAAGATGCTCACCTGATATTCTTTGGCAGTGTCCCAAACCAGCGTGCTAAGGTACGAACTTTGATCTCTTATGGTACTGGCTGTGACTCAGATATGTTGATAGCCAAAGCAGGCTGGAAGATATGGAGAGAAAGAGGGACAAAGATGAAATGCAGACAAAAGAATAACCATGCTTGTGGAAGCAGGACTAAACTCTGCATGATACTTGTCAGCCCACAATTCCTGCTTTTTTTTTTTTTTTACCAGCAGTTGCTGACTTTTTCTTCATGTTATCCCGTAATGCTATTGAGATGGTTCAGTCCTGGGCTGGTTTGTACTATATTCATAAACTGGAATAGGAACTTCTGGCACTTTTTTGTTCTCCTGTAAGTCCTTCTTTACAAAAGAAGAATGGAGTGGTACTTCTAACGTAGAATTGATGAAACTGTATAGCTGGTGTTCAGCTGAGGAGTCTTGGCACTTGCTTGTTAATATAACTTAACTTTCTTGAATATTCCTATTCAAGCAGAGGTAGTATTGAGAGTGCTTTTCATTAATTTTGGTTCTTGGTTTTTGTTTATTGGCTTGGTTCTCTAACTTACTGGTGTGTGATCTTTTTTGGCAGAGAGGAACTGGAAGTTTACATGTAGGTATTTTAATAAGGCACCTAAGCTTTCTTTTTGCCTTTTGTTTATAAAGGCAGAAAAATAATACTTCCGGCTTCCTTATTCATGTTTAGAGGCCTGTCAGCCTGTGATGTGAAGGTGACTTTATTTGCCTTGCTCAGGGTGATCTAGTCGTAGCAGTAGCAAGTCCTGTCCCAGCCCTTTTATATGAGTCCATGATAGATAAGTTTGTTTGCCTTTAAGTGTTGTTGCAAATAGTCCAGCATATTAAAAAAACACAAATGCTTTAGGCTATACTGCCTGAGGTGATTCTGGACTCATGTTTTCAGTCTACCAGCATGTAGTCAGCTGCTGTGCTAACTGTTTAAACATACAGTAAAACTTCTGTTAATTTCTGCCACTGAACTTGATGCTTTGTAGGGCAAGGCTGTGAGGTTTTTTTTTCTGGGTGGTGTACTTTGTAACATGCCACAAGCATTGTAGTGCCTGCTGCATTGTAGGTCTCTAGCAAATTTCAGATTTCCATAGTATCATGTGCATTGCCTGTACCTCTTATGTTATTTTGAAGGAAAAAAAATGTACTTGTGGTCATTTTTAATAATTGACAGCTGACTTCTTAACAGCAAACTCATTGCCTCTGTCTATAGCACTGTGGAGAAATCCAGCTTGCAGGAAGTAATAGCAACCTATCTCTTGATGGTAGGTTTTCTTATTTGTGTATTCTGGTGTTTGGGAGAATGGGGTGGTGGAAGAGGTAGAAGAATCTCGTTCTATTGGCACAATTTATAAAGTATTCAGTTAAATTAATTCGTGATCTTGTTATGTGAAGAATATTGTTTTGTTCTTGGCGAAACTTTTGTGGAACTTTTTGACTCTCCTTTATCGCTGTCTGCATTCCACCCTCTGTTTTACTCTGCAGTTATAAGCAGACTCTGACATACCCTCTGTCTTGGGCTCATTGACAATAACTGAGAAATCTCAAATGGTGTCAATTTACCTAGAAATACTGGATCTCTAGAACAGCACTAGTGACAAAAGTGCAGAGCTGAAAATTACTTCTCTAAATTTTGCCGGTAAAGATCACTTCTGCATGTTGGCAGAAAAAGGGCAGATGCATTTTGTGATAGACTACAAAATAATTATTACAGCAACTTGAGCTGAGGAGGTGAGAGCCTAGGTATGTACCCTGCAGTCCTATCACCAATGCTGTAACTGGTTTTGTCAGCATCAGGCGGGCTGGAGTACAGGTACAAGGTGTGTGCAGTGTTCCCATGGCCCTGTCAGGCAAAGGTGTGTACGCAGGAGTTGGCTGTTTGGACTATCTTTGCAGAAAACTTGGACCATGAAGTTACATGCTCTGGAGACTCAAGTGTTTGCCTGTGCTGATGGGAAGTAAAGCAGGCCCTGCCTGTGTGTGTGCTGTTTGGTGGCAGTAGGCACCCGACTAATCTGTGCATGTGCTGCCTGGCTGGTCTGAGCAGAAGGCGCACCAAACCCCTACCGCTGCCGTTGCCCACCAAAATGATGCTGAGCATGAAACAGAGTTGATGCTTGTGTTTGGATGTTTGGAACAGAGAAGAAGGAAGCTAAGGGGACATTTTGCTCAAACCTGTAGGAAACGAGGCTCAGAGTTGTGGCTTGATGTACAGTGTTAGATTTCAATGTAGATGTTGAAGAATTCTAGAATAGAACTATGTATGGGCTTGGACGGGCTTTGGACTTTTTTCTGTGGATTCTGGAGGCCTACATTGTAAGGTTGAAAAATTTTAAATTGGGTAGGTTTTCTCAGTTTCTCTACAGAAACCCTAAGTTCTTTCAAAATATATGTTGACCCTGTCCTTGCACAGATAATCAACAGTGGGTACGTTCTTTGCGGGGAACACTTCCTGTCAGAGTGGGGCTGGGGTTGTTAAGTGGCTGAGAGATTAGGTTGTGTTCTTCTGCACATGGTGATTCTTTGCTTTGTAACTACAACATTGCCTTTCCTTCTGTCTTAAGGTGTTCTCTCTCATTGTGCTACCGAGAGGGGGAAGATACTCTGCTGCAAGAGTGTGTTCTTAGCAGCACATTAAAATTTTGCAGCGGAAAGATGTTTTAGGGCTTTTCTACACAAAAGAGTTATTGAAGGGGGGTGGGAATCTTGAATTTAAAGGCAAGTCACCTTTTTGAAATAACCTGGAGCAGATGAGATGATCACACTTTCAAAGATAAGGTGGCCCTCCAGCTTTTCAGCTGCTTGTCCTGGGTTCAGGAAAAATGACTTTAAGCCTAAAATGTAACCATCTCTTCGTTGTAGGCTTCTGCCAGAGCCAGGTTCTTTGTTAATTTCTGTCTTTCCTCAAGGTGCAGTTTTAATGTTTCTGTATTTAAAAGGTCAGAAGTTAGTGGCTTACTCATTATTTTGTTCAGCAGTGAATGCTTCAGCTGATACTTGTGGAGAATGACCAGGCTGGTTGTGAATTGCTAATAAGCTGATTAAAGTGGTTGAAAGCACTCTGTAGTAGAATTGAAGTCTTGTTTTTGTTTTTCATTTGTGCTTCATAATAGGTAAATTATGAGGTCTAAAAGAGTTTCTTAAATTATTTTTGTTTGTATTTTCATTATACATAAATGGAACTATTTAAGTTCTTCCTCCCTCTCCCTTGCTAGTCGTCTTAGAGAGTCTACATTTTTCTTGGTGTTCATTTTGATAATAAATTACTTCCAAGAAAGCTGGTCAAGACATTCCAGGCATTTCTATTAATATTAATTTTTAAATGTTAACTTTAAGTTAATTTCAAAACCTGTTAATGAAATAGCTATAAATGGCTAACTAAAATTCTACTTAACAGAGAGTGAAAGTTTACAGGTTATTAGGATATTGCCTTTTAATAAATCTCCTTACAACGTGGAATTCTAATTTAGACAACTAAAATTTTAATTTACAGAGAATATAAACAGGAGAAACTTAAACCAAACTAACAAAACTCTCAGCACTTCATCATTAGTGACTATGAGCTGCGGCCTCCTCCTCCTGTGCTTGGTGTTCATCTTGATTAATGCAGATCAGTGCAGGGAATTTGGTAGGGAACTGTTAACGTCAATGCAGAGCCAATTAAAATCTTTTATGAATAGAAGGTACACATTAAATGACATAAATGTGACTTTACTTGTACTATATGGGTTGTAGAACAAATGAAAAATGAAAGGCTTTGTTTACCACAGAGCATATAATGTAGACATTTTATACCGTATGAAGTTGTTATATAATATTTCTTTTCTGATTTGATAGCCTTTTATATTGATCACTAGTCTGCACACCTATGTAATTGCTAACTGCAAGCATTTAGAATTCTTAGGGGGGGAATCTCCAGATTCATTAACAGAAACCCCTGCCTTTTATTTGAATGTTAAAAACTGTATTCTGAATTTCTTTAAGTTTGGAATTTACTTCATCATGTTTAAGACTACTTCTAGAAAACGTTTCTGGTTTTCAGAAGTGTAAATTAATTTTGGGGGGTGTTTTGTGGTTTTTGGTTTTGTTTTGATTTTGTGATGAAATGAAGAAGGTTTACCATGCCTGTTACCCAAAGTACAAGGCAGACAATCACTAGGAAAAACAGTCTTGTGGCAGTAGTGACTCCAGTGAACTTGAATATAGAACAATACTATTTGATAACATCAAAACATGTCTCCATCTTCATACATTTTTCTGATTCAACAGATCAATTGAAAGTGTTTCTATCTTTGTTAGATCCTCGCTTGCTGCACCCACTAGGGTGCTTAAGGCTGAATTTTTTTATTGAAAAAATATCTGTAGTGTTTCTTTGTGTGCCTGCAATCACTTATTTTTTGATTTAGTGTTCTGTAGCTGGGGTGGGTTTCACCTAGAGCAAAAATGAAAAGCGTTATGCTTTCTTTCTCTAAACCAAATGCCTTGAGGATTTCATTTCCTGAACTACTTCAAAAATGTTTATTATTTCAGAAGACAAAAGCAAGGATGTTATCACTTAGTCCTGACACGGAATTGTCTGAACGAGTCAGAGTACAGGGATGCGTCACAGATTGTGACCTGTAATTCTCATTTCTCAGTAATTTCAAACTGTTCTTGAGTACTGTATCCATACATCCCTAGCAACATGGCCACTCAGCTTTCTAACACCTCTTTCCCCATGTAATCTTAGTCATGGCCTTCTTTTGGATATGAAGCCTTTTATTTTTCATCGTTGTCTATCTAGAAGTTGTTCTTTAGCTTAAATAATAACATAGTTAAGATTGTGTTTTTTCTTCCAAATTCCTTTTCATATTCAATAATTCTATATTAAAAAATGGAAAGAGAATGATTGTTTGAAATATTTACCTCCTGCCACTACAGTAGCAGTTTATCATGTAGAATGCAAAAAGGAGATGATGGAAAGAACATGCTTTCTGGTAATAACTCAGGGGTCTCTGTGTTAATTTAGTAGTAATTCTCATTTACATCTGGCTGTAACTCTGCTCAGCTGTGGCACAGAATAGAATTACCTGGTGTTGCTTGCATCAGAATTCAGAGGTCCTCAGACTTCTTCTTTTTGTGCCTATCTATGGTCTTTCCAGTTTTGAAAATTATTTGTGTAGCAACCTTCTGAGAGAACATGCTTCCTGCTGGTACATTTTTCCCAAGAACATATGGAGGAGATGCTGGGAGCAGAGCAAGGACTGTGTTTAGGAGGTGGCTGAAGTGGGGTTTGAGGAATGGAGTGGCATGGCTGAGGGTTTCTTTAATGAAGGAAGTAGCAGGCAGGAGAAGCAACAGGAGCTTTTTTTTTTTTTTTTGTCAGGAGCTACTGTGCTGAGTTATTGCTCTTCAGTGAGGGCTTGGGACAAGAGGCAGTATTATTTGGGAGTGGGGGGGGTCTTTGTGGTGTTGCCAGCAATTCCTTTTGTCTCTCAGAAGACTGTCATCTGTCTTCTGTTGCAGGACTCATGACAATTCTATGTTCAAATAGGTCTAAAAACACTGGGTTTTAGGATGGAGCTGTAATGTAGCCTGTTAAAGCAGTGACCTATGAATGTTCTTCTGAGCAAGTAACAGTGACCCAGCTCTAGACCAGGTTTGAAATGTCTGCGTTTCCAGCAGTTGTATTCTTTCCTAAACAAAGCCAGCTGTTAATCATGATATTTAGATCTTGTGTGTCTGTGTAAATGTGTAGATATATAAAAAGTGCATATGTATGTTCACATGTGTGCCTTTATCTCTTTTTTTAAGAGTAAAACAGGTTCACAGAAGATTAAAAAATAGGAAAGAATTAATTTTGGTAAAACTGGGAAAGATTAGATATGAAACAGTGAGGAGGAGATTTGTTCCAAATATCAAATTAGAGGAATGAACAACACAAGTTGAAGGAGAGGGTATATTAAAGTAATATACTTGCATTAAAGGATAGTTTTATTTTGTCTCCTTAGTATTACTAACAACTTTTCATGCATCTAGGAGGTGTACTTGCCGTCTGTGGGAGTTGGGGGGCCTCTGACTGAGGGAAAGGTGTCAGGAGGGGAACTTTTTTTCTCTCAAATAATCAACAGATAAAAAGTGTAAGGACCACCGTCTTAAAGTTGTGGTTCTTTCATGTGTGGTTCTTTCGTGTGTGGCATTTGGTAGATGGGGGCTGTACATGGCATCTTGTAGTGGTAGAAGATGAATATAAAATAGGATTTTTTTTTTAATACTGATTTGATCCAGCTGCAGAGGAAACATTACTTCGATGTATGTTTAGCATCTTTGTTTTTTTGTCTTTCATGCCAGCTCTATGTGGCCACTGAAGCCATCCTCATCGCATTGGTGGGTGCAACTCCTCCCTACCACTGGGATCTCCAAGAGCTCTCAGTTAATCAGAGCCATAGCAACCAGTCAGTGAGTGAGCAGAGAGCTTTTGGGGAATGGCTTCTGACGGCCAATGGCAGTGAGGTGCATAAGCATGTACACTTCAGCAGCAGCTTCACATCAATAGTCTCTGAGGTAAGTCTGAAATGTGCTTCGTTGCCTCGTGTGTGATAGTAAGTCTTACTGGGTCAGTTGTGGGGGGCTGGTTGTACTGCTTCTTTCTTCCATACCAATGCATGTTTTGATTAGCAAATGAAACAGGTACTACCTCCGGGTAGAGAACAGGTCATCTATTCATATCTTTACTGGCAACAAAACCTAGGGCTCTTATGCAGATCTTGACCAAAGTTCTGCTCCAAAACTTCCAGACTTGTTCATGTGGAAGTTATGTATTGGATCCTGTAGCCTGGTTCCACAATTGAGCTGGAATCATGCCATTCGTTGTACTAATGTGCTCAAAATCCCTTATGGACCCTGAGCTCTTTCTGGCCACCTCTTGTGATTCCCTTGCGAAGGTCAAATGCATGTAGTGCTTCCATCGTGCAGTTAGCAAGCAGTGGAGGAACTGGAGAGGAAGTGACTTCTGCAGTCATTGCAACTCCAGATACGAGGTAAGACATGGGCAGTGGGGGGGTCAGGTAGACAAAGCAACTATCCCCATTTTATCCCCAAACAAGCTTTAGCTTTATTGGTGTGTCCTCTGTTTATTAAGTGTCTTCTTTCATGGTCCCTACAGAAATGATGCCAGACTCTGCACTGATGTCTGCAACACCTGCCTTTCCTGGGGCTTTCAGTATCTGTTAATGTCAAATGGTTCTGTGCAAGAGCCCTATCTGAGTGCATCTTTTACAAGACCTGAATTTAGAGCTGTACAGTTGAGTCAAGTGTAGTACCACATGATAATTGACGGTTATTGTCCAGAGGCATTAATGCTATCTGAATTAGTCCTGTAAAGCACTTAATTTAATTGGTTCTGAGCATATTAATAAAAACTGCCAGCTTTGGAATAGTACCAAGCAATTGTGTACAACAGGCATTGCTTCTTATTCTGGTAATAAAGAGGATATGAGTACTTATGCCACTATTTAAATTAAAATCCTAATGGATGGTGGATTTTTTTAAGCATTATTTAAAGCTCAGTAAGTTTTTCAAACTTCTTGGCTTTTTCTTTTTTTTGCTTTTTAATTTATCTAAGAATCTTTTATTGTCTTAAACTTGACAAGTCGGACATGTTTGTGGAGCCTAGCAGTGTTTTAGGACATAAATTTTGTAAAGATTCTTATGCATTTTGTTGAATGCATAAGAAATGCAGGTAAAGAACAAAGTTTATTTGAAAAATACAAAACTAAAAAAAAATCCCAAGGCAACTTGTGTAGATTCTGCTTTCTAGTTCTTTAACATACTTGTCAGTAAAGGCCCATGTGTATAAAATCTCATTACCTCTTCTGTTTCCCACTGTTGAAATACATTTTTTTCAGAATTTGTTAGCTGAATGTGTGGTATATTTGGAAGTTGTTATGTGCTAAATACAAAGATTTTAGTGAGATCACACTTATTTAGGGGATATCTCATCACTATTTAATTTCATTATTGATGTGTAAAGAAGCTTTTTCTACATTTGAGGAAGATGTTTTCAATGCTTATCTTGTGGCATCACTTACTAATAGTAGGACCATTGCAAAATTACACTGAAAAATATTCTGATGCAAAAAGCTTGGTTTATGAATATCAAGCATATCTGTGTTGCTTTGCAACCAAATTATCCCTTAATCCCTGAATGATTCAGAAAGCATCTAATGTCACTGAGTTTTGGTGTTGGCAGCTTTTTAAATTTTTATACCAAAAGTTAGGGCATGATTCTTGTAGCTCTTATAAAACAAACTGACCGTGTTACTTCAAGATAAAATTAATCTCATATGCTATTATTATACAAATGTATTTTTCTGGGAATTGTTTTTAAAATCTAGAGAAGCTTCAAAAGCTGATTTGTGGTCACGTGGTTAGTTTTAGAATTGAATTTTGTCAGTCTTGACACTTTATGGGCGCATTACCTACCGTTATCAGTAAACACCTCACCATTAAAGTGACAATTCAAAATGAAGCATATACTGAGAGTAAGCGAGTTATTTTCTTGGAGCTTCTGAATTATTTTGTTTTGTTAGCTCCCTAATCTTGGTGAGGTTTAATTGCATGGCTCTGCTCTCATGGTAAGGTAGTTTATAACTGAGTTTTGAAATAATATAAGCTTTGCTAGAAAAGATATCTAATGGGATTTTGGTAGAGGAAGAGAAGATTATGAGAGTGTTATTGCAGAGATAATGACATAATCACCAGCTTACCAGCACAGGAAGAAAAGTTGGGTGTCACTAAAAGGAAACATTATCTCAAGATGCAAGAGGAGTAGAAAATTAAAGAACGCAAGATGTGGAGTTTTTAGAATACAAAAGGAAATAACTTTTGAACAGTGAGAGCGTGGCATTTTCGTTCTGCAGTTTTGTGGGCAAAAGAATTTCCTGTCAGGTTTGACCTGAGACATTAAGTCTGCAAGAAACAAACATATGAAGATCAGGTTTCTATTTGGAATTGAGAAGAACTGGAAATGACACAAATTACACTGTAAAGAAGATGAGTATTTGCAATACCACAAAACCTGTCTAACGCTACCAAAGTGTTTCTCAGTGACAGGACAGTTCATAAGGAGGAGCATATGCAGGATTATCTTTGGACATAAACCACAATTTTTATTTTTGCATAGTGTGCCTACACACTGTGATGACATAGGTCAAGAGGTAGGACTGAGTCTATTTAAGATAATAGATTTATGCGAGAAAAGGCAATAAAAGGGAGAATGGGAGAAGGCTGCAAAAATTACAGTATTCTGAAGGATCTGTCCTTGATTTCAGAATCACAGACTGCATGTGATTTGGGGAAGCTGTGCAATTGGTTAGTACCACCTGGTGAGTCAGAGGCAGCCCTTGTGTTTTGGTGACTGTCTGATGACTGACTGAATGTGATGCTTAGGAGATTTATGCAAAGTTTTGTCTTCCTTAAAGTATGTGTCACCCCCCTCCAGCTATTAGCTGTTGGTAAACTGCTGAACTGCTTAGATTCTGGTTAATTAGCCTTTTTTTTTTTCTCCATCCAGTGGTTTTTAATTGGCAACACATCGTACAAAGTCAGTGCTGCCAGTTCTTTCTACTTCAGTGGTGTGTTTGTTGGAGCAATCTCCTTTGGCCAGCTCTCAGATCGCTTTGGGAGGAAGAAGGTCTATCTCACAGGTAACCACTGCCACCTAACAAAATGAATGAAGTGGAGGTGGTGTATCTGAAGATCAGTGGCAAGAGCCCAGTTTCTGCTGAGAGCTTGATACGCAGCAGTGAATCATGTGTTGTGATTTTTAGGGTTTTTTGTCCTTCCAGTATACTTCAGGAACAGAAGTAGGGACAAGAAATTAATATAAATATTTGACTATTCAATCACCATCTGAATATCTAGGAGGTGTTCTAGATTTGGGAATCTTATCATAAGGGCTTACTCGTGCATGTCGTGCTCACGGGATCTCCATGTGTTGCAATTAATATTTCTAGTAATTTTTTAGCAATGTTCTTACATGTATAACCTGCTAGGAATTTGTTGCACCTTTTGTCTCCTGTCAGCATGATTTAATTTTTAGGTATTTGTGATCCTCATCATGTTTTAAAGCTCATAAGCTTTTTTTCCTGTCCCCAGATCAAACAACATTTGGAACTTCATGTTTTGTGTATATATTTATAAAATTGTGTGTCAGTGGATGAGCATGTAGAATTAAAAAACGGATTATTTTTTTAAAGGAACAACCTCATTCAAAGCAGATAAAGGTGGGCCTGCTATGCAGTGCAAACTCCCCATGTACTGTCCCCTGGTAATATTTCTTTTCTCTAGTTTGTATAGACTGTTTTCTAAGAATGAGGAGAGAGATTTGGTTGTATATTTAACCTGTGGCTTCTATATGGGAATAAATATCAAGCCATCTTGAGTGGAGCCAGACAGTAGTTCTGAGTGTATGAAAAAATTGCCTGCTGTGAACTGAATTTGAAGGTTTAGTACTGCAAGTTATGTATCAGAAACCACTCCTTTTGTGTCCCCCCCGCTTTTTATGATATTGACTTGAGGTACTTAAATTTCTGCCCAAACCTGTGTTGTAGTTGCTGACTGTGGTTACTTAGGACAGATGCCACTGATAAATGCTTCTGTTTTAATTTAGGTACTCTTCTGAAATGAAACCTTCTGCCTTGTTTTCCAGGTTTTGCTCTTGACATCTTGTTTGCCATTGCAAATGGATTCTCACCCTCATACGAATTCTTTGCCATCTCTCGCTTCTTGGTAGGGATGATGAATGGTGGGATGTCATTGGTGGCCTTTGTTCTACTGAATGAGTGTGTGGGTACTGCCTACTGGGCATTAGCAGGTAAAGTTTGAGTGCCAGTGTCTTTATTGTCAGAATTTATAAATTTCAGTCTCTCACAATATTGCTTTGTTTAATATGAACCTTAGACATGCACAGTGGATGGCTTGGGGCCATTCAGATTTCTGCATCACTCAAGTTGACAAAGGTCCAGTTGAAACATCCCCTGTGAATGTTACATAGCTAAATATTCATCCAAGGTTTGTGATAGCTGAGCTTAATCCATCAGAATTTTGGACTCCGCTAAACAGAGCTCAGTGTTTGTGTGCTAAATATCAATTCTTTCATTCCTGGCAGTTCTCAAAAAGAAATGAAAAGTGTTCTTACGTAATGGGAAGACGAGACAACTGTTGTATATACGTTAAAAAAAAAAAAAAAAAAAATTGTCCTATGTGGTAATCAACCTTAGAATTTAGAACAAAAGATACAGACACCCTTAACTGTCTTGGTTGCTAGTGTTGAAGCTGTCCTTCAGATATGATGCATATAAATTGTACTGTTACAGTTCTGGGGCCTGACTTACCCAGTCTGTGACAAGTGCCAAAGAAGTGCTATGCTGAGACTGTTTTAAAACAGGGTATCTTACAAATCATGAGCTACAAATGAATACTATATATTCCTAAAAATACCGGTCTTCCAATGGTTTGTAGTATTTATTTTTACACATAGAAAGCTGGAACATGCTTATATTTGGAATTAGAAGACTTATTGTTTATGGGGCTTTGGACTCTTACTGATCTTTGCAATTAGATGTAATACTTCTGTCCTGCATAGCTGAAGGGCAGAATATTCTTTGGTTGAATAGCTTTGGTTGTGCCTGCATTGCTGAGAGAATTTTTCTTAATGAAGTGTTAGGTTGTCTGATCCCATGCGTTGAGAGTTAATGTCCCTTAAAGGTGTAATAATGTTTTGTTTTGTTTTTAATTGTATGTTAGGATCTATTGGTGGCTTGTTCTTTGCTGTGGGAATTGCCCAGTATGCTTTATTAGGGTACTTCATTCGTTCCTGGAGAACTCTAGCTGTTGTGGTTAACCTGGAAGGAACAGTCGTCTTTCTTCTCTCTCTGTAAGTTATTTTTCAAACTGAGTTTCATCAAGAAAGATGTCAAAAATAAGGAAAAAAACCCCAAACTAAACAAAAAAAACCCAATGAGCGAACCAAACAACTAAGTCAAGGTGCCTTTCTAGGATGGCATGAAATGGTGTAACTAAGGTGTTTCTCCTCAACCTCTGCCACCCCATGTTCTGTGCTCTCTTTCAACAGCAGTGCTGCAGTATTTGAAAGTGTAAGTGTACATTATATTGTATATGCATTGTTACTGTAGATGGGAACAGTCTCTAGACCAGTGTAGAAGCACATCCTATTCTTTAACTGGTATACCTTGATCTAAACCGTTGTCTGGTATGGTAGCAGACACTATATATACATGTTGAAAGATACAGAAATGTTTTTGTGGTTATATGACAACATGATGTTTCTCTTATAATTGTGCTTACACAGAAGGAACAGTGTCAAAATTGCTCGCTCATACAATCTTAAAGGTGACATGCAAAATAAAAAATGGGCAGCTTCCTTTTATTTTTCAAATGTGATTAGGAAAGAATAGGAAGAAGGCTTCTTTATTAAGAGAGTAGGGGTTTTGTGTTTGTGGACTTCAGCACTGAAGGCTATATGATGCAGTGTGCTCTTACATACTTCCTGACAGCAAAATCACAGTAACTGAAAGAAGAAAGTAACTTCAGCTGCCGTTTAAACTTAAGGATTTTTTTTTTCCATTCCAGCATCTATTTAACTTCAGTAACTAACTTTTTGAATAAAGCTTTTTGCTAAAGAGTCAACACATCCTTTCAAAGGAAGCATCAGAACTCAGGGAAAGGTCTTGGAGGCTGTTCATGAGGTGAAAGACAGATGACATTTCTGATATTTTAAAACTTAGTGGTGTTTGGGGCCTTTGGAAAAAAAAATTAACTTTCAGATCAGTATGTATAATTTTTTGAAGTGCTTTATGCTTGAGACTTAAGAGCTGTGCTCAGAGGCCTATCTTACTGTAAGAAAAGATTTTTTTAAATTCCAAATTTCACACTGCCTCCTTCCCCACCTTGCTTAAATTACTCTGTGCAGAAAATACTACCAGGTTTTTTTTTTAGCATGGGGAAGAGAACATGTACCTTTCTAAGCTCTTTTCTTTTATAAAAGCACAGAATCACTGTCCTTTAAATTTAAAGGAAAAATGTCACTTCTAGTCAGAGGCAAAAATCTTAAAAAGCTTCTGGCAAAACACTGAGGTTTGAATTAGTTCTGGGAATCTGAAAGTAGTAGAAGACGATTTGTTTTGCACGCTGTGTTGGAGTTAGAGACCTATCAAGTGAACAGTGCAGATGGGAAGCAAGAGCATGACCTTTGCACAGCCTCTGCCTTCCTGTCTGCAGGAGAGAATTTGGGGAAGCAGTTGGAAAATGAGAAATGGAGGACAACTAGTTGGTGTTACAAAAACATCCTGTGTTACTTGTAGTAATGTGGTGCCCCCTTACTTCTGAAGTCTCTGAAGACAGGGTCCTAATGATACTGTAACTTGTAACGTTGTGCATGTAACACACACACGTGTGTATGTATATACTCAATGTAATTTCTTGGTTTCTAAATTACATGTGGCTTATGTTCCCTTTCCTTTCAGAGTGCTTTGTGTCTGTTTCAATAAGTGAATTTTATACCTGAAGGGTTGTTTGAGAAGCTTCGTTATACTGAAATGTATTTCAGCCTTATTTCTGTAGACAAGTCCAGCCTCATAGAAAAGCAAAGCCCTAAAGCTGTCTGTGTATGTATGTGTGTTTCAGATTCATTCCAGAGTCCCCCCGCTGGCTCTATTCACAAGGCCGGCTGAATGAAGCAGAAGATGCCCTCTACCTCATTGCGAAGAGGAACCGCAAGCAGAAGTGCACTTTTTCATTAAAACTCCCAGCAGAGAGGAGCTCCAGAGAGGCTGGCAGCTTCTTGGATCTGTTCCGATATAAGATTCTCTTGGGACGCACCTTGATCATGATGTTTACCTGGTACTTGAAATACTTTGTAGGCCCAGCTGTGCTACTGTTGCCTCTTTAAGTCTTTGAGAGAACATGTTGCTGAGAATTGGCTCATCCTGCAGATTGTACTTATTCTCAGCCTGTGTTATTAGAGATGCTGTACCTAAAAAGGATCCTTGTATTATGGTATTTCCTTAGTGCCTTTCTTACAGGAAGCCATTTTTACAGTCTAGTTCTGAGGTGTGTTATCTTTGCATTTGTCATGCTTTTAGTCTCAGAATAGTTCAGAACTCCTTGCTTTCTGACCCTCAAAAGCTGCTGAGATTAGTGGTGCTGTCCTCCTCTTTGGCCCAGTGGCATGTCAGTACTTTCAGTCACATGGGTGGTTCTTTTTCTGTGTAAGGAGTCCACTAGCAGGTGGGTGGTCTACCTTGTCTAATGAGTGTGTTTATTTTCTGAAGAGAAAGTGCTGCCAGTGCTTGCAGTTGCTGTAGTAAGGAGCAGGAACCTATGATGCTACCTCTAGTCACTAGCAGAAATTTAATTCCAAAAGTGCCTGTTTTGTTTCAGGTAGTTCTGCTAGCCCTGAGTTCTTCTGCTGCTACTTTGAAATAAACCTTATATATGATGTGGTATGTGAGTCCTCTGGCATTACTGTTCATACAGTTGCTTTTATAATGCATATATTTGGGGAAGTTGTATTGATTAAGAAAAAAAAACAAATGGCATTGTTTTGTCGGCAGACAACACAGAGCTGTTTTCCTGTTGCTTTTCCAAATGCTTACTGCAGAATAGTTGATTTCTCTGTTCCTTAAATGAGAATTGCTGATTTCCTGAAGAATGAATTAGTGACGTGTTCCTTTCCTCTGTGTAAAGACAACAGCCAGCCAGGGTTACAAAAGAAAAGTGAAAAATCAGAATTGGAGAATGAATAAAACGGGACCAGGGTGTAGAAATTAAAAGGCAGCAGAAGTGTCATCTGAACTGTTTGAGAAAGGGTTTACACACAATTGGAAAAGTACAGATGGAAGTGAAACCTGATAAAAACAAAAAGGACAAAGACGTTTCTCAAGTCAAGTACCATGATCATATTTTAACTTTATTCTGGTTTATGCGCATTCTTCTTAAGTGTAGTCTTAACTGAATAATAAGTCAGGAATTGGGTCTGTGCAGAGACAAAATCCTTTCTTTACCTAGAAAGCATTGTGCGCTCGTAGAGAAACATTTTAGACCTATCTTCTGAAATAGCATATTGTGCCAGACCAGTGCTTTGATTTGGCAAGCAAAGCGGCAGCTCTGATTTTACTCTTTTTCTGTCTTTTGCAGGTTTGTGTGCAGCTTGGTTTACTATGGTCTTACTCTTAATGTGGGTGACTTAGGTGGAAGTATTTATGCCAATTTAGCCCTTTCAGGGTTGATAGAAATCCCAGCATACCCAATCTGTATTTACTTGATTAACCAAAAATGGTAAGTATGAAAATTATTAACCCATTCAGGGTTTTGTTTTGTTACAGTTTTTCTCAAAGATAGGTTTCCTGTATATTGCATCTCCTAGCTTATATCTGTCGTGTGGGGCTTCCTGCTTCAATTTGAAAGTGCCATTGATATATGTTTATATCAAGTAACAGTTTAACTTGCTCTCAGTAGCTCACTTATTAATGAGGCACCTAAATTTGGCTCAGATGAGGCTGATCTCCTGCATCAGTAGAACCTAGCTGTGCTGACTTCATGCTAACACAAGATGGCATTCTTCCCACCTCTGTCTTGCAATCCCCATTCTCACTGTTATGTCAAAGCTCTTGCAACTAAGCTCGGCTGAAGCTGTCGTGTGGTTTCTTGTGATAGCTGCTGTGTGCACTAGTATGTGAGCAGAGCTGTTGATTCAGACTTTTCCTGAGCCGTGATACTCTGGACAATGTCTTTCACTTTTTGTAGAATCCACCTCCCAATTTCTTCTCTACGTGTCTCCTGAGGAGCTTTACAAATGTGCACACACAGCGGGAAGCAAATCAAAATCCTAGAAATTGTCAGCCACTGCATAAAGGCTTCTTGGTGCTCATTTTGTTAAGAGTGCAGTAGAAGCTTGTTTAAAAACAGTGTGAGAGGAAGTGTTTGTGGGAGATGACATTCAGAATTTCCAACTGCAAATAAAGAGACAACGTGAATTTAGAGGACTCATTGCTCTGCAAACTACAGATCTAATGCAGAATAAAGCTTTGTTATCCTTGCACATCAGGTTTGGTCGGAAGCGAACATTGAGTGCATTTCTGTTCCTGGGAGGACTGGCTTGTCTTATTGTCATGTTTCTTCCTAAAAAGAAAGGTAAATATTTCCTTTTGTTTCTGGAGTATGTGATAAGAATTGGTAAACACAGCATCCTACAACATAAGAATTTGATGGTCGCCAGTAGATTACACTCATACCACATGTGACTCTCAATTTTTGAAGCCAGAAAAGTTAACTCACAGAAATGATATGCAGCAACCTTCCTAAAACTTCAAGGAAAGCTTGTTAGAAAGGTTTGGAGTTGAACTTTTGTCTTTGGATTCTGCCCTTTACTTCTGGTCACATCAATCACTCCTTTCCAGTGTTTCTGACTTGGGATTATCTCCGTTAGCCAAATGATAGGTCAGTGTAAGTAGTACCCGTGCAACTTGTATGCATCTCTCCAAGTGAAAGACCGATGTGAAAAGATCCCAAGAACTGAATGTTGGGGCAAGCTTCCATCTTTTCCTCACTGTTCTGTAATGTTCAAGACTGGTGTGATTGTGGTATTAGTAATGTGGCTACATAACTTACAGTTCAGAGAGCAGTCGGAAAATCTTCTGATGCAAGGGGTCTTTAAGAAATGTGAAATGAAATGTCTTTTTTGTAAAGACACACTAACGTTCATTTCTTCATTTTCGGATGTTTTTCAAAATGATAGAAACAAAATTGCACAATGAGCAATTTTTCCTTTTAGACCTAGGTACATGAGTTCATCTCAGCTTGTAAGATTTGTGCACGTATAACACCTGTCATAAGGAGAGAAAATGCTTCAAATGTTTGAAGCATGAATCAAAAAGATTAAACATTTATGATGAGAGAGTGCATCAGCTGTTCTAGATGGCAATGAATCTAATAGGTAAAACCCTTTTTTTAAAGGGCTGCAACTCAAATTTACAGAAATATTCCAGATGCTAGACCCCAGACACTCAGATATTCTGGTTAGGCTGGTAGTAGTCATCAAGTGGTTTTTGCATATCAGTCCAAGTATAACTTGAAAAGACAGAGATTTTTCAGAGGACAGAACTGCAAGACCCCAGGAAGTCAGCTGTGTGCTGAACTGCCAAAGTCAGCCAGGAGCAAAGTGCCTTAGGAAGCAAAACGGCTAGCTGGCCAGAAGCAAGCACCTGTCTACTGAGCATGATTTATTCAAATCAGTAATGGCTTATGCTGTGGCCTTCCTTGGTAAGCATTTAACGTGTGTTCTGATGTGCCTGGTACAAGTGAATAAGCACTGGCTGTTCAGACAAAACTGAGCTGGCTGATTTGGTATGGTTCTTTACAGCATCTTCTTGTCTTTTGTTTTTCTTCCAAAGTACTAATGTTAGAAGCATGTTATCATACTATGGAATTGACACTGAATAGGGCTCTTTTTACTAAGAAAACCTTGCTCACTTTTGAAAAATGTATCCATTATTCTTTTCTTAAACCAGTTCTGTTGGTAAGTTCAGTATTTTTAGCGGTAGACTCAGAAAATGTTGAGGTTTAGTTTCAGCTTTTACTACGTTTATAGGATTTTTATCTTACACTTCTACAATTTGATGTTCTAGTAGAGCCTTAATGTAGAATTTCAGTGCCTTAAAGATGTCACTGTAAGACCAAGGAAAGGAAAACTCAGCTTCTCTTCTTTTCTGGTGTTGAGCAATAGTTCAGTTCTGTAGTCTCTGGGACTGTTCAGTCATTTAACCCAGTCTTTTTCTATTGGATTTCATTTAATAGAATGCAAACAATTTTGGGCTAGTAGAAAGTCTGCCATGAATTTTAAATCCATATAACACACTATGGAAAAATAAAAAAATGGAGAGTTTTCCTCTTTGTACAAATTTGATTGCACAAATAAAGGTAATGAATCTGTAGATACGGAATATAAATTATGTTGGATGATTTCTGCCATTGCTGCCTAAAAGAAAGCTCCTTGGATTCTTTTGTTTTGAGAGTTCTCCTGAAGGTACAGACCACCTCTGACTGCTGTGCTTTAATAGAAGAATGCTGGGCTGCCATAGCAGATTATTCAGTAGATTCCTTTTCACTCCATACTGTTGTATGATTGAAATGATTACGGAGATGTATTTGAGTGCTGGAAAGCCTTAAAAGGGTCACATTTTCTCTACCAGATACTGGAGTATTTGCAGTGGTGAATAGCCGCTCTCTGTCTTTGCTGGGGAAACTGACAATCAGTGCTGCATTTAACATTGTCTACATCTACACATCAGAACTTTATCCCACAGTGATCAGGTAACACAAGTTAATTTTAAGGTCTTCATTTTTCTAGTTCTCTTACCTGATCACACTTTACTTCTCTTACCTTTTTCTATTAACTATACCTTTTCATTTGAGATTTTGTTATATATAATTATCTGTATTTCTATACGCTAAATTTCTTCCTTAATCCTCTTCTCACTTCCTTCTCCCTCAAATTTGCAGTGTTGTCTTCAGACTAACCGTATTCTTTATGTAACAGTAAAATACTCCTTTGGCTGCTTGGTATGCCCACAGCCCTCCTCCCACTGATGAGGATAACAATAGTATTTCTGATATTTCTTTAATGAGTGATATCTTTAACTTTTTCAGTGCTTTATTAAACATTTGTACTTGCTTAACCAGTAACACTGAAGATGACTGGTCAATAAGCTTTGTAAAAGTAACTTGATGCTTCACAGGCCATATGTAAGCAACAGTAAGGTTTCGCTCACTGGAGGCAGAAGTACATCGTGCTTGTGCTGACAGAGCAGACAAAAGTATCTATTGTACGGGTCCAATTTTTTAACAGATATTTTAAACAGGTATTCTTGTTGATGATCAGCCACCAGTGAAACTATACTGTGGTGTTTCACAGGTGGGCAAATCTGCTGATACATAGGATTTGGCTAAAGGAACTTAGCCAAAGTTTCAGGCAGAGACAAGATGCTTTAACTGAAATCACACTTTTTTTGCCTCTATATGTGTATGTATGTTAGAATTCTGAATGTGCAGGGGATTTTTGCTTCTCTTTAAGCACAAAGCATATGTTTCAATTTCTGTCTTGGGATGCTTTCAGTTATATTTGACTTTTCTTTGCCAGTTAATGTGGTCAGGGTCATGACTGAGGGTTTTTTTCCCTTGCTCAATGGCACTTTTCAAGTCATAATTTCTTCTATGCCCATGTCAGTGATTAATGATTTTTGTTTTCTTCTCAGGAATGTTGGAATGGGCGCCTGCTCCATGTTTTCCCGTGTCGGTGGAATCATTGCTCCTTTCGTCCCGTCGTTGGTTTGTCTGAACTTCTTACTGTTATACATTTTTGTTTTGTGCCTCTGATGGTGGGAATATTTTGGATAAATTATGTATATAAACTAAATACATAAATTGTGTGTCTTAACAGTATCATGGTAGGCCAAAGGCATTGCGATACATTCTGTGTGATTAGACAAAAACTCAGCATTATTTAGTTCAGAAGGTGTTTTAGCCTTGTAAGAATTTGGGGACTTAGCTAGCGGACTTTAGCAATATAGTAATTTCAAAATACCAAGACGGTGATACCCAATTTTAAACCCGAAGCGAGCAATAGCAAAAACCCCACATAGTTAAAAGATCTATTCCATCAAGATAAAGCATATGGGCTCAGTAACTTGTATTTCTGAGAATAAGTTAGTTTTACTGTGAGTGCGCTTCATTGAATATCCATGGATTATAATTATCAGCAAAGTGCTTCATCTTTCAGTGAATGAAGATGATTATGTGGACACCTGATATACCAGCAAGGCTTTTGAGAACAAACTTCACAGCAGTCTGTCAAAGCAAAGAAAAATTCTGAAGAACGAAATGTGGGGATGATACTGTTATTTTCCTCTACATTCATCGTCTTAAGTGTATGCACGTAAAAGAGTGTGCCAGTTTTTCACACAAACTGCTTGCTGAGGTCAAGTGACAATTACTTTAATGTGACAGGTTTCATCTGGAATAACTTTCCTCTCTGCCATTCGCCATCTTTTGTCAGGCAGAGGGCTAGCAAAAGGGCAGGTGAGAACAGTGAGCCTTTTAATCTGCAGAATGAAACATTGGGTAGGTCAGAGTGTGAGCACCTCTGGGGTACAACAGGCAAAGCCAGGACTGGTGCAGGTCTCCCAGGCAGATTTAATAGGCAGCTGTTATGTAGCAGTTGGGGCATCCATTGTGTTGTATCTGGCAGAGATTTGGCACTGTGGGAGACACAAATCTTGGATCATCATGTTTGAAGGTGTCCAATGGACATTGGTTTGAGGAAAGAATGAAGCATCTTTTTGTGCAATTTCTTCAACTATTTTAATACATTTTTCAGTATCTTTTGTCTGGGGCTCTTTATAAAAAGGGTAGGAATGGGAAAAGTTAATTGCTGAGATAAGAGATGAAATGTTTCTCTTGTATTTGATCACAGCCTGTTATTTTCTCAGTTTAGAATTGCTCTTTACTATACAAAGTGATTTTTTTGAAACAAACAGCTAAACTCTTGCTTGTTTTTTTAAATGAGCCTGCTTCTACTGGCCATCTGAAAGTGAAAATATGTATTTTGGAGCTATATTGTAGATGACTTATTTTTGCACACACCTTTCCCCAGTGTAGTTTTGTTTGTAACAAGCTATGTGAAAACAGGGACGGATATCAAAGGAGGAGTATAAACATTGCTTAGGTTGTCAGGGGTGATGACAGGAAGGCCAAAGCTCAGTTGAAGCTAAAACTAGCACGGAGCACCAATAGGAATTCCATCAGCTAAAGGCAATTTAGAGAAAATTTTTAGCCTGTTGTTGAATGGGATGGACATCCTGTTGACAAATGAGAAGGAATAAGCTGAAATACTTAACACTTTTGCTTTAGCCTTCGTAGACAAAGCCTGATCCCAGGACTCTGTGTGTATCAGCACTGTTGAGGAAGCAGAGGGCCAGCTAACAGTGGAGGAGCAATAGGTACAAGAACACTTAAAGCTGAAAGCTTTCCATTCCATGGGATAGGATGCCCTAAGAGGTGGTGAAAGAGCTGGCTGTGATAGTGAGGCAAGTGTCCATCATCTGTGATAAACCATTCTTGTAGAGAAAGGTCACTGATACCTGTGGAGGGGAGGAAAAAAAAAAGCTAGTGCTATGTGTGTCTTTCTGATCTTAAAGTGGATCCATGGAGTTACAGGCTGAGCAGCTCAAACTGTCTCTGGGAGGATCATGGGATGTGACCTCTCAGTTTGTTTTTGAGCATGTGAAGGCCAAGAAGGTAATCAGTATCAGTGAACATACATTTACTAAGGACAACTCATTCTCAGCCAGTTTGATTTGATAGTCAGCCATTTTATCGCAGAAGGTAATGTGGATGAGGAGAGGGAAGAGAGCATGAAAGGCCTTCTGTAAGGATTTTGATGCTGTCCTACAGCATTCTTGATTGGAAACTGAGGAAGTGTGTCCTGGATGACAGGAATATTGGATTTGAATGTTGCATGGACGACCAAGCTCAAAGGGATAGTGACAGGCTCAGCATTTGGTGGTCGGTGACAAGTGGAAGATAAGACGGAATACATCCTCCTTGTATTTTTAGAGGATGCAAAATAAGAAGGAGCGATTGACATACCACATGGTAGATCTTGAGTCCAGTGGGACCTTTTGGGCTAACAGAAGTCCCATGAAGGCCAACGAGAAGAATAAAATTCTGTTTCTGGTGTGGATTAATTACATGGTTGGTACAGGCTGGGAACCATCTGGCTGAGTAGCAGCCTTGCTGGAAGAGACCCAGGTACTTCAGTGGATGACAAGTTAAATGGGAGGTAGCAGTGTCCTCTCATCACCAACAGGCAAACTTCACACTGACCTACATCAGGCCAAATTCAGTATGTGGCCCACAGATTAAGCGCCCTCCCACTTCTAGAAGGATGTTGAAAAATCTGGGGAGGGCCTGGTGGAGGGTAGCCAAGATGGTCAGGGGCCTAGAGCACATGGCTTCAGATGAAAGCTTGAGGGAATATTGCACCTTGGATCTTCCCAGCAGCGTGGAACAGTTCAGCAGGGGTCAATGGCCACCAGCTTTGGCTTGGGGGTTAGATAGGTGTAATGGGTTTACATGGCAAGGTTTTGGTAGTGGGGGGGCCACAGGGGTGGCTTCTTTAAAAGTTGCTAGAAG
>JAVKLA010000030.1:3827130-3844803 GCA_034782735.1 Sagittarius serpentarius | reverse complement strand
TCCCTCTCCTGTTTAATTAAGGAGGGGGAGTGAGAGAGTGGCTTTGGTGGGTACCTGGCGTCCAGCCAGGGTCAACCTGTCACAATAGGAAATTTGGAAAATACTCTTTTTGAGAGCCTTAGCGCAGCCCTGGAACAGTCTACTCAGAGGGGGAATCTCCATCCTTGGAGTTTTTTCAATACTTGATTACACAAAGCTATGATTGGCCTGGTCTGGTGTTGGCTGTAGTTGTGCGTAGAGTAGGTGGTTGGCCTAGGTGACCTTGATCTCTTGCAACCAGCATGTCTGTGATTCTGTGATATCTCTTCCCCACTACAAAGTGATGTTGTATTTGTTAAAAAGTACATATGTTATGGGTGAGAATTGAGTATAAATTCAGCAGGCATTTCTTCTAAAGTCCATCCCAAAAATCTGTGTGGATCTTGTCGTGTTGATAAAATACAATTGACAATATTGGTTTAAAAAGACCAGTAGGATTGGTAACTTTTATGCTAAATATGAACACAAACACTTGCCAGGTGGAATGGTTGTAAAGGTTATGTGCTTTAATATGCAGTATGAACTAGAGGGAACCAATCTCAACCTAACTGTCTCTGTTCTTTTTTCCAGAAATCTGTACAGTGGTCTCTGCCTTACATTGTGTTTGGAGCAACTGGTCTTTTGTCTGGGCTCTTAAGTTTATTGTTGCCAGAGACCTTAAACAGCCCTTTGCTAGAAACTATTTCAGACCTGCAGGTATGCTCGTACTGGAGGCTGGGTGATGAAGCCATGTCATTGCAAGCCCTAGATGGCTCACAGGTATATTCATTTTTTCCCTAGTACTTCTCTGTTGTGTTTATTTCAGCTGTCAGCTTGAATATGCCACTCTAAATAGATTAGGATGGTGATTCTTGGCCTGTGGAGGATAGGCCCCAAGGAGATACAGAAGATAGTTTAGTAACCTTACCATCACGTCTGAAATGTTGTCTGGAAATGCAGGCTGAAACATAGCTGGGTTAATTCATCCCTTCCAGGCCAAAAGCTTACAGTCTTTTCCTTTGGGATAAAGCACTTGGTGGTGTCTGTGTCTCTCTAATCTCTAAGATGGATTGCCGCAGCATACTTCATGCAAAGCTGGCCATTAAAGTTTGAGAAGTCCTAGATGTTAAAGAAAACAGAAGCCTGTTTGTGAAGGGCTGTTCTCAAACGCAGCACACTGTTTCTGCCCTGACGTGCACTGGCTGTTCTGCAATGTCAATTATTAGGTTGATTCTGGGAAATGAGATTCGTTGAAAACTTTGAAACTACAAAACTCTTAGACATAAGCATAAGTAAATGTGGCAGCAGGATGCTTTTCAGTGAGGTTTTCTTGATCTTGTTTTTTCACATCACTTTATGCTTTGTCAAACTCTTGGACGCCTCTTGATGTGTGCACATCTTCCACTCGTGTGGAGGTTTTCTTACGTGGCTGCTTCTATGTGAATGGAGTGGGATTAGAGAGAAGTAGCTAGAGAGCTGGAAGTGGGCATTTGAATTTGGGTAAGGCTTTAATGTTCAGATCCTGGTCCCAAAATTTTAAGTATCAATGGACTAAGAAAAATTGAGTAAGTGGTCAGAAGACTTGAAGAGCAACTCATAACAAAAACAGTTAGCAGTCCCATTAGGTTGAGATGAGACAGGATCCTTAACACCGTTTACTTTCATTTGATTAATTTTTGGTCAAGCAGCCTGTGATTCACAAGTAGTCAAACTTATTTTCAGAGAAATCAGGAGACAGAGTAACATTTTATTTCTAGAATGAGAACAGTTGCTTCCTTTCAAAGGCTTCAACATTTTGCCTTGCTTACCAGTTTTAGGTGTAATAATTCTTGACAGGACAGCACAGTTTAGTGTCAAAAGCACCCTTGAAGAAAGCTTGAAAGATGCAGCCCTGTAACAATTGATTTTATACTTTAGCTACTTTACATGCACATTTTATAAACATTTTTAACCATACTGGATAATGTGTTATGGCACCGCATTCTTGCTGGCTATGCAAATCCATCATACACATTTACCTCGAGTTTACACCAGCTGTTATTTTGGTAATTACATCGTTATTGCATCTTAACTGTGCAGATGGCTTACTAACAAAAAACAGTTCTAGCAAACAGTGCAGGTGTTACAGCTTGGGGGAAGCCACATTTTTATTTTCCTTTCTAACCAAGTAAGGTCAGTATTGCCCTTTGAGGTGACAAGTATTGTCTGTCTGTATTTGCACAACTTGGTTCGCTTATGTCAAGCAGTCTTCTCAGGTTTAAACTTTCCCTGCTTGCACTTCTGCAGGCTCCTTAAAAATTCCAACCTGAACAGGATCCACAAAATAAAAAAAAATTGAGAACGTTCTTCGGGAACACTTTTCCCCAGATGGATTAAAATTATTGAATGCAAATGAAAAAAAAAACATTGTTCAGGCCTGAAGTAATCCTGTAACTTCAGTGAAGATGTATCTGGAATGTCTGTGACACTTTAGGGGTTTATTTTAAAGCTCACAAAGAAAGCACTGATAAAATGGAAAGCTGTTAAACATTAACCCTACTTGACAAGGCCATGGAGAGGTCTTACGAAGCTGCTGTAAGAAAGATGTAGAATTTATTTGGCATACTCTGAATTCCCCTGGTGGAATTCATTGTCCTTTTGTACCACTTTCAAGATAACATGCATTCTGGTTGCCCAGAATGGAGACTTTGTCCCTGTTAACATACATGAATGTGATACTCAAGTTGGACAGCATCCAGTGATAGCCTGACTTTCCTCAAATAATTTAAAAAATCCAGAAAAAAGCATAACACGATACCCTTTATATCTTCTGACAGGTCTTAGTGCTCAAACTGTTTGAAATTCCTTTGCAGTTAACGCACGTTGCTGTAGCAAAACTCCTCTGAAGACAGATCTAAAGCTACAGATTTTGCTTGCATGGTACTGTCAGTCAGGAACATGATTTCCATTTCTCTATTTTTTCACCTTCTCTCTCACCCTTCTTTGCATATGACTAGGCAGGCAGAAGTCTTAGGGTGGATACAAGCATACTGGAAAAAAAAAATCCTAAATACTCAAACTAAATGGAGTTCATGCTAGCAAGAGAATCTTTTTTAACTGGAATAATTTGTATCACTTCCATGGAAAAAAAGCTGCAGTGGCCAAATAAAAATCAATTAGCTGTAATTAGCTGACTTTAGTTTTGGTATATGACATAAATTATGTTGTTAACTACTCCAGCTGGTGTCCTTTTATGCCTATAATAGGGAGTTTACTTTCTGAACATACGAAGTGATAATGTGTTTTCCCTTTTCCATAATACCTTTAGTTGATATTGCAAGGGGATGTTTTTAATTAAACTTGCATAGAAAAATGCCCATGCTACACATGGAGAAGTAGTAATTCAGGATGGAGAAGTATTTTCCTGATCAAGTAATCTGTGTTCTGAGCCTCTGTTTCCAGTAGCTCACCACCAAGTAGGGATCTTAGACTTAAATTAAGAAAGCTGAGTGACAGAATTATCACTTCAGAACCATTCTAGCTGGTCTCTCTCCTGCATGCATTTTCTAGTGTACTGATGGAGCAGAGAAAGTCCATACACTAGAAGTCCGTCTCTTTTAAAGAGATTTTGAAGAACCAAGGGCACAAAGAAATCTTAATTCACATAATCTTTTACAAAGTTTTAATACAGTGATTTGACCTGTCTTTTCTTACTTCTTCTCTACCAGCATTCCAGCAGAGGTGTGATGGTTCGTGTTTACTTCTTTTAAGATTTAGTGGCTTCTGCACTAACCAATGACTTCATTTTTGTTTCTAGTCTGGAGACAAAGACAGTTCTGCAGGGAGTGGAAGTGAAGATGAGGAGTTTTATGATGCTGATGAAGAGACTCATATGATCAAGTAATGAAAAGAAGAAACACTGGCCTATTTTATGCCTTTTCTTACTTGTCCAGTCAGTCCAGCTGTAAGACGAGTACTGGGGACCTCGCCTGTCAGGGAATGTAACTGGGCAAGCGCTTGTGTTTTTCCAGACTAGGAGAGGGGTTTGAGTACTGTTCAGACGAATTACACCACCGATGCTCTCCGTACAAGACAGCTATTCAGATTCTTGTGGTTCAGAATGACAGTGCATGGACTGCATTTGAAGCCAGGTGAGACAGCAAGGGTGGGATCATGTATTTCTGAAGCCTAGGAAGTTACCTAGGCTTAGACAGATTTGGACAGCTCATCAATGCACATGTTTGTATTATTTTCAAGGTGGTTGATTTTAATTCAGTATAAATTGATAAACTTGAAAACATCCACTGTTCTTTTTCTGTAGAGTGAAATTGGTCACAGAATGTGCTGTGTGCTACTCCAGTGGGAACAAATTCCTGAAATTGTATGTTAAAATGGTGTCTGCATATTGAATAGGGGGGAAGCAACTATGAACATAAGGTTTCTCTCTCTGCACACAGACACCTGTATAGAGCTATAGGGTGCAGCTAGTTAGTCGTGAGCTGTGCTTTAACTTAGTGATAATGGAAGGCTGGGAGGAAGGACTACAAAAAAGAGCAACCATAAAACCCGCAGACATAAAGGACATTACTGATTTTATTTTTTTTCCCTTTTCACCCACCAAGCATTTTCTTGCGCTGTCTTATGCATACATTTGCCACATGTTCCCCATATCTCAGCACTGCTGTTTATAGCTTTGCCTGCTTTTAGCTTGTCCTCACTTTGCCATAAATATTGAAGCTCCGCAACTTCTCTGTGCAGTGAAGTAATTCTGTGAAGGATATAGTTTCATGAGTGGGACATAGGTGAGGTATTTATCACATACTGTGTGTGTGAGGTGTGTGTTAGAGTATATAGCTTGTGCTTGTGGACCTATCTGTGTCTTTATTTCTGGAAGAAACTTAACTCTGAAGTGTTAAGAGCAACTATGGGTTGCTGTTACATTTTGGGGATTGTTGCCAGGAAGCTGCTAGTATTTATTTAAAAATCTTGTGTGTAGATAAAGTTCTCATTTAAAAAAAAAAAAAAAAAAAAAAAACCCAAACCTCTTTGAGACACCATTTGGTTACTTGTTTTTTAACCAGGTGCTTGCTCAAGCACTTGGTTACTTGACCTTGTTGAGGAAGACAACTTCACTCTCCTGTTTACACTGAACTTTCTGTAAGTGCTTCATTAGAGGGATATGGAATCTTGAAATATGAAACATGAACATGTTCCAACTACAAAGATGAGGCCTTACAAGGATTCAGTTTTCTTGATTACATTGTCATCTTCATCCTCTAACCTGTGGCTTTCTATTTATTAAGATTGATTTCCATAAAATGTTTGTTAGTCTTTATAGTTGGAGTTCCTAGCAAAGTGCCACACAATGGCAGCAAGTACATTGTCAGGCCCGCTAGCCATTTTTGTGGATATTAGACTAAAAAACTGGATTAAAAAAAATCTAAACACTGACTGCTGAATATTTCCTGGTTAAACTGGAAAGCTCCTTTACTCTGAAAGGAAGTGAAAGTTAACAGCATCTGAAGTTTGCAGCTAGCTGCTTGAACTTTGTTCACTGGGAACTGTAACTCTGAGCAAAGTGCAACTACCCTGGTTGGCGCAGAGGGCAGCCTGGAGACTGCAGATTCATGCCTGCAGTACGCCCACTTGGCCTGAACTTGAGCCAGGCATTGACTGTGAGCAAACCTGGGAACTTCAGTCCTGTGGACAATGTGTCAGTATTGTTGTGATTTTTCACCTGTGTTATGAGCTTCACTAGAAGAATTGCAGCTTGCAGTCTTCACTTTGTTTTTTCCAGGCTATTGAATAGTTGTTGTAGATGTGGCAGGGCACTTTTAAATGCAGCTGGGTAGTCTTTCTGCCTTATTTGGCCCTTCTGTATGCAAGAAAATTGCTCCAAATAAGGTACTTGGAAATACTTGGAAAGGTTGAATCTATTTGTTCAAAGAATTTTTTTTAGTTTTGCATTCACATTTTGAATTATGGACAGCTGGAAAAATGACTTTGTTGCTGATGGCTTCTAAATAAATAAAACCTGCTTACTTAGAAGCAAACAGTGGTAAGCCTGGCAGTACTAACCTGCTGCCAAGATCCAACAGGTTTTTTTAAGGTGTTTGCTGTCTCCGTCCCTCTTAGGATGGTAGGTTGAGTACATCACCTGCGAGGCAGACGGGAGCTGTTAGCCTTCTTCCCTCCATAGTTTTACTGTCATTAGCTGCTACTGGCAACCTTGGTCAAGCTGCGGAACACCTCAACATAATTTTTATTAGAACAGTAGGATGCTGTAATGGTTCAGGTGGAGGAGATCACTCATTGCAGGACTTGAGTTGGATTTTGTGACAGTCCTCAACTTATAATTAAACTTGCCTCTCCACTCATGCACTTTTATATCATAAGTATACATATTTAAAATTGCAAAAACAAGAGTGAAGAAAACATCAGCAATTTTTTCCATAAAAGTTGCTGCTCTTTTTTTAACCTTAAATCTGTCCCATGTTTGCACCTTTGGAATTTAAAGGGCAGCATCTTTTTTTGTCAACCATAGGAACTCTGTCACTTTCCCTGGCCAATTAATTCAGAAGTTTTCTAGGAGAGAAACCCTCCAGGAGGAGCTCAGCAATGTAGTATCAGGCTTCTTACAATTACTTGCTCTTCTTCTTTGTGTTCTGAAGTCCAAATCCATTAGGTGCATTCAGTTTCTTTTCAGAGGTTTGTTTTATAAGAACTGGCCTTTTGATACAGAAGACCTGTAGGATCCCTTTTTTTTCCCATGGAGTGTAATGCTTTATAGAATTGAGATACTTGTGCTCTATGTAGCATTCACTGGGGAGAGATGCTGCACAGTGCTTTGTAGCCTATGTGGTCAGCATTTTCTCTATCTAGATGGAGCATTACTGCTAAGCAGAAGTTCTTCAGTTGAACAGTGCCTGCTGCTATGGGTCTCACAACCATG
Organism: Sagittarius serpentarius; assembly: GCA_034782735.1. Classification (NCBI taxonomy): domain Eukaryota; kingdom Metazoa; phylum Chordata; class Aves; order Accipitriformes; family Sagittariidae; genus Sagittarius; species Sagittarius serpentarius. The sequence goes on along the minus strand of JAVKLA010000030.1, from coordinate 3,837,854 downwards.
TTACTTGAAAGCCCAAGTCAGAAGGTCAGAGAGAACTTGTGACTTTGAAGTTGTATGTAAGCAGTCTGCCTAGGCCCAGTTAATCAGTCTTGGCGTTTGGGCAGTAAGTTTGCCCTGAGGAGCTACTGGAGAACAGAGGCTGCTACAGCACTAGATGTATCACTGTTTGACATACTGTAATGCTAAAAGTCTGAGACCCAGTATCCTTGCAATAGTTGAGTGAAGTATGACAACCTTACCCACATTTTTTTGCTAGAGTAGCTTTGTATACTAAGCAGCCTACACTGTTAACTGGTTTTTGTGTTGTGCAGGCACTAGGATACCCCACCCCTGAGATGGGAATTCCTTCCCTGGATTCCTTTGGTTTTGTAGCTGTCAGTTTTTTTCAGCCAGCTCACTTAGTGGGATTATGCTAGAGATGAGAGAGGCTTTCCCATGGTGCTGATTAGTCAGATCTTAATGCTGTCTTAGGTGAGGTATGTTTGGGATTCTTCTATCTGGGGACCTTACAAGTGATACTTGAATACAGCTAGGAGTAAAGGAAAGTGACAGGTCATGTGAGACAGTGGAGGAGAATCAGCTGCAGGGAATTGAAAGAATAGAGGATTCAACAGAAGCACTTTAGGGCAAGGTAAGTGAAAACACAAGACAGTAGCCGTTGGGTGGAAATACCTTTCTGGTTGCTTGTGTTGACCTGAAGCTTCTCCTTTCAGAGCTAGCATTGGTTCCAGGATGTCTTACTGGGGACACCAGTTTCATGATTTCCTTTTTAATGTCAGCTTTGTTCAGCACTGTGACTTCAGCGATGAAACATTTGGTCAATATAAAATATGGCATGGTTCTGTTTTCTTTTGGACTCGGCTTCTCTATGAAGTGGCATGTCACTGAAATCATTACAATTTGTAAAGCCCTTTTTTGGAGAATGCTGTATAACTGGTCATCGCTTAATTTGCCAACGTCCCTTTAGAGAGGTAGGATTAGACTTATTTGATGCATTTTTGTCACACAACTTCTTTTGAAGTGATACTTCAGCCTTCTAAAAGGATTTTACTACCTGGCTATTTTTGATAGGCTGAAGACAATAGAATAGGGAAGTGATTTGGCGAGTTTATTTTTTCAACTGCTTCCACTGAAAACAAAGCTAGTGCTTTGCATTTTGGGATTGGGAGGGAGTTCAGAGACTCCCTGATGCACCAGAAACTTAGAAGTTCTGTGTTAAAGGAGGGCCACAGGTGACTTGGTGTTCAGGTGAGGGTGCTGGGTGAAGAACATTTCCACACATCTCCAGAGACACCTAATTAATATGGAGCAGGTTGTAGCTAGTTGCCACCTTTGTTACAGTCAAGGCTTTAAGGATTGCAGCCATGTGTTCTTGTGCTTACAGTGCACAATCCATGCCAGGGTTTTCAGACTGTATGGATGTACTGAGGTTAGCAGAATATCCTTTGCAGAACCGTGGGGAGCACAGTTGAGCCGTACATTTTCCAGCCTATTTCACCTAAGCATGTAAAAGCCGTTCACAAGAGAATGTTTTTGTTGTACTGAGGAAAAGGGGAAAGTGAGGAACAAACTTACTTTCTTAGAGTGTGGTAATGGAAACATTTGAGCTAAAACGCTTGTTCCCGAATCTTCTGCATAATCACCGAATGCAGATTGGGTTAGTATTATTTTGCTGTAGCTGAAGGATGGTGTGCTATGTGTACCCTTTTCTGCCCTGTTAGAGCTTCTTTGATCATGCTCTTTGACACAGCTGAATCTAGGCATCTCTGCATGTGAGTTGTGAGCCTTGCAGTAAGTATGTCAGAAAAGCCCAAGAGCGGTGCTGTCATTTGATGGTGGAAGTTAGTCTGGCCTGACACGCTTAATGCCTGTGTCGGAAATGTCTATATTCAGCTGTTTACCAAACAGGACACTTAAGGTATAGCTGTATTTTGAGTCTCATTGCTTGTATCTTACTACAAGATTTATTAAGTGGAAGAAAGATACTTCCATAAGAAAACCTCTGTGACACATCTAAATGTGCACTTCAAGGGTGAACAAATTTATACAGAACTTTGCCATGCTATGTATTTTTAATGCCTTGTCCAGTCTGTTGTAGCCTTCTGACTTTCCAGGTGCTACTGTTATTTAAGTCTAACAGAGCTGGGCAAAACTTTCACCTTGATAGTCTGAATCTACTAAACTCTTTCATCTTTTGATACTAATTGCTGTTTCTGTCATTCTGAAAAAAGCTCCTAATGGGGAGCAGATTTTTCTGTTTAGTTTGAAGTGCCTGTTTCATAAAAGTCATCTTTAATTTCCTCAGCCAACTTCAAATGGGACTGTGTGTAAAGTAACATCATAGAATTGGATTATATAAGTGCCAAAGACAGTTTTTGCTGGAAAGCAGTGGTCCAAAACTAGTTCTAGCTGCATTCTTTTGGAATTTTTCCATGCAGCCTGCTAAAACTGGTATTTACGAGCATCTCCGGAGCTTTAGGGGACAGAAAGAGTTACCTTTGCTTGTCTTTCGTTGCTCAGTTCACTTAGGTAGCTTTTGTTTCCGGGAAACCAAAGAAATTAAATGAAGGATTTAAGGTAAAGTGTAGGTTTTGTAGACCATGCAGAGTTTTATACCATGTAGCCATTACAGAGAAATCTGCAGAGCCTGTTTGCTTCTGAGTTGCAAATGTCAAAGCTTATTCTAAGACTGATAAAACCTGGTTAAAAACTGCACATTGGAATTTAGTTCATTCAACAGCCTTAAAAATTAGCATTGCTAATAACAGCTTGCCTGGAGCTTCATAGGATCTAGCAGATTTCTATAAAATGCACAGTCTGTTTGAGGCATTGCTGAATAATAATGTCTAGAGTTTAAATCCTTATTGCAACTAAAATTCACTGCAAGTCAGCCCTATCATGGCCGCTTGTTTTCCAGTAAACAGGCAGATGGCTAAAAGTCTATGTAGCAAGAGCTGGCTGCCCCCAGAAGAATGGTTTAAAAGAAATAATCTGTTTTCTCCAGGGTGAATGGAGAATGAAGCAGGACCATGGGGTGTCAGGGTCCTCTCATACACAGCAAGCTTATAGAATGGAGTATGTTTAAATAAGTACTTGCCCACCCTCATTTATAAAAGGTTTGTAGAGGAAACAGGTCTTAAGTGTACATGTTACTGCTTCCTACCAATGCATCTGAGGTGCTCATGTTATACCTACTTTATTAGGAGGCAGGCAAAAAGTGTGGCAGTAAGAAAACCTTTGCCAATATTGAAAGTTAGATTTACTTGAATGTCCCATGAGAGGTATCTGGCACGTCTGTGTTCAAACAATGTTTTTAAATGATGGAAATGTGATTGGGAGACAGGCGTTTCTGATGTTAGTTTGTAGAAAAAAAATAATCAGTATTGCAGACACTGATGAAAATTGTTAGAGTAGACAACTGCTAGGTGATTTGTGATAAAAGAATTTATTGTGGTTGCTGTGATTTCACATATGCCTCTAAAAGACTGGTTTCAAGTATTTATTTGATCCTTGTCACTCCCCAAAGTAGAACCCAAATTTTATTTTGTTCTTGTTAAAATTTGAGTAAGTTGTGTAGAAATTGGACATGTATTTTTCATATGAATATTTTTATTGCACTACCTTTCCTTCCTGAATCTAATAATATTTTGATTTTTTTAAGCTACCTCTTTATGTTGAGCTTTTTTGTCAATTTTGTATTTAATTGATTTTTAGGAAACTACAGAATATCTTCTTTATTTATGTGGGAATCCATGACTTAAAGACCACAAGTCCTCCTTCTGTTTAAAGTTTTTCTTAAAGGCCTTTTAAATTTAATTAAAAGACTTAAGCTTTTGAAGGAGCAGGATAGTTACACAGTTACAACATGGGTTCTCCTGTGTGTACTGTGTTTGCTTTTAAAAGGGCCAGAAAGCCCTTAATTTTATACTGACCTCAGCTGAGGACGTGACTTTTCAGGGGCAATAAAAAGTTTTGAGTTGGGGAGTCTTAATCCATTTAATTTATTGCCAATTAAAGAGCTTTTAGTTACTGGGTTTGGTATTGAAAGAAAAAAATAAATAAAACACGTAGGGAAAACACTGCTGCTTTCTTCCAGACACCGCTCTTCCCTCTCCCCTGCCGTGCCATCCTCCACCCCATGGTGGTCTCCAGTTCCTTGGCAGCACGTTATGCTCCTTGTTTCTTACTCGGCTGCTCTCGTCGGGGTTTCTTCACCAGCCGCAATCCGTTTAGTGTTGTAGCTCCTTCTGATTCTACTCTCAGCCTCTGCTCAGGCTATGATTTTTCCTTTTGGCATTTCTCCTGCTCAGCTGTCTCTCCTTTCGGCTCCTCTTGTGCTGGCATGGCCTTACCCTTTTTTTTCCTCCTATTGCTATAGCACTGAAATCTTTTTCTTGGCATTTACTGCCCTTTCTTAAACATGCTTTTGCAGAAGTGCCAGAAACTCCTCTGCCAGTGTTGGAGTGCAGGGGGTCAGTGCCCACCGTGCCCGAGAGGCGATGGACACCACCTGAAACACGGGAGGATCCATTTGAACATATTGGGGAAGCGCTTTTTTACTGTGAGGGTGGCAGAGCACTGGCACAGGTTGCCTGCAGAGGTGGTGGAGTCTCTGTGTGCTGAGATATTCAGAAGCCATCTGGACGTAGTCCGAGGCAGCCTGCTTGAGTAGGTGGCCCTGCTTGAGCAGGGGGACTGGGCCAGATGAGCTCCAGAGGTCCCTTCCGACCTCAGCCCTTCTGGGATTGCAGAGCTGGCTGGAACCAGCACAGGGCGGTCCCAGGCCTCTTCCCATGCAATACGCCCTGCAGCCCCCTCACTACCCAAACCCTGACAGTTATGCTCGATACACGACTGTACAGGGTTTTCTTGTAAATCACGTCCTTGCAGTTTGGGCTGACGGTTTTTGTGAGTGGTAGTTGGTACTGTATTCCCTTTCTGTGTTACTGCTGTCTCAGGTCAAGTAAATGAAACTCCTTAGGATATAATCAGACATTTATAGCAGAGTTCTGTGTCTGGTTACATTTGTATCCCTGCTGATTTCAGAAGACAGAACTTAGATATCCACTTGACCAGAGGAGCAGCCAAAGGGGTAAACTACTTACTTTCTGCTCAACCCTGCATTATCATGAAAACAAATCTTTGTATAGTCTCTATATCCTGTAGCCTTTGTATTGTTTCCTCCTGCCAGTTTAATTTAAACCAACAATCAAAAGTCCTTGCCAGTTGAGAGTTGAGTAACAGGAAAGTGGGCATAGAGGGGAATAGGTTCACTGCGTCAAACAAACATCAAGTTGTATATAGTTGGTGTGTGTATTTTTAAATATTTAATTTGCATTACTTGAATACTGAGTGTTATGAGCCTTCCCATGTTAAAATGAGGACCGATGTATTTCCAAAGTACTTTATCTTCAACTGTATTAGTGTGCTGTTAACTCAGAGTTGTACTGCTGAAAAGTCTGTTTTAAGAATACTTGATCTGAAGTCACAACTAAAGACAGCATAAGCTTTTCCACAATAGACCTTTTATGGTGGTATATTCTTATGTTCTGTGAACAACTGTTGGATCCATCTTTTTAAGATGTTCTTTGCCATAGGTGAGGGGCCATAACAAATGTTGAAATATTCAAAATAATTGCACTTACCTATTTTGTTTTCTTAATGTTATTTCCTATGCATACTGCCTTACCTGTATGTACTGTACTTCATTGGAGGTACGAAAGGTAAATATCAGGTTCTTAATTTATAAAATGTAAATGAGTTTTAAAAATAATTCTGCAATACTACATATTTTCCAGTGATACCTTTCTTCTAAGAGAGGATGATGGTGGTAAGGCCAGGTGAATTTAGTCAAAAGTTAATATTGGTGGTCTTTACATTCTCACTTAATTTCTGAATGATTTTGATCATTTGAAATACATGTTTTTCTTTTAAAATTTTTGTAGAGGCTAACCTATGTCAGTAAGCCAACTTTTAGGTGATTTGTAACAGCTCTGATGCTGCCTCTGACTCATACAGTTCATATAATGTCTTTGTAAATTACTTTGTGCCTTTTCTTCCCCTGACACAAAATCTCTCAATAAAAACAAGCTCTTTTGCAACACTGCAAACCTATTTTATTGTACTGATTTTTTTACTTGCCTGACCCTTTTGTTTTGTTTTCTGGAGGGGGCTGAAGCTCTCATAATAGAATAGATATTTATAACGGGCTCTGCAGAAGAAAATTGACAAGGTGGAAAGCAGGTCATTTTGGAATGGCAGTGCTACAAAGCGCCTGGGAAACTGGGACTGTCAGTACTAATCAATATATTCCACCATATCTATCACAAATCATTTTTAACAAAAACTGGCACCAGTGGAATGTGAGAATCAATTTACTACTGGCTGATCAGTTGTGCTGATTGATGTTGAAAGACTGGAAACACTTTGGGGGGTTTAGCATAGCAAAATGTCTGTGGTGGTGTTACTAACATTTGTACTGGGGGAGTTCCCGCAAAGGCTGGTTGGCACTTAACACCCCTTCTTTAAAGTGCTATGCAAATGCACAAAAACATAGTCCCTGTCCTCAGGGCTTGTGCCTAAACATCTTGGCAGGGAATGGCAGAATTTGAACATTTGTCTTCATTACCTGGAAATGAGGTGATGAATAGCTTGACTGCATTTCCTGTCCCCTGTCCAGCGACAAAGAAAACATTGCCTGAATCTGAAAAAAGTGACTGTGGGAAATAGGGATCAGTGCTCTATTTTAAACTGCTGGGTACCAGAGCTTTCATACCTCTGTATATGCTTGGGAAAAAAAAAAAAAAAACAACAACAACCTTGAATAGCTAGTCCCTTGAGCAGATGCCAGAGCACTTCATCTATCAGTATTTTAAAGTGTACATACTAAAGATGACAGGTGGTCTACATGATAGAATATTACCAGACCTTGTGTTAAGTTGCGTTTTATTCTTCCTCAGCATGGAGCTAAGAACAATAATCCAGCCAGACTCCCTATTCGTGCTTCCTGGGCACGGACCGCTGCAAAAGTCATCCTTTGCTCTTGCATTGCTTACTGCAAAAGCAAAATGCAGCCATCTGAAGTATCTCTTCTGATATGCTTTCTAGAATCTTCTGAAGCTTTAAACAGTGTATTTTGAAGTCTTTTGAACTCAAATGTTTCTAGAATGAGTAATTAGAATATATGAGGCATACACCAGCATCCAAAATAGCTTGTATTGTTCGTCCCTCGATCTAAAGTTACCAGGCAAAGGTCATCTTTTGTTCTTATTATTTCTGATCCGTGTGAGCCGTACTCTTATTTGTGGTACTCAAGATACTTAGGATTTTACTGGAGTTTTTACTTTTGCTGCTGCTTCACCACGGAGGAGACGATTGAAGGCCCACTTTTTCAGATGTGTCTAGTTATGTGCTCAGCATTGTTCTACCCATAGCTGTTCAAATTTGTTGTTCCCTCCTCTCTAATATGTTTCAATGACATGCTGCAGGGAACTACTGGCCTGAAAAACTTGGTTGGTTGTCATCTACGTGAGGGTAAGGAGCGCTGCTGTGAGCGGCCACTGATTTCCAGGGCTGACTTACATTGACACACCTTTCTTGTGGTACTGTGTTAACTTGGGCTGCTCTTAAATGAGTTTTTTTTTCTTGCCTATGCTTTGTCTGGGAACTGGCTGTGTCTTGCTGCAACTGGAGCCTGTTTGCCTACCAAGCCGTTGCGTTGTGCTCTTTGCGGAAAAACGGGGTGAGACACGAAGAATGGAGGAAGGGGCCGCAAATTCCTTATGGGAAGGACTATGGTTCACATGGCTGTGAGATTTTTTTGTTGTTGTCAGTGTGTAGCTTTAAGTTTTGCTTTGTTGTGATGGTTCTGCTGTCAGTAATTTTTCACACTGACAAGAGGAAGACACCTCTGGAAGTCATCAAATGGGAGGTGTGGAACTAAAGCGCTGTCCCTTGAAAGCAGGGACACTTTGAGAAATGTGCTTGTCCCTTGCCAATAACAGCCACTACTGGTGCTGAGATGGCAGTAGTAAGCATTGCCTAGCAGGTGCCAAGCAGCTATCGGGCAAAATTACTCAGTTCTTCCAAACTGCACCAGGCTCAAATTTAGCTAAAGTTACCTTACTTCTACTGGACTCACAGACTATTTCCAAGCAGTGCGCTTCTGAGAGAGACTCAGCTCTGCCTTTTCCAGCATTGTCATCTTACATCTTGTTGGTTACACAGAGACAAGACAAATACTTGTCAAGTTCTCCCTGTCTCGGTGAATAACGGTCTCTAATCCTGATCTATTACTCATTTAAGAGCACCTTCAGTGAACGATCCTTGCTGGAGGGAGGAGGGGGAACCTCAACTTATTGATCAAACTTGGTAACAGCAGGTAATATAAAGTCATACTTGGAAAAGTGGTTCTTGGGTGACTTATTCTTGCCATTTCTTTTCCTAGTAAAGATGACAAAGATGCAACTGATCGGATTTACCTCCATCTTGGGGAGGGAGGAAGTAATATGCACCAGAAAAATCGTAGCATTCCTCTTGATCTCATTTTCCCTTCCACACTTCTTCTGCTGAAAGGCAGCTAAAATATGACAATCCTGCAATCTGTTCTGCATCTAAAAGTGGGCAATTTCTCTGCACTTTGTATAATCCATGCAGTAGCTTGGCAAAACTACAGTGGGGAATGTCGTGAGGCCTGATTGAAGGGAAGGTTGACTGATCCATGCGGATGGGATTACTTTTAAGTTTGCAAGTTCAGGAACAATTAAAAATCTAGTTCAGCTTTATTTTGATTCAGCTATGGTTTTGAGCCATGGACCAGATCCCAAAGCTGGAGGGCTCTCAGGGTTTGTTTTTGTTTTTGGTTTTTTTTTTTTGTTTTTTTTTAGGATTGTTGTTAGCTCTCAGATGCTGCATCTTGCAGTATGAGACTCCTGATCCCTAACCTATCTTCGAGCTGCTCTGCTTACCAGCCTTGCCAGGATAAGGTGATGCCTTTGCTAATGTCATGATGGAGCTGTCTGTTGAGTGTGCTTAGCATAAGCAGAGAAACAAGCAGAAGCAGCATGAAGGCACCTCGTGCAAGTAAAAACTACCATTAAAGTTGTTCATTGTAGGGTAATTCCTCTCTTGATCAACTGCTGCTTCTGCCAAGAGCTCCTGCAGAGTTTTGTCACCTCCTAAAGCTATTGGTAGCACTTGGATTTGTTAGAAATCCTCTACCGCATTTTGGATAGTGGGTGCACCAAATAGTAGAGGCTACCTCTGCACAAGTCCTAGCAATTGACTGACAGTTTCTCCCTCTTCCCCAAATATGAGGTGCTATCTTCCAAACTCTGGGCTCAAGTAAAAGTAGAAGCTGTTAGAGGAAGTATTCTGTCTACAGCTAGATCAAGGAGCCAAACGCGGGTCAGTGCAGAGCTCCCTTGTGTGACAGGAGGGCAGCAGGGCTCCATCCTTCAGCAGGCCTGTGCTACCCTTTGTGAAGACCTGCCCTGCCAGCTTGGGCCTGCAATGCTGCTTTTTTGGTTTGGGTTTGTTTTGGGCTTTTTACGGTTCTGGTTTCCTGCTCTGCAGTCACCCTTGTTTTTCTGTAATAATGGAAGTGACTACTTATACTTCACATACTGGTGTTTTTCCTGTGGTTTTAAACCTGCATTAAGGTACCTTGCCAGCCATGTTGAATATCCTGACCCGTGGGTACACTTGCAGTGGGTGACAAATACCCACCCTGCTATATATTGGTTTTTAAACAGCAGTGGGAATCTTGTGCCTGCACAGGCCCTGTTCTGTTTGGGTCAAGCTGTCTTTCTGGTCTGTTTGACATTCACATTGAAATGTTTGATTAATACCTTGTTAAAGGAAGTGGAGAAAAATCCTCTCAAGCCTCTGCAAGCCCTGTCAACACATACGCTACCAATGCAGTGATTAGGACAGAATCTTTGACTACTACAGCTGAAATTGGTTCCAGCTCAGGGTAAGTCACTTTTTCTCACCAAAGTTTGCTTTCTTGAACCCTCCACCCTCACTCCCATCTATAAAATGGAGCCAGTGTGAGTTCACCAGATCATGGGTTATGTTCAATTAGTGTTTATAATGATGTTGTTGGGCAGGGTGCATCTCTGTTAAAGTTGACATGAAGATGTCCTAGAGAAACTGAAAATTCCTAGGAAATTAATTTTTAATGCTTTGATCCTTGCATGGTACATAGGGAGAGTGAGCTTTTGGGATGGCGTGGCTTTCAGAAACAGTATATGCAAGGGCAGGAGAAAGCAGTGCTTGCACAGCGGCCTCCTCTCAGGGGTATTGGGTTGTTTGATTTGAGAGTCCATTATCTTCTCTAAAATTTTGAATTACATCTGTGGCTGTTTGTTTTGGTTTTTTTTCCTCTGCTAGCCTTTGGTTTGTTAGAGAGCAGTGCATGGAGTAGAAGTTCGCTTAGATGAGATCTTTGTTGTCCCCGATAGCAGGAACGGGACTGAATGACCCTGTGCTCCTATGAATGCTGTTCCGCTTCCTATTCCTTTCTGCCCCAGACTCAGCATGGTGGAAAAACAGTCCTGCCCTTTCCTACCAGACAACTGGTAGCTTTATTCACATTGTTTTCCCTCCTAAATAGACACACACACGCACATATATGAACTTGCCTGTCCTCCCCTCCCTCCATGAAAGCTCAAGGTGCAAAGAGGTGGCTTGCACCTTCAGGCACTAGCCTGGCCAAGCAACTT
>JAVKLA010000030.1:3801509-3827030 GCA_034782735.1 Sagittarius serpentarius | reverse complement strand
TAGCCTGGCCAAGCAACTTGTTCTGCATATTCCCAGTGCTTCCCCCCCCCAAGATTGTTTCTCCTCCCTCTTCCTTTCAGTGCCCTGAATCTGCATTTAACTAATTCTAGCCCTGAATATCTACCCTGTGTCCTGTCACTGCCTGGAGCAGATGCAGCGCAAATGATTGACCCTCTCCCTTTGGCAATTTGGCTTTGACTGCAGAAAACAGCCAATAAAGTGGAAAGGGCTGGGCAGCTGATTACGGGGATTAGCTTGAAGCTCTATAGTTTTATGGTCTAAGATAGAGGAGGAAGTGTTTGCTTGAAGAATGCAATTGCATTCCTTTCTCCTGCTGCCTGCTCTTGATGATGAGGAGTTTTTAGAAGTTGCTGACTAAAAGAATAGCATACGTATTTGCCAGGCACAGCTTGGACTGGAGGCTGTTAGCTCATTTTCCAGTGACTGAAGCCGGAGTGTGTAGCAATGCAGGTCATGATCTGTTCTGTCTAGAAATTCTCTGAAAAGACTTGACTGAAGCCTCTGCTGAGATTTCTCTCTTAGACGAGGCTGGTTCTCACTAGTTTGCTGAATCTCTTGATCTGCTTTGTGGTACATATATCATACTTGTAATAAAGAGCATCTCTTTTCTGCTGCTGCTGCTGTCATTCTTGCCTGTATAGTAATTGTTCCCTCATGGCAACTGTTTCCCTCAGGGCCCTTGTACTATAGAGTCTCAATGATTCTCTCCTCCCCTCCTTTCTTCCCACCCAAAGCACACAGCTGTCTGGCCCTTTCCCCGTGCTTTTCTGGAGACACTTCTACAGGTATAGTGGCAAAACCTTCCTTTATCCTGATTGCTTCTTCAGCTTCTCCCTTCCATCCTCTCCTCGATGCTGTGTTAGCCTCAGAACACAACACAGTGTCCAAGTTGACATATCCTAGGGATCACCTATTAGTTGTAAGTTTGATATCTATTACCTGCGTGTGTGAGAGAACACAAGCTGAGAAGTTTGATCAGACAGCTTTTACAGTAGACTGGCCGTACCGCTAACCGAGATCGTACAAAACCACAGCTGCTTTAATTTTGTTCATGCTCTTGCAGAAGGCAGTTGTCCAGCCCTCTTCGCTGTTTGTTGTTTTTGTTTTTAATCTCACTCCCCTCCCATGCAAGTGTATCTCCTAGCACTTAGAAGTAGCTCCCCAAGGACCACGCTTTTTAGGTCTGGAGACTTCTCAACTGCTTGCTGAAGCTGACTTGTTTGTTCTGCAATAATTATATTTTCATCAAAAGAAAGCAATAGATCTTACGGGTATGTAGCTGTCACTGACCTGTGAGATACGAGACCTAGTTTCTAGTTCTGGCTCCAATGAGCACTTGTACTTTTTTTTTTTTTTTTCTACTCAGTCAGTGGATGAAGCACATAAACGGGGATGCCGGTCTGAGTCTTCTCTCTCCCGAGTGAGTTTGTGTTGGGAGAGACTATTCTCACTTAGCACTGGTGATTTATTCAATTTGCTTCAAACTGCCATACACTCAAGCAATAAATTCTGAATCAGATCAATCTGGACACAACAGCAGACTGTAAAAATAACACAAGCTAACATTGTGCTCTGGAGGGCAGCCATGGAAAAAATACCAGCTCTTGGAAATGCTGCAGTCCAGTCTGATTCAGCTCCTCATACAGACAGAGCATCCTTGCAAGCATGCTTCTTGTTTTGGCTCTTGTAGATCGTGGCTGTGCTCTGTCTTTCCCAGAGTTACTGTGCCTGTAGGTTTAAAGCCCTTTTCTTGACAGCTGAAAATAATCAGTCTACCAAGAGCCAAGCAAACCTATGCTGAGATCAAAAATGAGGCAGCTTTTTCTCACTTGCCAAGACTTCCAGTGCTAAATGTTTTTCCAGTTGCACTGTGCTCTGCCAAACACCATGTTTTCTCCAGATGCCGTTCTTCTAACCGTGTGTTTAAGTGAGTGAGAGCTGCTTGGTATTGAGCATTTGCTGTCTGGCATTCAGGCCACTTACCTAGGCATATTAAATAAAAGTGCTGGAAGTCTCCTGGTTTTATGTCGGCTGCAGGTAGTTTTTCAAGATGGTGGGACATCCTGATTGAAACAGTGTATCAGTAGTTGTAGTTTAGTGATGGATAAAACAGTGGTGGAGGAAAAATATCCTTTTCAGATGCTTGGAAATGGTCTAGTGGAATATTTTATGTTTAAGTCGTGATGCACCGAACTTGTACTATTTCAGTGAACTTCCAGAGGACAATACATGGATTTAGAACTCAAAATGCCAGTTTTCCTGCCCAACATCTCAGTCAACTCTCCGGGGAGCCTCAGAGCTGATGCAGCCAGGGCTGCCAGCTTCCTGTCCCCCTGCCACCCTCTGAGCTGACCATTATGATCTTGGAAATTTCCAGACTCTCTGAACAGCTCACCACACTGGGTGCCAGTGATCCTGGAAATACTAGAAGCCCTGCTATATGGTTTATGTTTGCTGCCCGGTGGCTGGCTTGCTTAACAGCTGCAAAACTGACGGGATTCTTGTGAATTTGCTAGTTGAGGCTGGTCAGTGGTGAGTAAGCATCATACCCTCAGCATTTTTCAGAATTTCCTGCATCCTCAGCTGGTGATCATGGAGTGATCGCTTTCTTTGGGAATGCTATGCTGCAGCCTGAAACGATTCAGGTTGAAAACAATTTTGGGTTTCAAAACTCTTCCCAGGTTAAGAGAACTCATCTCTAGCAAAAGCTATCTGCCCTTTTCTGACATGTGTGGTCTGGCCACGAATGGAGAAAAAAGATGAGGCTTGATAAACCACTGGACCTGATCCAATGCTATGCTTAGTTTGGAATGGATATAAACCTTTAACTTGTTATGAAGTGCAGGCCTAAGGCTAATGTGAGAACATGTAGCAGTGAGAACAAGAAGCATAGGCATTTGGAGCATTTGAGCCTGCCAAGTATTGATCGGCGAGGGGTGGGAATGAGTGGAGAAGCATTTCAATTTGGCATCCATATGTGATTCTGATGCTGTCACACTGAATTAGCAGCGCTTTCTTTTCCCTCTAGTCCATCCCAGGCTTTTGTCATTGAAGCATCCCCTTTGCCCGTATCTACTTCTTAAAAGACAGAGTGAAAAAAAAACCCAAAAAAACAACAAACAACCCACCAAATAAATTCACAGAACTTGTGCCCCCAAAAAGCCTGGTTATGTTATGCTGGTATGCTCTGAATGGAGACTCTGAACAGTACTGAACCATCACTGCTGAAGTCTGTTACAGCATAAATGTTACAGGGGATTCAAGCTACAATTACTCATTTTGTACAGTCGCTTAATCCACTAATGGGGAGAAATGGGGCAACAGTTTAAGAAGGCAAGAGAACTGTCAGAGATTATTAAATCTACTGGGATGATTTATTTTGGTAGTCTCTCTTGACCCAAGTACATGCTTCCGCTAATGCAACAGACTTAATGCCTCTAGTAATTAGAGCAAGAAGTGATGGGTCATCATTAGCAACTGCAAATTAAGGGTTGTATTTCATCCGCAAGGCAGCATCTTCAATGGGGCTTATTTGTTGCCCCTGCAGATCATCTGTGAATCACAAGTGGTACATTGGACTGACTCATTTGTGTGATTTAGTAGAGGCTTTTTAATACATGCTTACTGTTCCGTATGAGTAGTTTTTCTAAATAGTTGCCAAGCAGAAAAAGCCATGATATTGGACTTCCCATGCAGTTAATACTACTGCTGCTCTTCTTTGCACAATATTGGTGATTGTTTTATTGTTGTACAGTTCATGTTTCAGATTATTTTTTGATTGTAGGTTTGAAATATATATTTGTCCTATCTATGAAACTGAAGAGTGAAGAAAGGAAAGCCAGGCAAGCATGGAAAGCATCGGTAATTGGCAGCTTCAGAAGATACACGAGCCAATCTAATACTATTCAAGGTATATGTTCACAGAATACTTTTATGTGGGTTTCACAGATCCACAATCATATTCAGTTCTGGATATTGCCGAAGGCATGAATGAAGACGATATATGATAGATTTTGCAGATTCTTCCCACTTTGGGTCTATGCCCTCTTTTATCTCTGCAGATGTTCCTCTCTCTGCACTCCTCTTTCTCTGTGTTCTTCCCTCCCGATGCAGGTTTTTCGCGCAGTAATATTCCGTCCCCACACATGGCCATTTGTCTCTACTTTTCTTCTGTGTTCTGTGCTATCTGGTCCTCACGTAACAAACGAGTCCTTGTGATGTCTGTTTTCCTCAGTGAGGTCGAGACTGGCTGCTGTCTCCCATAGCACCGTGCTGCTTTTCCCGTTACAGAAGGGCCTGTTGGCACTCTAACCTGTTCTGTATTTTGCTGTTGGTGCAAGGGCCTTTATCGGTTGCAGTATGTTCTCTTGGTCAAATAGTGTCCTTCTCAGCCTGTAAGCGGCATAATAGAATCCACGGGCACACAGTGCAGGTTGTCCATCTGCTATTATCTCCTGCATCCCGTTCTTGTAACTGTGTTTCTCCTCCTTTCTTTCTTTGGATTCGTTGAAGTCCCAGGGAATTACGAAGCAGCAAATTCTTAAAGCCGGAGCAAGGAGTTCTCGGGGTTGAGAAAAGCCTGTGTTTGATGTTACTTTTAATACTGGATTTCTTGTTGCTTTTTCCTCTGCCATCTCCCCTTACACCTCCTTAACAGTGATGATACGGGAGAGTTAGTTATTCTCTTCAGATGGCAGGAGCAGGTAGAAACTGTTGCTCAGATCCTTGGACTTCAGCATAAACTTGGACTTGAACTTAAATATTCCTGAACATAAAACAAAAGGACTGTCCTTGTCCAAGACCTTATGCCACCTTCTCTCACTACGAAGAGGGGTTGCTGGGGACATCCAGACCCTCTTGGGGAAGTGCTTTCCAATAGAAAAGGCTTATAAACATAAGGTGTGTTATTGTATACAAGAAAAATGACCAAAACCACTTCATCTGTCTGCCAGCACCTGTCACTCGGGACAGCTGTCATGAGGAGAGGCCTTATAGGTGCAAGAAAGAGACACCCTTAATCTCTCCTTGCTTCCTAATACGCATCTGAGGTTCTGGGTATTAAAGTAATGTATGGTATCAGGAGTGTTAAGGAAGCTGTCTTCTGTATGTACGGCTAGCTGCCTGGGGGGCACAAGGCAGTTAATGTTTTAGGGACACGCTTTTAACAGAATCTGACCATTTAAAAGGCTCATTCTCCTCCCTTGTGCACTCTGCTCATACTTAATACCATCCAACCTGCCCCTACAAGTCCTCCTGAACCTATTTTTCCACTCACCTTCTTTCAGAACCTGCCTTTTGTCTGGTTTCCCTAGCAGAGCTCGCATACACTGCTAGCCCCTCAGATGAAAGATAGTAAGTCTTGAAGTGAGCAAGGATGAGGTGTGGCTCCCTAAAAATTGGGGAGCTTATCTTTTTCAGTGCCCGACTCCCGTGGAAGCTGGTTTGGGAAGTAAATGCCTACACGTCTTTGTGAAGGAGTCCTCAAGTCCCTCAGCAAACGGATGAAGGCAGATGCCTGGGAGGCACAGATTTGTAGATTCTGGGGAATCAGGTGTCCTGTGGGTATTGGTACTCCATTAATGTACTTAGTATTTGACTGTTAAAAAGGAACATCATGAAGGATAACTAGGGACAACAGTGCCCGCCCCGGGGTAGCACCCAGTGCCTACCCAAGTGCTGCCTTTTGCCAGCTGCTGTAGAGGTAATGAATCAGTCAAGAGATGTCAAAGTTCAGTTTCCAGGGGGAAATAATGATTTTACTCAAGTGGAGTGTGCCTTCCTTAATAAGAGACACTTCGCAGCATGGGATCTCATCTCTGTACCCTGTCACTCCCTTCCATGTGCTGATGTTCCCTTTTTTTTCTAAAAGCCACCAACCCTTGCTGGATCAATGAGGCCTGATCAATTGTTTTTCCCTCTGAATTATCCATACGGGGTTGTTAGCTGAGCTGCTGGCAGAAAACGAGAGACAGCTTTCTGTCTGTTTACTGTAAAGAAAGCAAAGCAAACTACAGGAGGGGACAGGCTGCAGGATATTTACTGTCAATACAGCCGGAGAGAGAGAGGAGATACAAGGAGAGGGGAGGAGAGGGGAGCAGAGGCTGCAGACTGCAACCCAAATGAATGATCTGAGTGTAAAAATACCCATGCAGTTTCAGACGGAAAGTGGGTGGATTGAAGTCAACAAGGGATAGCTGAGAGTGTTTAACAAACGGTTTAGTGAAGGGCTAGTGAGGCAGGAAAGTACTCGTGGCACAGAGAGTAATAATGCTGTGCGTGAGCGTACTGAATCTGCAGTGCAATCTGAAAGGCACTTCCAGATCTGCCCTGAGACAGAGCAGCAGCTGAGATATTTTTGTGTGTGCCTGCATTCAAGACCCATCATTTAAAAGTAATAAGATGAATAATAATGATTGAACTTGGAAAATAGTAATTTGAGCTAGTTTTCCAAAGCAGCTGGATATCACCATTGTAACTCAGAGCAGAGGAAAAAAAAACAAAAACAAAACCACAACTAAAAAACCAGGCATACTTCCTTGATTCTCTCTCCTCTTCTTCATCCACAGAGGAATTAGGTGACCTGAGTTTCACAGGGCAGGAAGGCTCTGAGCAGCTTGCTCTGAGTGTCCCTCTACTTCCAGAGGCAGGTGAACGAGTGAAGAGTGAATTCACACTTTAGGGAGCAGCGAAGACCATCTTGCCATGAAACCATTCACAGATGAAGATGTAGAAATCTACATCCAGAGCAAGGTAAGGCTTTATCTGTCCAGATTTTCTGTCTCCCACACTAGGTGTTGATTCTGAAGGGTGCCAAACTCGACAGTTAGTTGCTCGCCTGCTGTCTTCATTTCTGAGACAAGACTGGGTGAGGTTTCATGAGAACTGTATTTCTAATGAGATTTCTGGGTTTCTGATGCAGAATGTTATCAGGGATCTCAGCTGGTAGCCTAATTTTTCAAGGTGCTTGTCCTCTTCTTCAGATGTCCTGAATTTTTGCTCCCGATCCGGAATTCCAGATACGAGACTAGCTGTAATTGCCAGCATTTAATCTAAGGAAAGGTCCTTGCCCTCTCCCTGTCCAGTGGTCTTGGCTTGACAAACAAGACAGAAACGACACCACAGCAGGGGTTGCCTCTAAGAAAGATGCATGTAGGAACTAGAGAGAGACAGACAGATATTGTTAGAATTCACCCATCAGTCTGTCACCCCAGCTGAGGATACTTCTCTATATACCATGATGAAAATAACATGCCTCATTAGCACATGCGGGCTAGAACCATATTTTCTCTTTTATGAGGTATTCCAGCACTCAGGTTTTTTTCCCATTATGAAAGGAAGTAAACCAGAATAAAATAATCAATGAAACAACACTGTTTAATAAAAGTAACTCTAAGTGAGCCGTAACATTTTTTAAAAGCTGACATGTTTCATCACAGTACTTGGCTAGGTCCTCTTTTATAGCCTGCTTTCCCCAACAAAATGCAAGACACCAAAGTGAAAAATCATTTCAAAATGGAAAACTGTAAAGCTTTCTTTTCTGTACAGGATGAAATATTCTAGTACCATGAAGAGGCTGGTAAGAAAGGTTTGTTTTCTCTATGGAAATGTTTTAGTGACAAGTAGGTGTATTTCTGTGAGAACTTTCATTTTCACCCATGCAGTGTTGTGCACCGGAAAATCATTCCATGAGAATCTGTTCAGTAAGCTATAACAGTGAACACTTCTCTGAAGGTTTATAAAGCGGAGCTACAAAGGAGGGAACAGAGGGGAGCCATGCACAGGAAGATGCTCATATGACAGCCGTAAGTACAGAGAACAGAAGCAGAGTGTAGTTAAGTGAGGCTCAGAGTTGCCAATATTTTAGGTTCTGCTGAAAGTCTGTTTTCTAGCAGCCCTCCAGCTCTGATCGATTCCTAGTTTCTGCCTTCTCCTGAGCCTCCTGGCCAAGTGAGGCTGCCTAACCTTCAGGCAGCCCCAGTTCTGCTTGTCAAATGCTGCTTGTTTTTGAAAATAGGTCGACCACCTGGCACAATGAATCTCTGTGATACCAAAGATTTCTTCCTTAAGCCACTCGGCAAAGGAAAAACTCAAGTGCATATGGAGTGGATGTGACTGGGTAAACAAGAACAAACATGAATGTTCTTAGCGATCCCCAGTAAATCCCAGCACTGCCTACTTCCTCCATAATAAAACCTTAACTGACCTTGTTGTTCTAGTTTTGTGCATTTGTTTTGGCATGATTTCCAAAGTTAAGACCTGGTAAGGGGAATGCCAGTAGATGGTAGAAGTGGCTATCCAACAAAGAGCGTAATCTGTCTCTTCTCCCAACGTGTCTGTGCTGGTGCTAAAGACATCTTAGATAAATGCCTCGGCTCTTCAGAAGCTGCATTCACTCACTCGTGTTCTATCTTCTGATCTTTATGCCTTCCCTTCTGTAGGAAGGTTATATCTTCCAGTAGCATGATTAGGTAGCTAATGACAGTTAGCAACTGTCACGTGCCCTTTGTTCTTTTATCCCTGCCCCAGTGATGAGGAAGGAGTACATGCAGAAAGAGGTGTTTAGTGGTACCTTCCTTAATAGTTTTTTTGAGAGTCTATACTCTCTTAAAGATATCATGACAACTGCTGTAGCCTAGCCAGTAGGTGATGAAGGCACAATTCAATACGGCCAGGCTGGGTTGGATGGATTCTCCCAGGATACTGGAGGTGGCAGAAAGTGTTTCTAGCAGGTGGCCCTTAGAGAGAACATAGCAGGAGCAATGCGTACCGAGGCACTCTTAGATCTCTGTTTGAGCTGACCCACAGTGATTGTATACTTTCAACAGAAAAAGTCTGCTTTTTGTGTCTAAAAGTTCTTAAGAGGTGGACAGCTTTCTCTACCGCTCATACCATTTGCTTGTTGGAGAAACCATTAGGGATCTTGTTGAGCAAGTCAAGCTTATTGGACTGCTCTAAGGAGTTCTTCTGGATAAGCAAAAACATGGTGGAGAAAATAGCTATAGCTACAGATGGAGAAGTGCCGTAAATAAAAGCTGAGATAAGGAGGTGAAAATTAACACGGGCTAAAACTTTTCAGTGCAAATTTTCTTAAAAAAAAAGTACATGCAAGCTAGCTAAAACTGGTCTTGCAGAAAAGGATGAATTGGAATGAGGAGAAGGGTGAATTACCAGGGAAATTAAAGGCTATTATGTAAACATGAGGGACTATGTGGTGTTAACATAGCAAAGAATTGGAATGTCAAGGGTAGATGAGAGCCCAGCGAAGGGAATGTGATACTACTCTCTGATGTATTTCCCACTTCCAAAAACTATTCAGGCTTAGTAAAAATACAGTTAACTTTGGCTGCGGGGGAGGGGTGCGGGGGGGGTGCGGGGGGAAGGTATTCAACCTCTGCTCATCTTCAAGTTCAGTGTTAGTCAATTGCTATTCACTGGCTAATTGATCTTAGGTGAGCACTAGTCCTTTTTAGCCCATTGTACTATCTGTTGTTGCGAAGTGAATCTATTTGTCACCTCCCAGGGCCTGGGGACACATTTCAACACGCTTGAGTGTTTTGTCTGACAGCTCAACATTTGAGATAAAGGTGTCCAAAAGGACTTTTAACGAAGTCCTTGTCAGGGATATTTTCTAAAAGGGAGAAGAGTGTTATTTAGATGCTGAAGAAGATGCTAAGCAAGCAGGACACAGGAGTTTTAGAACAGAATCACAGAACGGTTTGGGTTGGAAGGGACCTTTAAAGATCATCTAGTGCAACCTTCCTGCTGTGGGCAGTGACATCTTTCCTTAGCCCAGGCTGCTCAAAGCCCCGTCCAACCTGACTTTGAACACTTCCAGGGATGGAGCATTCACAGCTTCTCTGGGCAACCTGTTTGGTGTCTAACCACCCTCAGTGTAAAAAATTTCTTCCTTACCCTTTTGCTTCCTTTCGCTTTGGTTTTTGATAACAACAGAAGACTGTAGCAATTATGTTTGACTGTGGCAATTATGCTTGATCGTTCACTTTAGCCCAGCTGTTAATGATCTGACACTCTTGTTTCATACCTGCAAATAGCTTGATTGGAGTTTTAGTTCTAGCTTCAGGTGTGTTTTCATTTTCTGATCTAGGTCTTTCAAACCTCCCATCTGTTTCTGAATTTTTTTTCTTCCCTGCAAACAATGAGATGTAGTAGAATATGGGGAGGAACAAGGAAAACTAAGAAGAAATTAAAGCAAGAATTGCAACCAAATGAAATAAAGCATTAGAATGCAAAAAAGGAAAGTAAACAGTCTTCGTATCTCACTCTGCATGGGTAATTCTGGATGAAGAAGTAATGAGGAATATGTTAATGAACTTCATTAACAGTAGCTGAATCTCCTTCTCACTTTGGTAAATGTGTAAGGATCTTTGGGAAATACTTAAATGTCCTTTACCAGTATGGTTCTTTCATGTTCCTCCTGTTGAATCTCCTTGTTCAGATTTTGACCATCCTCTTATGCTCCATTTCAGTCGTATGTGAAGGTTCAGGTTCATGCTCTATTTTTTCTGAGTTGTCCATCCTTCACCTCAGTCCTTCCAAGACTCAGACCTTCCACTGACATAATTTTCAATAAATAAATATGCTACTACTGCTTGAATTGAAGAACTATCCATTCAGTCACACAAACACCTAGTCCCCAGTTGGGCCAGCTTTGGAAAGGCAATTTTTCATCATCTAGGAGTAGACTGTCCTCTGTACTTCAGATATGAAGACAGTATGGATACTTTCAACATATAATGTAGGCATCTAAATGCTGCCATGTACACCTGCAACCTAACGCACAGAGTATATGTGATTCTTGAAGTCTTGTCAGCTCTTGGAATGACATATGGCCTGGCTCAGAGATGACTAGTAAATGCAGGGGAATAACTGGATATTCTGCATCAAATGGATAAAAAATGAGACTGTAGCTGGTTGATAGCAAATTTATCCACGTAATGAACTCTTTCCCTCCCGTCCAATGGTATTGGCATGGAAATATCGATTAATGCTCAGCAGTCTTGAGCATTGGCCTTTTGGTGTTTACCAGAGGGTGTTTACCAGCTGTGTCTCATGGTAAGTTGGTTGTAACACACAGGGAATGATAAGTTTTATTCCCAGTGCAGCACAGGTACAAATGTTTCAGGGTGCTTTAAGCTGATTGCCTGTTTCCTGCCAGAGACAAAGACTGCAGTTACCTGTAACATGAAGTGTCTTTCTTGGAACTGACAGGTGGAACAGCGACATTACCTGGTTTCCAAAGCAGTGGAGGAGGTGCAGAAAATCATCCAGCAACTGACCACAGAAATCAGCTATAAGGCCACACGATTCCAGGCTATCTCCAACTCTGGCATTCACAATGAGAATATTAAGGTATGAACAAGAGCTCTAATACACTCTCTGGCAGCTTGTAGGCGATCAGTAAGTGATTTCTCATTCTGTAAATGTTTGTATGGGCAGGTACCTCATTCAAAATGATGCGTTGACACTTCACTGTGGAAGTGCTAGTGACTGACTGTGTCATAGGGACTTATTTGTGGACACCTTACAAGTAGAGGAGCATCAGAGAGGGCCGGGTAAATCAGGCAGAGCCGCTTTTTACAGCTGCTGCTTTTACAAAGAGCATCTATTGCCAGAGCTGTCAATCTGCAAGCAGAAGCCAAAGCTCTTTGGGAGACAGAAAGAAAAACTTGTGCAGCAGTAATATAAGAAGAAAAAAAAAAATGCTCACGCCTTCATGAGTTATGACTCATATTTTTCACAGGTGGGAAACCTGTCAACTCACTTAAAAAAAAAAAAAAATCCTTTTTCCTCTACGAACATTAGAAAGTTCCTTCAGAAAAATATATTTTTTTCTTGGTCATAGATTGGAACTTTTTTCACTAGGAAGAAATATGCTTATTGGTGGGAGAAGTTAAATGCCTTCCCATTTTAGACCATCAAATACCAAAATAATAATGTCCTGTCCCAGGTGTGACAGGAGATGACTGGTTATTTCCTATGGCTGCTTAACAGAAGAATAACTAGTATAAGGATATAACAAACAATCATAGCAATGGCAGCTCCAGATGAAAAGGATCTTTTTCATCTGAACTGGTTTACATACTCCAGCTATGTCAATCCTTATACTAAAATGCAGCCAGTTACAGAAGCAAACATGTAAAAGCATGAGGCAACTTTTGCAGTTGTCTAGGATCGAAAGGGAAGAACTCTGTGTGTATCAAGCTGCTGGAAGGGTATGGAGGTGGAGGCAGAATATAATCATCCGGTCTGAAATGTGGCTATTGCTCTGGGGACAGACATATTCAGATTTATATCTTTTCTGGAATTTCACGTATCCCAGGGCGTGTGGTCTTGCCAATAGGAATGACCACAGTGACGTAAAATGGTGCCACATCCCCGTCTATGTGTTTCCATAGTGCCATGATCTGCCATCCACCTCTCCTACTGCAACAAACCTGCTTGGCTAATGAGGTCTGACAGGGCCAGGGTCAGGGTGAAATTGCTGTTCTGGAAAACAAAGCAGAACAAAACCAAGGCAATGTATTCTGAGCAGTAATTTGGTATTACGGTAGCCTGATCTGAACAATTTCTGCTTAAAAGAAATCCTCAAAATGTATCTTTCTTTAAAAGTGGCAGATTTGTTACTCATACTTAACTGAACCCAGTGCTATAAATCTGTGGAAGCCACACTAGGAGGGCCTGGCTAACTGTCCTGTAGGTATGGGTCAGCAAAGAATGGCTTAATATGAAAATTTTTTGGCTTGGGCTGTTCTGCTTCCAAAAAATAGAATCTTTAATATCCTTGCTGACATAACTCAACCTAGAGGAGACTTGTGTCAGGGGGAAAGCCAATGTGTTAACTATTCTGTGTTTAATTTTGCAACGTCTTTTTTCTGTCAAATTTACAGTGACTTTTCAGAATATTTGGCTTCTGGTTAAAAGGAATTAATTTAACATGGTGAGGGGTCTAGGATTTGTTGAGAAGCTACAAGTCTCCTTCTAAATATGCAGGGCTGAGTGGGGAATATATAAGAAAAGTCTCTGGATATTCAATGTTTTTCTGTAACCCAGGGGACAAAAAGTCAAAAACTTTAATAAAAACTTGAAATAAAATTCAGATGGACAAAATGGAATATTTTATTTTTAAAACTTTAATTTGTTTTAGTTGTGGCCCACCATTTTTGCAGCTGTCAACTGTGCAGGGCTGATGCAAAAGCTGCGGGGGCTTCAGTAAGGCATAATGAGCAGGTTAGCGTCCAGAGTAATTACTAGTACAGCACTGCCCAGTGGCATTGCCAAGTGTTTAACTCTGTAATCATGGGAGGGGGTGGATTTTCCTTTAACAAATAGGCTCGAAGGAAGCTTGTAGCTTTGCTCTGTTGGCACGTGCTTTCTGTCTTTCGATGTACTTCTTGTTTTCCTTTCTGCTTCTCTCAGGATCAGCCCGCTTTACTGGCCAAGTGGTCAGCCATGCTTCGGGGGAAGCGTCCATTCCACCCGTCCATCCAGGTACGAAGCCTTCCCGCCACCTGGTGACTGCCAGTCCGTATGCCTGCTTCTTCCTCGCCCACCCTCTTCTCCAGACAACTTTACCCACCTAACTGATCCTCCCATGACTGTTTCATCCTCCCGGTGAGAGACTTCCTTTTTTGCTCAAAGCATAAGTATTTTATTTCTAACCTAATGCTTCTGCCTCCCTGGGATATCCTGGCCAGGATCGCAAGAATGAGGCTGTATTTAATTGGCCCAGCGTACTACAGACAGGTTTTTAATACAGCAGAATTGGCCGTAAGTTACACACCGCAGAAGTCTGAGGAGTTCAAGCCTGTGACTTGCTGGGGCCCGTGGTCTGGATATGGCACGTAAGACCATTGTGTGACAGACCATAGGTGTGGGACTGGGATTTGTTTAGGCCAAGAGGACACCAGCTGCCCAGCTTCACAGTGCCATCCCCAGCCTTGTGATTTCTGGTGTTTCCTGGTAAGTCCCAGGTGGAGGAGCCTTGTGACTTGTATTTGAAGGCACTCGCATAACACCTGCAGCTCTTCCCTTTAAAAGCTGTTGGGTGCCACTGCATACAAGTCAGCATACTGGTATGGGAAGGGATGTGTTTTTTATCTGCAAATGTGGCCAAGGCAGTGAGATGAGCAGTAACTGGGTGACAGCCATTGTATTTTTTCCTTATTGGAGCCTAGCGCTTCGTTCCTGAGCGGCTCACAGGATTTCTCAGCCCCACCAAACCTGACTTGTGCAGGTCAGCTTGGTCTGCAGTGTCATCCTTCCAGTATCCTCCTGTTTTTAGGTGGCTTAAATTTGACAAAAGGTGGCTTTCTGGTGTTCCCTTTGCCATTTCTGGGCTTCTTGCTGGCCATCTTTTGTATTTCAAATCGCTTGCCAGGGAGCAGAGAAGACCAGCAGCTCCCTGCGGGAGCGGTGAGCAGGGCAGCTGGGGTCAGCCGAGAGGCTGGACTGTCAGGCAAGCCTGTGCTGATGAGGCAGGTCTGAGGTCAAGCCAGGAGCACTCATCGGGGTCAGGATCAGGGCCAATGACAGTAACGAGGGTCCGATGCAGTCTGTTGATTGCCAGGCAAGTCCATCGTGGCCAGGTAGGTCTGAGGTCAGGCTGGGAAGGCAGTCTGCAGGTAGGACAACAAGGTCTATGGCCAGGCGTGGGCCTAGCTGTCACACGGCTGGGGACCAGCGCTCCTACGACACAGCCTGCCGCTGAGCTGAAGTGGTGTCCCAGGCTCATGGACAGAAAGTGTGAGTAGAAGGTCCAGAAAGGCTGCTCAGGACCGTCAAAGCCTGTTAGTGCCCTCAGGACCCTGGCACCCCGAGCTACCAGGAAGGCCACCAGAATGTTTTGGATTATTACAGGAGAGTGACAAGGGTGTTTCATTCACCTTGAGGTAACCACCTTGCAGCAACAGCTGTCACTTCACATCCTGCTCGTGCACCAGCTTCACCTCATTAATGCCAACATAAGTTAAGCTTGGTAGCAAGCAGAGTTGAAGAGCTTCTGAGTCAACATGGTAAAAGCCTGAAGGAGTTTGAACGCCCTCTCTTGAACACCTGGAGCTACGATCGCCAGATGCTTCCAAACTAGTGTTTGGAGATGTCTGGCTACGCCCTGGGCCAGCAAGAGGTTTCAGGATATTTGTGTCACCTTATTCACTCTTTGCAAATACTGGTTCAGCGCTGGTTTTATTGGAAAATGGTCATGCCCAAAATGAAGGCCAATTATTGTCTTGCAAACAAGCCTACTTGTGGGTTTGTTATCCATCGGTTGCTGTTTCCACCCTTATGCTGTTTCTAGCTTCTGCTCAGCAGGAGATGCAGTTTCATACAGTACGGCTGGCCAAGACGTGGGTTTATTTCTGTGGGTGCTGCTGCCTGTGTAGGCTCCGGCATGTCACTTGTCTCATGCCTCTGTCTCTTAAAGGGCAGTCATGCAGAGTGAAACACTTGTAAAATGAATGGGCCGTAGCCTTATTTTACTAAAGTCTGTAGTGGACTTTGAAGGAGATTGGAAAAGTGCACTTTTTGCCATAGTTGTTACTACTATTGAGCTCTAGGCTTATCTCTAGTAACTGTTCTGAGGTAGTAACTTGCACTATTTTGTTTCCCTTTGCTGGATCTCAAAACACGCTCTCTGATGCTTTCCTGCTCCTTGGAAGCTGCTAGTTATTACATCTCATGCAATTGCAGACTAGAAATAACACGGAATGGGGGAAACCATGGCAGGTGTTGTGGCAAATCAGTCAGTGCGCTCTCGTCTTCTATGGGCCATGGCTGTCACATCAGACCCCTTCTAAGACAATTTTCTTTTAGTCTGTGTGCCTCTAAAGTAACCCTCAGGCAGGCATGGAACAGGTCCTGGCTGTATTCAATTGCTCCCATCGTACCATGGCTTTTCCTTCTCTCCAAAGCCCACAGTTTTACCTGTTACTTCCTTAACCCTCTTTTCCTTACTTCAGGCTCATGGTTCTGCCCTTGTCTCCTCTCTCAATCTCTCTGCACTCTCCTAGGTCTTAGCACCCAGCCAGTTCCTCATCACAGTCCCTCTGCGTGGCCTGGCTGGGTACAGGGAATGCCAGGTACGGCACTGGCGTTACTACACCGTGCATGGAGCCAAGCTCCTCTCCTCCGTGCGGGACCCTGAGGAATTGCATCAATGGCTAGAGGTGGAGCAGTTCTCAAAAAGCCTTCAGCAGTGGCATGAAACGGATGTGAACATCGAAGGTGATCTGGTTCCAGCCAAAGTGCTTATCATCTTCCGGGAGCTGGTGGAGAAGTCGATTATCTCCTGTAACCTCTCCAGTGAGTTTAGTGGGGACAGGTATAATGGGAACGGGCTGTCTTCCGCAGCTAATAGATGGAAACCGTCACACGCACAAACTGTTTGACTCACATGATCAGAAGTTAAAAAACAACAAACCCCTCTAAAGCCAGGCAGCCTTTAGCCCATTGCAGTGATGCAGGTAGACCTGCATTGAAGATAGAATTAAGTAGTTCTTGGGTTCTTCAGCCCCAAGGCGTTGCTCCTTTCTTAGGAATTTGGGTAGGGTCTGCCGCAACATCACCCTCACAGTTCAACCAAGGTGCAACCTGGATTTTCAGAACATTTAGGAATTTGTTTGGGAAAAATCTTCTACTACAGCACCTGCAATATATCTAGACTTTCAACGAAGATAGTATAGGAAAATTGGATACAGGGAAGGTGCAAATGTTGGAGGAGAAAGTGCTTGCAGATGTGTATAGGGCAGATAGCGCTCTGAGGAAACCTTAGCTGCCCATAGCTTTCCAGCATGGGGTGGTGGGAACTAAGTAGGAGGACTTTTACTTACGCCAAGTCTGTTGGACAAGTGCTCTTTTCCCCAGTGTCCCAGTTACTCCAGTGCTGTTCAGCAGAACTGGGCTCAGGAAGATGGCCTTCAGTAACGGTGAGGATCCCCCTGTGAGCCATCCAAAGTGCCTGTTTATTTCCTGTGGCTATTTATACGGGAAGTGCTGATCCCCGACGTAATGCAGTCAGTGGTGCATGCAACATGCCTTCGTAGCTGCAACAGCTGTAGCAAGATGCTGCCTGAACAGTGATCCTCATGCTTAATTCTTCACGTCCTAGAGGCGTGTTATAGACTTCAGCTAATGAATGCTTGGCTTGGTCCAAGCTAAATAGTCTATGTCCATCTTTTCACATTAAGGAACTGTGACATGATCAAATCCAGACTGTGGTGCCTCTTCTCTTAGCATATTTCCAGGATGACTTTACTCATCAGCAGCCTAATATGGGTCTTCTGTATTCCAGAGAAATAGGAGCCATTTCCACTCATCTGATTGCACTCTGAATTTTAGTCACAGAAGAGAACATGTTAAAGACAAGCTCAGCTAGATCGTTACATTCTTCCAGGAAATATTTGTTATCATAGAAATGGGAAGGTTGAAATTTCACCATTGAGGCTCAGAGAAAAGACCAGATGGAATGGGCTTGCACCTGAGACTTGACCTATCTGAAAATCACCGTGTTGAAGTGAAAACCGGTGTCTAGCAGCAGTACGTCTAGTTGTTGAGCCAGGAGAGGTACTTCCAAGGGACCCAGGGAGTGATGTTTGGGCTGATGATTCTGATGCCTTTTTTGTAAGGCCAGCTGGGGAGAAGACGAGCCAAGATGAAGTCAGGAGGAGTAATTACCATTTTTGTTTCTGTGACGAATGAACTTCCTTCATCCCACAATACAGCTAAAGTTACAGGAAAATTTCCCTGATCTCATTGCTTCCCTGTTTTTTAATTCTTTGAGCACCAGCAAAACCAGTTTTTGAGGTGTCTTGCTTTTCGTTGGTGGAAAAACAGGTAGCCCAATTGCGATGCTTTTGGAAGCGCTGTGAAGATATTTACATGCTGACACAGTGGTTCCTCTAATGCTTTTCAATTGCTAGGTATCCCTGCTGGAGGGCTTGGGAGCAGCACAGTTCTGTTTTGGTGCCTGGCTTGGCTCAGCAGGCAAAACAGGCAGATTTTACTGAGGCTTATAAAGTTCCGGTTGGGATGGACTCTGCAAGGTGATTTACCCCTGTGCTTTCTGGAGGAGATGCTAAATTGCCACTGGGAGTAGGCAGGTATTTCTTCTGTGAAGGCAGAAGATGTTCCCATCCCAAATGTTCATCGCTGTCCCCCCAAGCCTGTTGTGTGGGCTCCTTGTGGAATTGCCCCCTAGCCCATGCCAGTCAAAATGAGGTGGGCTAATACACTACTAAACTGCTTATGGTAAATCTGCTCCGTCTTTTACTTCAGTGGGTTAGAGCATGATCACGCAGTTGGCTCAAATGGCAAAGCTGAAGGAACAGTCATCCTGCCAGAGCGACAGGGAAAGCTGGGGTCAAAAACTTCTTCCATGAACACAGCTGGAGCAACGGGAGATGTCTCGCTAGGTCCGTTAGTTGCAGCTTTCATTCCTTTCTGCTCTCTTAGAGCATGCTGTTCCTGGAGGTGAGTCACTCTTCTATCACTGAGGGAACTTCTTTCCTCCAGATCACCACGGAACTAACTTTTTGACACTCAGCAGTCCCAGTGAGGCAAGCAGTTAGCCCTTTTTGTATGACTGCTCCGCACAACAGGCCATAAATTCTGGCATTGTCTTCTGTGCAAGTGCATCTCCAGAAACAAAACTTACAGGTACCCCACAAAACATTCTGAGTGACCGGCAAGGGTAAGTCATTTGGTCTGATTACAGGTTCCCTGAAGGAATAAGGACATCCTTAGATATGAAGCGTTCATCTGGTCCCCTCTAATCTGCAGTCATCTCCTTGTACGGTACTATTAGAAATGGTAGGTTGCTCCAGTGGTCTATCTGTATTTTTAAGAAGCTGGTCCTAGTATGTAAGAGGACCCACAAAGGAAAACAAAAGCATGGTAATTGAGTGTAAAATGGAGACCTTAGATGTTCCTTCGTCTTCTTCCTGTTCTCTTTCCCCAGGGTAGATTTAGATAAGTTTTTTTTCTTGTGTTCTGCTTATGGCATTGAAGAGAAAGTGTTAAGACAGACCAATAGAACTGCAAGACCCTAGACAGCCTCTTGCTTGGCTTGTGGAAAAAGACCTTTTCATCTTTATTATCTTCTCTTGTTGTTCCTTGACAGGTAAAGTGACAGTGCTGGAGAGCTTCAGCTCAGTGGTGCGGGTGGCTGTGGAGACATCAGAATCCCAGGTCGAGGTGGAGCTGGTCCCTGCTGTGGAGATTCCAACTTGCTGGCCCGAGAAAGCCCGATGGCCTCGTTGCCTTAAGCGTTGGCCTTCCCAGGAAAAAGTGCAGTGCGTCAAGGTGAACAGTGTGAAAAGCACTATTAACTCTGTGCCGGAATTTACCGCACAGGTGTCTGACAGTGGTTTCCCAAATGGAGGACTGCATGGTGATGGCAGGCAGCATGGCTGGAAAAGGTGTATTCTCTAGAGAAGTAACATTTCAAAGTATTCTGTCAAATTTTATTGGGATTTTTTTTTCCTTCCTTATGGTGGTGAATTCTATGGAAGAAAAACTGAGTTGACTGTTTATTGCATGAGTCTCTCGCACGCCGCTCTGCCTGCGTAGCTCAGTGCTGACAGGCATCGTTCTTGCTGTTCTGCTCTGCCTCGTGTAAGCCGCCTGCAAATGGGCTGCATCATGCAGTTTTCCCTCCGGCCTAATCCCACCTTTCCCTGCAATGCTCATGGCTGGATTCTGGCACCCCAGCTCAGCCCCAGTTGCCATGTTCCTGCAGGTCCCATTCCGCCTTCCAGTCCCGCTGTCCTCTCATGCACGATCTGCTGCTCCATGGCAAAATGCCTGCAGAGCTGCACCTCTGCTTTAGGAGCACTGCTGGTACTGTACCTGGTGGCTCTGGAGCTGGATCTCCTGGGAGTAACTGGTATCAGCACACAAGGAAACAAAACAAATTGTGTCTTTGTTCGACTAAGAATTAGGATGGGAGCACGACTGATGTTTGCTGCCTCTGCTAACCCTGTTTAGAATACACTGTGAGAGATGTCACATCCTTTTTGTAACATCTCTCTGCATTGCTCAGAGAAGTTTGCCTCTGATCTGGTGTCACGCTTCCCCTTTTGTCCACAGTCTCTTGGTTTTGACCTTTTGGCCCGCTCCAGTTATCACTGGCAGCTGTGCTTCTCCCGAGCTGAGCATATACTCATGGAAGGACTTGATGAAGATGGTGGTTGTCGCTTGAAGTGCTTCAGGGTCATGAGGCAGATGAAGGAAGATGTCTGGTGTGCTGGAAATAAGCCGGTCATCACAGCTTATCACCTTCAGGTAGGCATCACCATGATACCAAGACACGGTCTCAGTATCTGTTGCAGTGGCTTCCATCCAGTAATGTCAAAATATCATGGCGTAAATCACCGTAGCATCTATGTAACTTCTAAGGTAACTGTCAAAACTGCAGTACCATTTCATTGCTTTACAGTGGCAAGAAGTTCAGTAACTCTGTATTCCAAACTTCAACAAGAAACTAAAGCCTGTAGGAACATTATGATTGCAGCGACATAAATAACGTTAAGAGTTGAGGCCCCTGCTCTGTTTTGGCTTCACGTAGGCATTGTAATATTGTCCTTAACTGCATGGTTACCTCCTGCTTCTTGACTGTCCCAGCCATCCATATCCATCTGTCTGTCTGGAGAAAAATTGTGCATTCGTCTTTGTGGCTATACACCAAACAAAATTCTCTTAGGTGAGCATTATTTCATGAATGAAGTGCAAACTACAGTTCTGGTGTTGTTTTACCTGGGGTGGGAAGGGAAGAAAGAGGTAAAGGGGTGGTAGCATCCTCCCTGCGTGTACTTCACGGTTCAAGATGGCTTCAAACAATCTTTGTGAAGAAGAGACAGACAGAAGGCTCTGCTATGACTGTGTCCCCACATCTGACAGCTGCAGACACTGGTGGACCACAGGCAGCACCAGTTATCAGACAGCAGAGCAATCCAGTTTTCTGGGCCTTCATCTTCCCGGAGCTGCCAGGGAGAAGAGGCTGTTCTTCTCCCACCTTGAAGCCTCAAGCCACCAGGCTTGCACAGTAGTTACTGATCTTTTGGCGTCCAAAACCAGATGCAATGCCAAGATTTCTCCTAAAGGGAAAAGGTTGTGACCATCAAATGCTGTTACAGTTACGGGGCTAATCGAAGTCAAGATGGAGTCAGAAAAGAGTTGACGAGGCTGGTTATAGCTTAGCAGAATGCAAAAATTCTCGGTGCTTGTAAGAACAACCTGGTGGGAAAACTGTCATAGGTAGGAGAAAGTGGAAAATCATTCAACTATTAGTAACGATCTCTTTCTGTGGCTGAAGAAGAGGTGCAGGAAGTGCTGTTGCATGGACTCTTGATCAAAATAAAAAGCTCTTTAGAAGCTCTTCAGTTCTTTACTGTAACTGTACTTCAGGCTTTTACTGCAAGAAAGGATTAGTTTACCAGACAGAAGGAATCCTTCAACATTACTTACATTAGGAAAAAAAAAAAAAAACCAAAACAACAAAAAAACAAGAGAGAAAGTCAGTGGATAAACCAGCAGCTGAGCAGAGGCTTAGTGTTAGTTTTCTTCACATTATCAGGTTTCCCCTGTCAGAGGTATCCAACAATTATGATTAAACAAGACTCCATATGAAAAAGGGCCCTCTATGACAGAGGAAATCCCTCCCTCAGAACTTGTGAAAGCCTTAGAGGACTGAGTAAGCACACCCATTATGCTTACCTCCATAGGAATGAAGTTCAAGATCGGGAAGTCCGAAAAGACCTAGGTACATTTTGAAAGCCAGCTCTATGCCTCCAGTAGACAGCTGGCTCTTAGGGATGGCTCAGTAAACGCTGGGGGTAGATCACCTCTTTGGCACCTGACTGGAAGAGCAGCGCTATTTTCCTTCCCTCCAGAAACTTCATTGCAACGGCTGCCCATGGATCTTGCTGAAGTAGTTTTAGCGCGACGAAAGGTAACTGCTCTGCAAGTCTCCAAGGAGTAGCTCTTGCAGAGTTACAGCTTGAATTCCTCACTATGTCTTTTGTTCCCTGGCAACATTTAAAAAAAAAAAAAAGTCTTTGTGGTTATTGCAGCTGCGAACAAAAAAATTGTTCACATTTGAAAAGCTATCTGAGAAGAAATTTGTCAGCAATACAACTATTGCAAGGAGGAAAGAAACAAACTAGGCAATCCAGAAGAGTGTGACTTATTTTGACGGAACTCTACCTCCGAAGAAATGGAGGAGTTGAAGGCTGTAGTTCGACCATGTCTTGCAGCATCTGTGGGTCTCTTCTTGGGTTGCTGAATCTGAAAAATAAAATTGGGATTCAGAGGACAGCAAGGAACTTAGCAGAATTATTGAACCCAAGATGGGTGACTTTGTACTTTAAAAACTAATTTCAGGTTGACGAAGGCAGTCAGTATGACTTTTTTGGTACAGTAAGTGTAAGTACCTCGAGAAAATTCTCCTCAGTCATAGGAAAGTCTGAAAAATGCAACATGCGCAGTGTAAAAATAATACTATAAGAGCAATAATCATACGCATTTTGTTATTTTAACTGTAGGTTCTCAAACGTAAAATTACATAAAATAAACTTGGGGAAATAGAACATAGCACATGCCGTAAGTATCATGTCAGAAAAAAACCCAGGCCGCACGTGACCAGAAAGCATGCCCTGTACCTGCAGCGGTTGCTTGGAATCTCAGTCTGTTTGGGATGCAGATCTGTACCTATCTGCAGCACAAATACAGCTAAAGCTAATACATAATTACGTTAATCTGATTATTCTTGTCTCCCTTTTAGTGCCTACCGGCTTCTACACTTGTATAATAGGCCATTTTCTACAGCCTAAAATGCCTGGCATTTCTACAGAGGCTCCTGCTGGAGGATGGAAAATAGGCTAAGATTATTTTAGCGAGACCATTTTCCTTGGGCTCCTGTCCCAGTCAATGGAGAGGGGGCTTCTCTAGGGAGAGATCCTAACCAGGCACATCAGAGTCACTCTGCCTGATCCCCAGAGGAGGCTTTAGTTGTGATCCCTCCGTCGCAGAAATGTTAACACAGGGAGATAGCAGTGCGAGTCTCTCTGATTTCCAAGGCTGTCAGCCACTTACCAGCACTAAAACTGCCTTAGTAAGCTGTGCGAGCCCTTGACAGAACCTCTAACACCTCTTCTCTCCCATCTGCTTCTTGCAGACAGTGCTATTCTGGACGTGTGAAAAATACCCACGCACCAAGGATTGGCGCTGCTTCCCCGAAGCCTTTCTGAGGCTGGTACAGAAGCTGCACAAGTGTGTAAGCCAGCACTTCCTCAAGCATTACTTTGTCAAGAACACCAATCTGCTCAAATATGCCAACACCAGTGACCTGGACCTGGTGGCCAGCAAGCTCGCGGTCTTCTTGGAGGACCCCGTCTTCTGCCTGGACTAAGGCAGGAAAAGGTCTGCTCACCCCACCCCTGAGCTGATCCCCCACCTCCTCTCCCCGCCTGTGGTTGTTCCTTCGTGTCCTTCCAGTAGACGTTGCAGCTGGCTTTGTAAGACAGTTGGCACATGCAGCGTGAAAGAGAAGTGTCAAGCTGGCAGCAGTGGGCGGTGAAAACTGATGGGAGGTATCGCTTGATGCCCAGCTGATCTAATTTGCTTTCAACGGTGACAGTCTTCCTGGAAGCTACAGCCAGTGAAACCTGACTTTCTGTGTCAGTCAGAGCAGGCAACTGCCTTGTTCTCTGTCTCTAGTCTTGTAGGACTTAAGCAAAGAGATGGCGCAAAGCAGTCTCGCTCTGCTGTCTACCCACTGTGTAACCGAGCACATGTATTGTTGCTGCCTCCCCCTTTCTTGGAAGGACAGCGGGTTTAATTCCCCGCTTACCTTACAGGTCAGCACTGCAGAAGAGCAGAGGAACATTTCTGAAGTGTACTGAAGCTGGAAGCTTTCTCAGAGGCACTTCGATGCCTCCATCTCCAATTAAATGGGATCCTGCTCCAGTACGAAGATAACTATGCCGCTAGTGTTGAATAGCTCAAGGGAAGCAAGAGGAGGAACGGTGGTTTTTGCCGCCTCCTCGTTTTTCCTCTCCTCCACTCCCATTTTTCTTCCACTTGCTTCAGATATGTTTCTTCATGTTTGCCTTTGCCAGTTGTGTTAGCGCCATACAACAAGGGGGCTTTGCCAGAGCTGATTTCGCTCCCACTGCTGACTCCATCCAGCAGGTTGTTAGCACCCACATGTTTTAGGGTGGTGTACAGAAGGAGGATATTTTTCAAAAGCTGCTAGCTCCAGAGCTCCCAGTGCTTTTAATATTATGGATATTTAAGAATAAAGTCAGTTTTAGTGTTTCAAAAGAACAGAGTTCTAGAATGAGTATAAAGAATGTTGGTTTTAATGTTATTAAATCACTGAAGCTAAACTGCAGTGGGCTTTTTTTTTCTTTTCCCCTTACACCTGCGCAGGAAAGTAAATAAGTATCTCCTTTGCCAAGGGAGGTGGAAGAGAGAGGATTTGCAGCCCATACTCCAGGGAGCTGCTGCAGTGGATGGCCTGCAAGATGACCATCCGTGGCAGAGCATCTCCCCCTTGTGTCAAATTGTGGTCTAACCATGCACAGCCTCTGCTTTCTGGCTTGTTTTTGTATGCCGGAGTACGGTCAGAAGTCCATGGTGGTGCCTGATGGGATACATCCCAGAGTACTGAAGGAGCTAGCGGATGTTATGGCAAGACCCCTCTCGATCATCTACCAAAGGTCTTGGGAGTCTGGGGAGGTCCCTGCTGACTGGAAGCTAGCCAATGCTATCCCAAATTACAAGAAAGGGGGTGAGGGAAGAGCCCAGGGAACTACAGACCTGTTAGTCTAACCGCAGTTCCTGGAAAAATGATGGGGAAGATTATAGCGGGGGTACTACTGAAAGTCATTTAAAGAACGATGCAATCATCAGCCAGAATCAACACGGGTTCACAAAGGGAAAGTCCTGTTTAACTAATTTGATACCCTTCTATGATAAGGTCACCTGCCCAGTGGATGAAGGGCAGGTGGTAGATGTAGTTTCTCTGGATTTTTAGTAAGGCTTTTGATACTGACCCTTGCAGCATCCTTCTGGACAAGTTGTCCAACCGTGGGATGAGCAGGTTCACAGTCTGCTGAGTGAAGAACTGGCTGAAGGGCAGAGCTCGAAGTGTTGTAGTGAATGGGGGTACGTCTGGCTGGCGACCGACCGGTCACCCGCGGTGTTCCTCAGGGTTCAATTCTAGGGCCAGTTCTGTTCGATATATTTATCAGCGATCTGGATGTAGGAGTTGAATGCACCGTTAGCAAGTTTGCTGGTGATACCGAACCGGGAGTTGTTGTTGTTGCTGTTGACTCTCTGGAGGGACGAGAGGCCTTGGAGAGGGATCTGGATAGGTTGGAGCACTGGGCTGTCATTAATGGGATGAAATTTAACCAGTCCAAATGCTGGGTTCTGCGCCTGGGACGGAGTAACGCCGGGCACAAGTATAAATTGGGAGAGGAG
>JAVKLA010000030.1:3788807-3801209 GCA_034782735.1 Sagittarius serpentarius | reverse complement strand
TGGGCTCCTCCAGTTCAGAGAAGAGGAGGCTGAGGGGCGACCTCACTGCTCTCTGCAGCTTCCCGGGGAGGGGAAGCGGAGAGGGAAGTGCTCAGCTCTTCTCCCTGGGGTCCCATGATAGGACGCGTGGGAATGGTTCAAAGCTGCGCCAGGGGAGGTTTAGCCTGGACGCAAGGAAGCTTTTCTTTACCGGGAGGGTGGTCAGACACTGGAACGGGCTTCCTAGAGAGGTGGTCGATGCCCCAAGCCTGTCAGCGTTGGAAGAGACATTTGGATAATGCCCTTAACAACATGTTTTAACTTTTGGTCAGCCCTGAATTGCTCGGGCAGTTGGACTAGATGATCGTTGTAGGTCTCTTCCAACTGAAATAGTCCTATCCTATCCGCTTCCTTATTTTTCACCCAAGTATAGGAGGAGGCTTTCTTCTACAGTTAATTCTTTGGCAGAGAAGATACAGGTCAGGCAGAATCCCAGCTGTGTGGTCGTTCTTGTAGAGGTCTCCTGCGTCAGATCCCAGCGTGTGCAGACCTGACCCTACCATGAAACCGGCACCCTCTTTGCTCAGGACCTGGGAATACCCTCCAGGTCGCCTTTCCACACGGGTAACTGCGTTGTGTGGAACTGTTTTGAACAGGTAATTTCTCGTCCTAAACCTTTGTTCTCCAGGCTCATTTCTAAATGGGGCAGAAGTGGCAGTTTCATGATGACACCCCCTCGTTAAAGCGTGGCTATCCTGTTTCTGGTGAGCAGAGCTGTTTCAGTAAAGAGCAAAGGGATGCCAGTCTGCTGAGCAGAGTCAGGCAGCTGTGACAGTGAAGTAACATCTCCTGGTTCGTCTTGGGTTTGTCTTGTGGTTGAAGGGCTAGCCTCCGAAGTTGGAGGAGGGCAAAAGCAGTTCGAAAGGACAGTGAAAAATGTTCAGGGCTCTTAAACCCAAGGTTGATCTCTTACTGCTCTGATGCACGATCTGTTTGGGATTTAGCTGTGGCTGTTGAAGAATTTATCTCCCTTTGTAGCCGGAGGGAAAAGCATTTCAGCGGTGGTACCTTAACTTGGCTGCAGCTGCGTGTCAGAGTCCTCGGTTGCTGCGGTTCACAGCCTGCTATGAAGTGAAATCGTGGGCATATACCGTGTGCTGCGAAGCCACGAGGTGGAAGGTACTGCTGCTCTGCCAGGGCGGCAGCCTCGCACAGCCAGGAATGAATCGGCAAAGCCCATAAGTATCCACAGAACGATGGACCCCTGCTTTGAGCCAATTCTGATCCATTCCCCCCTCCCCCCCCTTTTCTTGTTGGTACACAGGCAAATGCATCAGCTAGCATATGATGCCACAGGAAATATCATTGTGACCATACAAAACTAAAGATCTGCCCTGGAAGGTACGTTGCTACTGACCACAAAGGCCCAGGAACTATCCCCGGCTTTTCCTCCAGAACAGCAAGACGTGACACAACTGGCCACGAGCGAAGGGTGAGGGAAAAGGCTTTGAAGGAAGAACTTACCTTTTCACTGAAGTGGTTGAATACAAGAAACGATTCCATCTCAGAGACAGGCGGGGGGTATACTACGTACTGTCTTATATCGTCTAGTGCAGGTCTGGTTGGGGGGGGTAGGGGGCGTTGAGAGGCAGTTTTGTGTGGTGGTGGGAGAGTTGTGCAGGAGGTGTCTGGTAAAAAACCTTCCCAAATGCACTTGTTGCATTTTTTTAATCACAGTAAATTTTCTGCAAATAGCTTTGCACTTACACATCCAGCCTGATTGCAAAATCATGCCCTTGTCCCAAGGTTTTCCTCCAAAAAAGGATATCACCCTGTGTTTTGGCTACAGAATAAGTTTTACGTTTCATGTTTTTAATTTTTCTGTTTAAAAAAAAAAAGAAAAGCGAGCATCTTGACAAATACAGACTTTCTTGAAGTGCGTTAAATTTAATCAAAAGCTCTGTCTTTGTTCAGAGCGTCTGGAAGGAATGACCATTCGTTCTCCCTCTCTTTTAAATTGCTTTCATGAGCATTTGCTCTATCGAGAAAGGAAGGAGAATTCTCGTCTTTCGTAATTTCTCTATGGTTGACCATGACTTTTTGCTTACCTCTCAGTTTTGCTTTCTCTCCTTAACTGAATTCTGTCCTAAAAACAAGAAGGGGCAAACAGTGGCCAAAAGGGAACCGCCTTGCATGCACGTGAGGCGCAGCACTTGGGAACGACAGACATCCACGTGAGCAAAAGAGGGAGAAAATAAAATGCGTATTCGTGACGAGACACGGGCTGCGGTGAGCGTTTACAGAAACCCTCTGTTCAGGGGGTGTGAAACAGCAGCTCGGAGAGAATTTCGGCTGACTCACGGCTGAGCTCTTGGCCACTGTGGCCTTCGCAGAAGGTGACGGCGCTCAGGCTGAGAGCTAGCGGAGGGGAGGGTGTTTTTGAAAGGTAGCTTGGGCAAGGGAGCTTGTTGCTCGCTGCTGGCTGGGCAGGAGAGGGGCGCGTGTGCGTGACCCTCAGGGCCGTGCCCCGCGCTGGAGCCTGAACTGGGACGGGGGATGCTGGGGACGGCTCATGGCGGGTGCTCAGGGCCTCCTTGCAGCCACGGGGCCTTCTCGGCCCTCGCCACAGACACCGTTGCTCCGTCTGTCAGAATCTTCAGTCTGAAGCGTGTCGCTCTGTTTCCCTGTAAAACCTTCCAAAACTGGTGACGTTTTAGGCCTTCGAGTCACTAGAGGGCAATGTCTCTCTCAAACAGGCCCACCCAGGATCTCCCCTGCGCTCCACATCAGCCTCGTGTTAGTTCTCATTGAACTGACACAAACGAACTCGATTAATTTAATGCTAAATCCTATTGCCAAAAAGGAGAGAAGGAAAGAGACCACGGGAGAGCTTTCTAATAAATAGCAAGACGCTGGTAAAAAGTCTCTAAACTCCGGGAACCGCTCCAAGAGCCAGAATATGGATTTATTGCTTTCTGCAGCAAAAGATGGGCTTGCAGTAACTCCCAACAGGCTTGATTTGGGGAGAGCACCGACGAGGAAAGTGCAGGCAGGGTTCTGGGAAGGAGGGAACTTGCGGGAATAGCCAGCACCCTGCCCCATCAGAGCACTCTCTCCATGGGGAAGGGAGGATGAAGATGGCTCCCACGTGTGCCTGCCTCCCGGGCCACCTCTGTCTCCCTCTTTTTCTCCTTCTGCCCCCCTCCCCAAGGGAGATTTTTTTCTCTGAAGAGGTTTTCTGGTGCCACCCCTTTGGCTCTGGTGGGAATGGTCATTTCTGAGTGCACATCATCTCTCTCCTTTATGTCACGGGACCCAGGGGTACACGGAGGCCATTACAGACCATCTACCTCCCGCTTGTGCTCCATCTTTGGTTTGGAGTGATGCCCGGCAATGAAGTTAGAGTACCTTCCAGACTGTGTTCCCAGTGGGAGCAGCTCGGCCCCTCTGAGCGAAACTGGGACACGGACAGTGATAGACAACAGGCTAATTCTGCCTTCATGCTCAACATTTTTCTCCCTACCAATGCTAGGATTGCTGGCTTGGAGGATAAACATCTTTATTATTATTTCTACCACCACCCCCAGGACTCTCATCTGAGGCCCTTGCAATGTCACATGAGACAGTGATGCAGGACCAATGCTCAACATGTGGTAAGAGATCCCGGTCACCCTACCAGGCCAACCTTTGCCGTCGCCATAGGAGGTGTGTGGTGCCCATGACCTCTTTGGGGTCCGACTTCTCCAGCTGGAGGAATATGCACAGTTTCAAAGGAAATTAAACAGCTCTAGGGAGCATATGTATTTTAGCATACGTATTTATGTATTTCGGACCCAAGCCATTGTAGCACAAAGAAATGGAGAACACTTTGGTCGTGGTACAACTATTTGTCAGTTCGGCTCCAAGCAACGCCTATGGTCTGAAAGAAAGGGCAGGATCAGAGCCCGGCTTTGAAAGTACCTCCTGGATAGGTGATGAGGAATGCACAGATGCTACCAGAGACCAGGCCTGTGGAGAGTACAGAATGTATTTTCCACAGGAAAGATTCTCTAATTTACCCTTAGCATCCTCGCAAATAGAAATTACAAGGAAATGCATCAAGGAAAGAATTAATCAGATTGAAAGGCTTTGTAGTAATTAGAAAAAAGAATGGCATCTTCTCAGCCTCCCCTGGGTGGTGGTAATTACCGGCTGCACAACTGTGGCTTGTGCAACTTCACGTTTTCTGGATTAAAAAGCTAAGTATCTTCTTGTTTCCTCTCTTAGAGAAGCCACTCTTGAAATCAGGCAGCTACACCGGCCATCAGCTCAGAGAAAAGTGCATCGAGCCTCCTTCCTTCGGCCTGGCAGGGCACCACTTCACATGCCGGGGGCGGGGGGGGTCCCAGCGCCTGATCCCAAGCCGTGGTTCAGTTGCACCTGGCCCACTGCATTCTTGCTGTTACCTTGGAAGAGATGGGGGGTGCCGTTTGCTATCCAGCCACCCAAACAGCCAAACCCCTTCTGCTGCAACTGCAGGCAGCCTTAGACCCACCTGCTTCTGCACTGCATCTCGGCAGCAGAGGCCAGGTCAAAGCCTCTTCTGGTGCCAATATTGTCACTCATGTGGCTGGGGGACCTGAGGGGTGAGGTTGCGTGCGCTGTAACTCAAGGGGGCTAGATAACGCTTTCCAGGGAAGGAGTTTTATTAATTCAAGAGAGTTTATGAAAGTCCAATTCCAAGCTAGTAATGAAGAAGAAAATGCAGCTCAGGGAAATAATAAAAAAAAAAACAACCCCTCACAAAAAGAATTTTTAAGGAAATTAACATCAAGTGGTGAATTTCTGTGATCCCCTTTTGAAAGGGAAAGGATACAGGGCTGGGAGGGATCTCATCAGCCACAAAATCCATCCACTACTTTTTCTGGTCCTTCCCCCCCAAAGGAAGAGAGCGCTGCTTCAAAGGTAGGTAGATACTTTGCCCTGGCTCCTCGGGCAGGCAGGCTGTTCTGGACCCACAGAGATCATTAGGAGCCGCCTTTGAACTTTCAGCCTAAATGTGTCCACAGCCAGTGTTGTCTGGTTTCGTACCAGTACAGACTCAAGCTGCTGTTCTCCCTCCGTAGGGCTTGCTGTCCATGCAACCATCGCAAGGGTAATCATAAGCTCCCTCGGCTTTAGCTGAGCACCACTAGATATGCCAAACTCTTTGGTCCCTTTTTCTCTGATACAACCTCTGTTCCAGTCCTGCTCTGCGTCTCTTCCAAGTGTAATCCATCTCAGCATGGATAACCAGGGTGGTCTGCAGCGTTCCAGATGGAGTCTCATCAGTGCCTCCTGTAACAGCACGTCGCATAGATAGTATTAATCCGTGCAGCACATCCCCTGTGCTGAAGAGGAAAGCACACCCAAGGGTCAAGTTCCCTTAAAAAATAACTGCAGCTTCAAAGGAGGAGCGACTATTGTCAATGATTTCCTCTGCCAAACCAGGTTAGGCCGGTTGAAAGGCTTGCCGTGGTCTGGTTGTCTTGGAAGTGAACCGAATTCCCAAGGCTGTGAGCCAACAGATTCATCATCTCTGTGAGACCTGAGCTCAGGCCAGAATCAATGAGTCTGCTTCAGCCTGTTCCCCTCTGCTCTCCCCAGTCCACAGCCGGCTCTGGGCTGTGTTTCTCCCCCACTTCTTCCCCTCGAGTCAGTGGTAGACGCCGTCCCTCCTTGTAACACAAATCCAGCTTTTTACCACCAACCTGAAGAGTTTGGCTGTTTTCTAGCTGTGTCATTAAAATACCATATACTGGAGAGGCAACAGATCAGTGACCAGAGCTAATAGCCGCAAAAAGGATTAAACGAACAATAGGTTTTGAGCGTAATTTATGAATGCCATTAACCACTGAGAGGGAATTATGTTATGGCTGCAGTTCTGAGGGGGAAGGGTGGGTCTTATCTAGGCAGGAAGAAAAAAAAAAAGTGCCTGATTGCATTTGGATTAACAAACAACGATATTGATTCGCCATGTGATACGTTTCGGGCTGTTATGTTTAGATCGGATGTAATAACATCTGAAGACAGACAAACTGTGTTTTCTCTCTCTCTCTCTCTCTCTCTTGTGTTCAGACCCCCGTGGCCAGCGAACGTTGTGTCCGTATCTCATGGCTGCCGGTCACGCAGCATCCGCCACCCTCTCCGTCAAAACTCTTGCAGAAAGGCAGGTTTTCTTCTCTTCTCTGAGGGCCGTGACATTAGTTGCACGAGCGTTTCCTTGCAGGCTGTGCACCGTGTCCCGGGGATGGGGCTGAGCAAGCAATGCCTTTGTTTGCAGTATCTCCTCCACCTTTCGTCTGACAGCCAACACGGTATCTCATTAAACTGCTTAGCTTGGCAGCTGGGGCCATTTGTTACAGTGCGATATGAAGGATCATAATCAGATTAAACCTCAGGATCATATTGTGGAGGGAGAGATTAGACTGGAGAATAAAGAGAAAGTTTAATTTTGTGTGACAGTGCAGAGTTGCCTCTGCTTGGGGTGGCGAGGCGGGTAGAAAGCGATTGCGGAGGCTCGAGCTGGGGAGGATTTGTTTCACTGGCTCCCTGCTCAGTTTTGAGCAGAAGGGTTTTGGCACCCACTCTGAAATAGGGGGTGGCTCTGCAGGCACCAGCCCCCTCACACAAGGTTGCTTCACTCCGCTTTGCTTCCCAAGTGAGGGGGGAAGCATGGGGAAAGAAAACCCAGGGGTGTAAATGATGCCAGAAGCCAAAGCCGTGTGTGCGCTGAAGCGCACTGCTTCTGGGAGGGGGATGCCCTTGGCACCAGCTACTTAGTTCTCATCATGTCTCTGCTGGAGGCCCAGGTCCTTGAGCTGAACTGCTGTTCCCCAGCTCCTTCCCACTCCAGTGCATTTAGCACAGCATCCTGTGAGTCCTCCAGCAGTCTGGGGGCAGGAGACACCCTCCAAAAGTCAGCAGCAGCCCCGCAGTGTGAATATACCGGCTAGGAGGTCTTCTGCGAGCTCCTCTGAGCAGATTGGGCTAGTGTTAAAAGTAGCAATAAGAGAAAAGTCGGCAGCTTGGGAAAGCAACATGCAGATGAATTTCTGGCATCTCTACCGCCAGAGAGAAATGTGATCGTGGGTCAAAGCAGCCCCGGTCTCTGTCTGAGCCCATTTAACAGGCGGGTCTCATGGAGAGACCCCAGCTACCACCAACTGCAGAAACAAACTCGGGCCTCCGCAGCTCTCTCCGTGGGTATTGCAATGGGCAGCAGGTACCCCAAACCCTGCCAAAAAGATTTTTTAAAACGTTGGCTG
This sequence comes from Sagittarius serpentarius, assembly GCA_034782735.1. Taxonomy (NCBI): domain Eukaryota; kingdom Metazoa; phylum Chordata; class Aves; order Accipitriformes; family Sagittariidae; genus Sagittarius; species Sagittarius serpentarius. Next base: position 3,793,944 of record JAVKLA010000030.1, on the reverse strand, counting down.
CCATAGTGCAGCTCAGGAATCTCTGTCCTGTCTTCTTTCCCTTAGGCAGCGGACAGTTAAAGCCAACTGGGGGGCAAAATCTGTAGAGAGAACTGCTTTGGCTCGGGGGAGCTCCAGGTTCAGAGGAGGTGCATGCACTCACCTAATCACGTGCACGTCCCGTCGTCACCGGTGAAACCAGTGGGAACATACAGATATAACCACTTTCAGAAACGGCAGCTAGGCCGAGTCCTATCCCAAATGAAGTAAACAGCTCTCAAAAAAGTGGAGATAAAAATGCGTGTATACATGTTTTTAAAACTGTACCTAAGACCATCGTGAGCTCTGTTCCCACACTCCCTCTGTTACTTGTCCTGGAGAGACACTTAATGAATAATATATTCCCTCAGCAGCTTGATCTTTAGCTCAGATATTGTGCCCTCTTCCCTCTCCTTTGTCTGCTCCCCGTTCCCTAGAGACTAAGTACTTTAGGGCAGGAGCCGGGCATAGAAAGATCTTCAGTTTCATTGTGCTTCCCGAAACTCAACACAATGCAAACCCCTAGCAAAACCTCAGCGTGATGAAGGAGACCCTGATCTAAACAGCTGGAAAACTACCAGAACCTTTCCAGCCACCCAAGATGACTTCTGGGGTGATGAGGAGGCACTTGGGGGGGAGCAGACAGACAAGAGGCTCGCACCCCACTCCTCGTGAATGCTACAGCCGTGCGGATCGCTAACAACATCCCCTGGTTTGGGACGATGAAGTGCCAGCACACAGGGGATGGCAGTGCCAGATGCTCGGTGCATGGCTTCGGGGAACTCGCATCCAACATTAACAACCAAAAAAAGACAGCGACAGGCTGTCTTCCCCTCCTGGTGCCTGACAGAAACTGAGAAAGGGCACTCGCACAACGGGAAGGCATAAATCTGGCCGTGACACTCTTTAACCTTGCAGCAGGATGGGGGGGATGCTCGCTGCTCCCCTGGGGCCAGCCGCAGTCCTGGGCTGCCCCCAGGACCCCCCACACACAGCATGTTGACTTTGAGCAAGCTCCTGGCCCCACAAAGAGATGGGGAAGCTGCTCCGGAGGCTTTTCTGCTCAGCCCACAGCAATGGTGGGAGCGGAGCAGGGGCAGGAGTCCTGCTCCGGCTGGCCGAGCCCGCCTTGGGCGTAGCAGCGGTGTGAGCTGGTGCTGCACGGGGTGAAAGCAGCTACGTGCCCTCAGGAGCTGCTCCTTCTGGGCCACCACACGCTCCCAAAATCATCCCTGATGATGAAAGAGGCTGCTCTCAGCAAAGGCATCTCAGGTCTTGCTGAAGATTTTAACAAGCGATGACGATCATACGCAATACGCATACGATACACGTTCTATAACGTAGGTACCAATCTAGCCAGACCTAGGCTGTATTTTCCTCCATCGCTCTCTATAGGTAGACGGGCAACACGTACTGGGGGCAGAGCCCAAGCTCTCTCTGCCTCTGCACCCAGCTGGAAGCGAAGGCAGCTGCCCCTGTAAGCAAAGCGCGCTGCTGAGGGGAGGAGACCGACCCCACCAAATGTTGTCCTCCTCTTGCCCTGGTGACTTTGTCAGATAAAGTAGCCTGCGCCCAGGCACTGTCCTTGCATTTAAGGCTCTTAAAGGCGGTGATCCTGTGAAAGCCCCCCACGGAGAGAGGCCCCAGTCTTTATTACGCCTCTTGGAGCTGCTGCAACACAAGAACTTATTTGAAAATGGCTTCACTTAGGTTCCTCCAGGCACTGAGAGAGGGGAATCTGAGGCACAGCGGTGAGACATCAGAACCGATAAAAGTCAAACCCCATGATACACGTGGACTCGGGGCCTATGACAAGGGGACAGCAACACCTAAAGACATGGGTACCGACCCTCTGGCAAATTTAAGAACTTCGAGAGCTGTTAAAAAACCCTCCAAAACAAGAGCAAAGACCCGAGGTGATCCGTGCTCTGCCTGCTGCGTGTGCAACAGCCGTGTGGCAAGCAGGACCGATGGCGTTTGGGATGTGAGGGGGGTTGGGACGTGAGGGCAGCTGGGATGTGGTGGTGGCAGCAACCTCACCCGGCAGCCTGGGCAAAGCTGTCAGTGTGATCGCAGCGTGGAGAAGCTGTAGCAACTGGTTGCTTTCCTTTGCTAGGATTTAACGAGAGCTGAGTTTTTCCACGCAAAGCGGAGGACCACATCCCTGTTTGTGTTACGGTATTTAACTTTCCCCTTTTACTCAGAAAACCACAGCAAAGGCCACTCTTGGTGTTCTCAAGTTCAGTCTCTTTGAACCTTCAGCCTACAGGCAAAACAAGAAAACAGAGAACAATGCTTTAACACATAGTCACTGTTTGCATCCGAAATATATGTAATTTATGAAAGACGTGCTAGCATCCAAACCCAGTGCCTGCTCGCTGAGCTCTGCGTAACACGTGGTTAGTGAACGGGAGGGCACTGGGGTCTGGGGTGTTTTTATGAACAGGAAACATCTCAGAAAACAAATAGAAATTTTGGCAATACTCTGTAGTTCAAATAAAGCCTAACGCAGTCTGGGAGAGCCCCAATGCGCATTTCTGTTTTGCCCTGTGTCCCGGGCACTGCAGGCACAGCTCTTTTGAGAGGCTGGTTGGGCACCCAACTTGCTGCGCTAAGCCTACACTGAAATTTCACACAAAACTCGGAGGTAAGAACAGGCACATCCCTTTCTCGGTTCACAGAGAGACTGATCTGGTCTGTGACCAGTAATAAAGGAAAACTATAGCACGTGCCAAAGTCTAGGGCTTAATAGACAGAAGCACTAATGTCAGCCCAGCAAGAGCCTTGTCATGCTGACAGCAGAACTATGTGGGAACAACATGGGGGTTCTTACCTACATACACCGGACAACAGCTCAATCTAAACATCACTCTACGAGAGGCTGCAATTCAAACTTAGCTTTTATTGATTTTTTTTTTTTTTTTTTTCCCCAGTGGCCTGCTCTTACAAGCTGGAAAAGCCCTATTAAAAAAAAACAAACCCTGGTCATGAAATGCAGGTGCTGGAGTCTCATTTGAAACACTTGTGAGGTAAGGCACATGGCAGTGCTTTTAAAGAAGATGGCCATTAAAATCACCTGGACTCCCTCTTTTCCTTCCTTCTATTTCCCTTCCATCTGCCACCACAACATCCCCAAAAGCACCCTCAGACTCTTTCCTCTCCCTGGCCTGGGCAGGACACGAACGCGCTGCGAGCATCAGCCCACCTCCGAGTGCCTGCCAGAACTGGGTAAGGCTTGAGCTGGATTTAGCAGGACTGTTGTTAAGGCGGGGGATCTGTGGTTTCTCCTTCCAAGCACGGCCATTTGGCACAGGTAGTACTGTGCATCATTTTGGGAGGGGGGGAGGGAGGCGCGACTGCGGTGTTAACGTATTCTAGGCTTCTCCTTGCTTGTGTATCGGCGCGTGGGGGTGACAGGCTGGCCGGCGGCATGTCCGAGGTGGTGCCGCAGAGGGTGGGAGGCAGACCTGGACCCGGCTCTCCCTGCCCTCTGGCCTGGCCCCTTAGCGTGTGCCGAGCTGAGAGAGTCACCCGTGACTCTACGGCTGCTCCTGTACGCAGAAAAGCTGCTGCTGTTAGTGATGCTGTGCCGTTTTTCTCTCTGTTGTTATTTGATATTCGTAATGGTACGGTTTCCTTTCTGTTTGTTTGTTTAAAAACTTCTTGGTGATCATAGAGCTGTCTCTTGTCAAAGTGCAGTGCTCTGTCTGCAACGTTTCTTGCGCCTTGCACGTAAATAGCTTTCATTAGGTTCAATAGTTTCTGGCTGTAAATGCAAGATTGTCATGATGAAAGCATTATATATACTGCTGCCCTGGCCTCTGTTTAAAAGGTGGTCCTGCAACAGGGCAGGAATGACTGGGAAAACGGTATTTCTCAGGCTGACCAGAAATAGCAGTATTTGCAGTAATCCCGTTTCTCTGGCCAGGGCAGGAAGCCATACGAGTATCCGGACCGCTGTCACTATCCGCCCAGGAACACCGTGGCGGCGTGCGAGTGGATGCTATCGCGCTTACCTGCGGCAGGGAGGCAACGCTCCCCGGCCACCCGCTCGGGTGAGAGCCCTGCCGTGGGCTGCCTGTGCCTCGGCTCCGTGAAAACGCCGGGGGGCCTAATGCTGTACTTGGGGGCAGTTTCTGCACTGCAGCTACATCTCCAGGTGGAGGGGGACCTCCCTGTATTTATTTCTCCCCCACGAGGGGCACGGCATCGCTCCGGCCCTGCTGCTGGGAACTGGGTGCTCTGGTGTCCATCGGGGCGAAAGCGGGTGTGCAGCTCCCGCAGTTCAAGCTCTGCCTGCGGCCTTCCAGGAGGAGCCCTCCCTGCTCGCCTCCTCTTCCTCAGCTCCCTGAGCTTGGGCTCTGGTGTGTACGAGCTGGGGAGGGGGCAGGTAGGTCACCCCTCTGATGCCCTACAGCCGGCGTGTGCCCAGCGGTGCCCTCCGGAGTGCCGCAGGGCGATCCCCCCCACCCCTTCCCCTTGGGAGAGGTGGGAGCACTGGGCAGAAGGGGCTGGTGGGGTTCCAGTTTGCCTCGCTGTTGTTCTCCCTTGTGCCCCGTGTCTCTCTGGGGTTGGGGAACAAGGTGCTGCCAAGGGTCCTGCTCTGTTTACTGCACCCGTGGTCTTCGCCCACGCTCTTCCTTCGGCTGCAGAGCCGCACTGTGTTGCTGGAGGGAGGCTGGGACAGGAGGGAGGCAGGGTAACGGGAGAAGCTTTCTGCCACTAAAGTGACTTTAATACTGAAAAGCTTGTTCTGACGAAGAGCCGCCGGTGGCGCACGGAAAGGCGCCGGGGAGGGCTGTGGGGTTGCTCTAAGGGATGCAGCGGGAGCCCTCTTTCTCCCTGGGGAAGCCTGCACCGGGCACCCAGGGGCCTCGGCTGGTGGGAGAGCGGGGGCTGCTGGGGTGCACTCTGCAGCCCCACCACCCACCCCTCCGGGCGGGGGGGGCTGGCTCCGGGCACCTGTCGGGGGGCCGCGACTGCGGGCAGCGGGGTCCTGCAGCATCTTCCCTCCCCGGCTCCTCTGTCTGGGAGCCGTCGGTGTGGCCGAGGGCTGCTTGAAAATAGCAGTCTGTGCACTCGTAAACCTCCTCCTTTCCCTGCCATAACCTTCTCGTCG
>JAVKLA010000030.1:3744533-3770456 GCA_034782735.1 Sagittarius serpentarius | reverse complement strand
ACATGAAACACAGAAGAGGGGGTGAGTGGAAGGATGGAGACTATAACCCAGACCTTCTTCCTTTCCTCTCTCTGACAGTGCTCCCCTCCGGTAGTGCTTATGGTGAGAGAACCTGTTTATATTTTGTTTCTGTTCTGTTTCTCTCTTTGGACTTTTTAGAAAAAAAAAGCAGCAGATGCAATGGAAAAACGAAGTGAGAACAGCAATGCTCCTAGGTCACCCTCTTTTTTCCTTTCCACTGTGCTTGCCAAGCACAACCCACTTCGGTCTCTGCTTACAATGGTCCGTGCTGCACTATGGCCCGCTCCAGCCCCCCAGGGCGTGAGCCGAAACAGAAACTCCTGGCAGCCCCCAGAGAAATGCAGCAGTGAGGAACTCGCCAGGAGGCTTCTACCCCGAGTCCAAGGCTGTGGGGTGTCACCGCCGTGGGATATGCCTGTCAGGGTACTTTGCGAGGGCTGCAAACGGCCTAGGAAGACACCACGTCCAGCATCTGAGCGAACGCCCAGCTACGTCTCCGAGTGCGTGAGAAATGGCGTGGCAGTTATGATGAGGCTGTTGACGAGCCCCAGGGGGTTTATAGACCAGTCTGTCGCTGTTAATCAAAAAGATGTATTTTTTTTCCCCTCCGCCTGTCTGCAGTCCTCTCGACTCTGAACTGCTTGCTTTTTGGTCTGTCCCGAAGAAGAGCTTCAGAATGCAAAATGCTCCCTGGGAGCATAAGCCAAGGTAGAGTCCCAGGCAATATCACGTTCAGATGCCTGATCCCTTGCACTTGGTTTTAAAGAGATTAAATCTGAACTCTCTTCAGCAAAGTGACCCTTGGCCTGTGGTCTGCAGAACCCCCTATTTCTGAAGGGTCCGTGAAAGGTAATTAAGGAGAGCAAGCCTTTTGCTGGCCAGTTTAAATTCACTGTAGGGGGCCTGCGTCTTCAAAGGGAGAAAATCTTGTGAAGATCTATAATCAGAAAGGTTGAAAGCCACGGGTCCAGGAAACTGGAGGCACTTACGGGAGAGATGGCTGTGCTGGCTGTGGTGTATCTTTTTGTTCCCAAAGAGAAGTTTTGCCTGCTTTTAGACAGCACTGCAGGACCTGGTTCCTCTCACAGTCCTCCCTTAAGTATTGGCTACAGAGTAAATGGAGGATGTTTTCCTTCTCTGAATATCTATTTCCTTCCTAAATAAACCATGGGTGAGTCTGTTGGGGATACTTTTTTTTTTTTTTTTATGGAAGAAACACAAACCAGTAGGGTTCTTACAAAGCTTTTAATAGCTGCCTTTGGTCCCTGGGTACCATGAGGATTGGTGAAATCACTGAACACAGAATAGGAAAGGAGCTTGGGATCGGCTAACCCATCCTCCTCTCCAAGGCAAAATTAATTAAACCTAGCCCATGCCTGACAGATGGTTTTTGACATGTCTTTAACAGCCCTCCAGTCCTCCAGCCTACTCAGGAAGTGATTCACTCACCTGATCATTTAGGAGATGGTTCATGGTATTGACCTGAATCTTTCTACTGTGTTTCAAGCACGTGAGTTTGACTTTTCCCCAGTGGGAAAAGAGAATGGGTTATTCTCTTGCCTTCTGCAGTGACCTTTCACATGTTTGAAGTCTATTACTGTGGCTCCTCTCCGTCTCCTCTAGATTGGTTGAAAACACAAGCCATGCTTTCTAGACCTCCCACCGCAGTCGGGGCGGGGGGCGGGGGGGGGGGAGCCTCTGATGGGAAAACAGCTGGGCAACCCTTTGTGCAATTCTTCGTGCAATTCTTCCACTGTCCATGATGGCGATGATACGGAGGGAGTGGACAAAACTAGGAGAGGTTGAATGCCACCCATGCTCTGTACTCACAGGGCTCAGCTGAGAGCAATTCACGTGCATCAGCACCAAGGTGCCTTTTTGCAAACAACCCAAAGGCCTGAAGCTATGATTTTGCAAAACTCCCGTTGTCCTCATGAGTCACAGGACAAAGGAGCTGCTGGATTTGGACTCTGTTACCTGGTCTGTACCCTCTACTGATATGAACCCTGTGATCTCTTCTGCTCTGACTCTTACCTCTTACACCACTGAGCTTCCAGGAAGGCTTGGGCTGAGACTCAAACACCCACTCTGCGTGGGCAAGTTCAGACACAGGTTTTTGCAAGCAGGTCTTTGCTTCACCCATGGACAATTTTCATCTGGATGGTTTGCCTCCAGCCCCATCTGTTGTTGTGGCCTCACACATACAGCTCGTGGCTTGTTCTTGCCTCCTACTCCTTGGCCTGCCAAAGTCCCGTCCCTGTTGCAAATACCATAGCCCTGAAGCAGCCCGGTACAGTGCTCCTGTCAAGTTACAGGAAAATCCTTCCTTTTCATCCACAGAGAACTAGAATTACATTTAACTATTTTCTGAGCCGGCGCCACTCTTGAAGCTAGTGAAATGTCAGGATTTGGTCCGTGGTTTCTGCAAGGCTATAAGATGGTAAACCTAGGCAGATCCCTTCTACGTAGGTGAGGCCAAACTTTGTTTACGGCAGGACATTGCTCCATATCTAACCTATTGCACAGACACACTTTCTATCTCTAGTGTTATTGTCTAACCCTCCTACACTTAAGACCCGGTGTCACCCCATCAATATTGCAGTGGAGTGCAATATCGTCTCGCTGTATTCAGCAAGACAAAATCATGTTTGCCGGAAACATTTCAACAGCTCTCCTTAGCCAGCCTGAAGCCTGGGGCACGTTCAAGGTGTTTGGCCGACTAAGTGCAGATATAGCTTCATTTTGGCACGCTGACAGGACCTAATGCTGTGGCCTCGTCCTCCAAAGGTTTCCCCTTAGCTGCAGTGCAGTGTCACAGCATCCTTTCTGCCACCACACGGACATTCCTAACGGCATGCCTTGCGCTTCTCCTGTGGCCAGGACCGTGGCCTGTATCACCTACACGTGCTTGTACTGGCATCATCCTCTTCATGCACTCAGAAAGAGGAGCCTCTGACCCACCGACAGCGTGGTAATGAAGTGGCGGGTTTGGTCATACAAGTGGCCTGGGAAATGCCCAGCTAGAGGGTTCCCTCTGCCACGCGTTCCTTGCCTCTACCAGAAAAGATGCTAGATACGGCATCCATGGGATAGCATGGAAGTGCTACAGCTGGGGACGTTCCGCCTGTAGAAGGCCCTGCAAAGCCCGTCTGAGTCCCCTGCGCGGGGGCTTTTGCTGGGGTAGTGTTGTCATTGCACAGTAGACCTTTGTAATTCCCCCCCAGTACATACTCGTACAAGCTTTCAAGAGCAGGTATGCGCTTTTCATGACCAGAGCAATTGCATGCTGCAAATCAAGGTGCACTTCACGTCGGTGCCCCCTCCCAGTGGCAATTTTTGGTTGGTCACTGACACACGTGGGGACCACGGCATGACCTCAGCAACCGGCACAGCAGTGCGTCTGGCAGCTCGGCCCCTCTGTGCTCAGCACTCAACGGCTTCGCCTCCATCCCCAGAGCGGCTCTTCCACGGGCCTCGGAGCTGTGGTCGGCCTCACAGGTCCCCGCTCCGGCTGCACGCACAAGCAACGTCCTCAGAACCGTAAATGATCACGTTTTACTTCTATTGAGGGCACAACTGGGAGTCCCCGCCCTGAGACGAGAGTTTGCCCGTGGAGATCTGTGCCAACAGACATGCTCTGTGCAAACTCCTGTGCCGGTCTGCTTTTCACCCGGGGTCTGAAGGAGTCACATCTCTACTGCGGAAATGCGCTTGCCAGTACAAACTCTCCTGATGCATACAGACCAAACACTGCCCGTCTTGTTGGGTTCCCGCCTCCAAATTATGATTTTTGAAGTCCCTGGCAAAATTTATTCTGAATTCATACTCTAAAAGGGCAGAAACCATTCATGCATTTCCTTATTCCAGAAAAGGCAGAAAAGCTTTTGGATGGTGACCTACCCTTTAACATGCTGCTTTTGCTCAGGGGGTTTCTTACGCTGAAAGCCAGGTCTGATGCTTGCTTAGAGCTGCTCCGAGCAGTGTGAAAATATCGTATTATGCGGTTGTCAGAAAACCATGATGAGGCTTGTCCACTTGGGAAATTTTACTGACATAGCTTCATTGACCGTATGAATTATGCTGGTATAGCTAAACAGATGATAGATATGACCACATATTATATGTCATTCCTTAGCTAATAATACCATGCAAAGAACATGTTGTGGGCAATACCCTGTTTTGATGTCTCTGGCCTGCGTAGACGGCGGCTTCCTCAGACTACAGTCAATTCCCAAGATTGCACAAAGGTTATGGACGGCCTCCAAGCTTCCAGCTGGGGACCACTGTTGTGTGTAGGGGTGTAGTAATAGCTAAACTATATAATTACTTCTGATCACATTCACATCATGGACTTTAGGACCAGGCCTTCGCTACATCTGCTATCAGTTAAGGCTGTGAAGAAGCGTGAGCTTTTGCCTGCTGAGCTGTATCGGCAAGTCCCTGCTGTCTTGTACATGGAGGAGTTGAAACAAACTACAACTGGCAGGGAGTGTAAAGCCACGTGTATTTTGCTGTACAACGTAGCAGCAAGCTACCTTGCGAAGGAGTTTCTTAATATAGACCTTGCAAGAGAGTGGCCAGCCAAGAGAGTTTTGCAGCTAGCAGCCTGCAATCGGCCTCACCAAGCACCTGCAGGAAGAAAGGATAAGGGGTTTGTGGTCTGAAGGGCAGCAGAGGCAGGTCCCAGAGCAACCGAGCCCTGCAAAGCCCAAGCAGGGCTCAGATCCATGCAGTGAGCTGCTTGATAGCCAAGCCTAACAACTCTTCACGTCCTGCCTGGTCCTCTCTGCCCATGGACACCTTGCCAGCTTCACCAGCTGACTGGGTAAGTGGGCTCCCAGCAAAGAGAAGCGACATGGACCTCTTCCACACCGCTCCGTCCCAGGTCACTTAGCCTGACCCACTCCAACTGGACACCATCAGCTCCAGACATGGGCAAGACACAAACACAACTAAAGCAGAAATGTAAAAGGCGTCTCTTTTTGCTGCAAGGAACAAGTAGACTCCAGTCCTTTACGTTCCCTTATGCAAAATGGCTGATTAGCAAAGGGCAAAGCTGGGAGGCTGCGCACCCCACGTGTAACCGAGATCCACGTTATGCTAACGAGGAGCTTTGCTACACACGGTGCCATTTGTTATGCCGCTGCTTGGCCAGGCTCCTGCTGCTCAGCCGGTCACACAACAACCTCTCGCTCTCATTAATGCTAGATTAGGTTCCTGCCACCGCTCTCCCGCTGCTTTTAATCGTGGCCGCCGGCCAAGGACTGCTGGGGAAAACCCTACCTCTTATGTTGGGTGTCAGCTGATCCTAACTAAACCATATAGCTCTTGGGATGGGGGGGGGGGGGCATAAAGGAAAACAGCAGAAATGGGGACAATTCCTGGGTGAAAAAGGATGAAGGTCAGAGGGTTAAAAGTGCAAGAGCAGGGAGCCACGAGGGGACACAGAGCAGAGCCCCACCATTCGTGCCCACCTCTCCCTGCGAGCATCCAAAGTGCGGGGAGAAAAATAGTCACTGTGGTCGCCCCCTCTCCACCCTTCTGCTCCTGGGGCTGCCAGGTGGTCAGCCTGACCAGGGCCAGGAGGAGGCTGCCACCGTCTCGTGACATGGTGGGGCCGCAGGTGGAGAGGCTGCGAGTAGAAAGGTGGGGAGAAAAACACGTAGCCCTTGGGGGAGATGGGAGAGGGGCTGAGGCATGCCAGGTGCACGTGTGCCAGGGTCTCTGTCATGCTGCAGAAGGGATTTGTGTCCGGGGACCCATAAACCATGCTGTGACCATGCCTGTGCCTGCTGCTTCTGTGGGGTGTCAGGTTGGCTCATGGAGCCAGCAGTCCTGCTGGTGTCCTTCAACATCTTCTGAGGGAAAGGGCTGAATCCGTTCAGGGGTTGCGAAAAGGGAGCAAGTGGAGTCCAACCACTTGTAGTCCAGAAAGGCTCTGATTTTGGTGACAGCTGCAGGACTGTCCTCTGGAGCACCAGGGTCTCTCTGCCATCTTCACGCAAGAGGTGGAGGATACACAGCGGGGACTGACCACGGACTTCCCCCCTCTCTGCCCCTTCGGGGTTGCAGGAGACCTGGTTGCTCTGAGATGTTCGCTGTGGGCTGGAGAGGAATCAGTGGCAGAGACAGCCCTGGGCAGTGTCCCCGGGGATGGCACAGAGCACAGGCAAAGGGACTCATGCGGCCGGCACTCTTGGCCCCACTGATGTGGGCAGGGGAGGCTGCCATATAGGCGACCAGACAGTCTCCACGTGCACCAGGTCTGCTGGGGGAGGAGGAACGCTCTTCAGCACATGCCATGACCAGCACCTACAAGCCCACCTCTCAGGACGAGCCCCCTCGCCTTGCTGCGCAGAGAGGCAGGGGTCCCTGGCGAGTCGGAAGGTCCAGCCTGGCAAGGCCAGCCCAGACGCACTTGCTGTACTGGGGTACCGCTGCAGCACCGGTACTGTGGTGGTATTCTTTTATTTTCAAGGGCAATGACACTTGTGTTCCCAGGCATACAGACACAAGGTCAGTCTGACCCTGGTACTCCTTCCTATTCCCCAGCCCCAGACAGTTCCCCACACAGGCCCTCTGAATTGCTCACCAGCCTCCTAAGTGTCCCTAACAATCCCCGCTGCCTGGACATGGGGGTTCTGGAGGGACACAGGCCACCTGAACGAAAGGACAGTGTGGTGGGTTGACCGTGGCCAGCTGCCAGACGGCCACCCAGCCGCTCTCTCACTCCCCCCACTTCAATAGGACAGGGGGAGAAAATAAGATGAAAAAAAAACCCTCTCATGGTCAAGATAGAGACAGATCAACAAGAAAAGCAAAAGCTGCACACGGAAGCAAAGCAAAAAGAGGAATTCATTCACTACTTCCCATCGGCAGGCAGATGTCCAGCCATGTCCTGGGAGGCAGGACCTCAGTACGCACAGTGTTTGCTTGGGAAGACAAATGCCATAACCATGAACACCCCTCCTTCCTCCTTTTCCTGAGCTTTTATTGCTGAGTATGATACGTAGTATAGTCATACCGTATAGAATATCTCTTTGGTCAGTTCGGGTCAGCTGTCCCAGCTGTCCCCTTCCAACCTCTTGTCCACCCCCAGCCTACTTACTTGTGGGGTGCAGGGAGGAGAGAGACAAAGCCTTGACACTGTGCAAGCATTGTTCAGCAGTAGCCAAAACACTGGTGTGCCAGCAACACTGTTTTAGCCACAAACGCAAAGCACAGCACGATACGGGCTGCTGTGAAGAAAGTTAACGTTGTTAACTCCATCCCAGACAGACCCAGGACAGACAGTAGGCATGTCTTGTCTCTTTTGTACACACGCTCGCAAGTGCTTTTTCTTTTTTTTCTTTTTTTTCTTTTTTTTTTTTTGCACGCTGTGGCTGTATCACTTGGCCCTGTGTCTGCCGCCCCAGCGATACCCATTTCTTAGATGCCACCCTGTCAGCTCCATCGTGTATGCAATGAACCATTCTCTGAGGTCTTCAACAACCTCAGGAGTCCTCCCACTCAGAGATGCCCATTTCCCTCATGCGTGCTACCACAAGCACCTGCAAATGAGCCATTACACGCATTTGTGCTCATACACACCCGTTTGTTCCTACCACAAATACAGCTCGAACAGAAATCTGAACCTCTGCACTGGCAAGCTACTTAGCAACCTGAACTCTTAACATGAACTAGACCGACTGCACTGGTGAGCAGCACTTACAGTAAAAATCATGTGGTCTTCCCTTCTGGCTTCCCATCCAGACAATGTGGCAGCCGGGGAGTCACGTTAGGTCAAGAGATGTAGGAGTCTGAACTAGCTGCAGCTGCCTTGAACAGCTCTGGAAGGATCTTTGTCTTTGTTCGGTTTTGATCCTGCTTTAATAGGCAAGAGTAACTGGTTTAAGGCAGCATGCAGAGTCCCTGGGAAACCCACTGCTAGAGCAGACGCTTGGCTTTGTCCGGCACCCGGGCACCTCATGCAGAATGGGGACTTTGTGTTTGCTTTTAGAAGATAACTAATTCATATAGGAGATTCATGAATATTCAGCTTGTGCTTAGGGCTGGGAGAACAAACCCTAAAACAAAGAGGCAAATTCTTTTACACTCCACTTGGGGGAATGCAGTTTTCAGCCTACGGGCTGCGAGTAGCCTGCGGTCCCTGTCTGTCACAGTAGGATCCCTTAATGACCCGGTCCAAGCCCGAGCGTGCATCGCTTGTGAAAAACGGCTGCAGTCAGCAAGGGCTTGGAGTTAATGTTTCTGGATGAAGGAGAGTTTGGAGGTGAGTCCAAGAGCACAAGGAGCCAGGCTGAAGCCAGCTGATCCAGCTGTTGTAGCCTCTCTGGCTTTGTCCCCTTTCTGTGGCTGTACCTGTCCTGGGAAGCTGTAGCGGAGAAGTCTCCCAGCAGTATGGACATGGCTTTTTCTGCGTAGCTACTGTAGCTATGCCTCCGTGCAATGGAAAACAACCAGTAAAGACTTTGTCTTCACCAAAGAGGTTTGTCAGTGGCATGCTATTCCCAAAGTTGTGTATGGCCTCCTCCCCCATTTTCCTTGCACAGCACACGTTTTAGAGCTTAGACACACTCTCACGGTATTAATGGTAACAAACTACTAACAAATAATGATTGTACCTTGTTTGTCTATGTTCAATGACCCTGCACGTGTTGTGAAGTCAGATACTCCTTCCCAGGCAATATGCAGCTGATGAGCAGGAGTTTGCTACACCACAGCAACCTGGGTGCTTATCTAGGCTCTTGTATGCATACTTCTCCGTACAAAGCAGTTGTTGACGTTGTCTGCAGGAATTTCCAAGTGAAATAAGCTTTCCTTGTAAAAGTGAAATAAGCTTTCCTGGTAAAAGTGCTCTTTTGCAGCATAACTGTACCTACACTTGGGTTGTTACTGTTCTGACAAAGTGCTGTCTTCCTTCCTCTTCCCAGCTTCCTTCCAAAATGATTACACTGATAACATTTTTAAGCACAGCCTTGTTTTCCTTGTCTTCACCCCCCAACGGGAGCCCTCCAGGCTCCTGTAACTGTTCCCTGTTGCCCAACTCTAGCTTTTCCGTCCCACCCCATACTGCAACCCTCCATTCCCCCTGCCTTCCTCCAACCCCGTCTTCCCCCTCCATCACTATTCCTCCTTTTTTTTTTTTCTCAGGAGAGGGGCAGCTCAGGCTATCCACCTGCTGACCAAGGAGGAGGAACAGGGATGAAGGAGAGATGCAGTCCGTGGGCAGCAGGAGCTGGTGCAGCACAACCGTAGGCTGCTTTTGCCCGGAGCGGTGATGGAGAGGTCTGTCACACTGGTATTGTTGTGTTGGCATGGCAAAGGTGGGAGGGAGGAGGCAGGGGATGGAGGGGAAGGGACTTGAAACTTCAGCTGCCCCTTTGTCTTTTTACCTCCTCCGGTTTATCTGGTGCCCTGTGGAATTTATGATCCTCCCCCCTGCGAAAGGCTGTTGTATTTCAAGTCACAGAGTGCCTTCCAGCCGGGTGATAGACCTTGTGTCGTTCGGCCAGCTAGTCTGCCCTTTAACAACCTCAAATGGCTTAATGAGCAATAACAATCTTTCTCCCAACAACAGATTCGGGAAAACAGATTATCTCTGTTTTACAAGTGGGGAAACAGTGTCAATCCAGTCCAAGTCTCTGTGACGGAGCTGAGCGATGGATACAGCCCGCGATTTCTCATACGTTATTCTAAGGCTGCTAATGATCCCTTGTCCTTTCTCCCTCTCCACGCTCAGCTGGGTATTTGCCCGACTTAGGGAGAATAAGGACATTAACTCTTGTCATTTGAAGAGGCAGAGAACAGGTAAAGCAGAGGAGAACGGGAGCAAATCCAGCAGAAGTCAGCCAGAAAAATCCCATCTCAGCAGCAGGAGTTGTCATCTAGGTATTGCTTTTCAGGTAACCCAGGTGAAGGGCCTTAGGAATGTCAGCCTTACCTGTTTCTCGTCTCATTGCTATAGTGTGTTGCAAAGGGGACACGAGGTATGGTTTGAGAGGACGTAGCCCCTCTGACATGCAATTGGAAAACCACAGTTTCCAGAGCAGTTCTGCCAGCGATGGTTTTTACAAGCGGAGCAGCCCCTCAGTGAACTCCCAGTACCAGCAAGCACAAGGGGCAGCCCCCCACCCCATCACCCCATGCCAGATCACTGATCAGGGTCCATCTTCCCCTCTCTTCCAGGCAAGGTCACGCACGGGATGGGCCCTGGCAGTGCCAGGGCAGCCCTGGCAGCAGACTCTTTCCGACCACCGTGCCTTTTTCTGATTAACGGGACACAGCTGAGAGGCGTTGGGAATTACAGATAAGCCCCAGCACTGGGAGCATGTCTTCTGCCAGCCCTGTGACGTGGTAGGAGAGGCAGATGAATGCAGAGATGTGGATTTCGCACCTGCTGTACAAGGTTTGAATCATCCCCAGCTCCGGAGGAGGGACGTGAGCCCTGAGCACCGGGGGACATGGCAGGCTGACCAGAAGCCCTCTGAGGACATGGGTAGGTGCCAATGCAGCCACCTGCGTGCTGGGTGAAGGACCAGGTGTTGGGCTGCAAGGTATCGCGCGTTGCTCCATGCCCCTCACCAGCTCAGCCGGGGGTGGAAGGACACACAGACCTCGGGCAAGCGGGGTGCCTGGCAGGTATGGCTTTCTCTGAGCATTACCAGCCCAGCCTGCTTTCCCTGGGAAGCCGGGGTGCCTTTGCGGCGCTGGTACAAAATGCAGCTGCACTGGTGCTGCTGTGTGCTCCCCCAGAGCACCTGGGCATCACCCTGCGACCATCCCTTTCCCTAAGCAGCCTGAGGGCCCCATCAATCCTCCTGCTGTCTAGGCAGGTACAGTGCCTTCAAGCTGTAGTGGGTAGCTATGAGACTGTTAACTCCTTCCTTCCCATCCCAAGAGGGAAACGCACAGATGCAGTCGTGCCAGGCAGAGGTCCCGTGCAGCTGAGATCCAGACTGTTGGCTTGAAAGCAGTGGCCTCCTCTATACATAACCTGGCACTCCAGATATGTCAGTCTTCCTGGATGCTAAGTTTCAGAGGGCAAGCTGATACCCGTGAGAATCGGCTCTCTTGCCGTTGCTTTCCTACATGTGGTCTCTCAGATTCTCAAAGACAGGGACACCTAAGCTGCAAACTTGTTGGGTTTGCATTTATTTTGCTTTTTATATTCACAAATGTGAAAGGCCTGTTCCTCAATAATCTCCAATACTGCTGTACTGACATCCTCTCAGTAGGATTTGCAACAGGATAGCTGATGGACTACGTGTTTCTTGGATCGATTTCAGCTTGCCTTCGTTGTGGCTCTGCTACGGCCTCTCTGGTTACCGCACGTAGATGGGCTGAAACCCAGATCAGTAACGCGCACCGTGCCTTCTGCTGCCCGCGCTTGCAGGAGAGCAAGAAGGAGAGCCAGCTGCAAAGGCTCCGCCACCTCTGCCATCACGGAGGAGTCATGCAGGCCTCGGTACTAAGACCTGCAACTCAATCCATGGGCATGACCTTTTTGGTAAATCAAGCCGAGTGTCCCAAGTTTCTAATTCTCCTGCATTATTAATGTTTTGCTCAGGAATTAATGTGGGTCGGGCTCTGCTTATGGGCCTGTGTGCTCACTTCAAGTGTAAGCTTATACAGAGTTTGGAGATGGCTAAAGGCAGGATTTTTGGCTCAGTCTTTCGTTTTTAAAAAAAGACCCTACGAAGTTATGACCCGGGGACAAGTATCCCCATAGACAGATGGGACCCATGTTTCAGTTTTGTTTCTATTCCCTCACCGGGGAAATTGTTCACTTCGGGCCATGGGGAATTTTATGTTGGGGTCAGAATTCAGACTAAGTTTGCATTATATCGGGTTAAAGACTCGGAGAAGTGAGCAAAAACTTTTAAGAGAAAGCAGCAAGCTGGGCAGAGGGCTCAGAAAACATGACCTCTGAGGAACATGTGATAGTCCAGCGTGTTTTCCTCTGGACACAACAACTGGGGAGAGACCAGAAAACCCACCCTTTTGTAAAAGTTGCGATGCATTATTCTCCATGTCCACAGAGGCAAGGCAGGCCTGGCTTGATTTACAGTAAGGATGATTTATGGTAGGCACTGGGGAAATACTTTCAAGTTTTTAAGGGTTGCTAGTCCTCCAATAATTACCCACAGCCTCTGCTGCTGGGCTACCACCCATCATTTCTTAAAAGTCTCCAGAGTTCAGGCAGGGTGGGGTAGGTATCCTTGATCCTGTCTCAGAGCAATGGGTGGGTTAGATCAGCATGAGCTAATCGGTGAGGCAATTGGGTACAGCCCATGGCCTTTTTCCTTGGAAGAAGGTGGCTTTTGTGGGGCTGGGGGATGAGAGCCAGAGATCTCCCCGCTGTACCACCATAGGAGAAAGTGTGGGGGCACCTTGTATATAAGTGCCTGGCCCAATGGGGAACTGCAGTGTTTCCTTTAGGAGGTAGCTGGAGTTACCTAGGCTCCGTGTCAATCCTCACCAAATAGGACATGGTGTTCTAGACTTAAGTATAGCTAGGAGCAGGGCAATGCCGGTGCAGTGAAGCTTACAGCTTGATCTTCTTCATGGTTCAGCTCTTAAACCCTACCCTTCGGATCAAACTTTTCTTTCTCTTTCAGATTTGGGGTAGAAATCTAGTCTTGCAGTCAGACTGGTGTAAAGGTCTAGTAAGAGTGAGTAGCATCTCAGCCACACAGTGCTAAGCACAGAATTAAGTGCAGTACTTGGATTACCTTTTTTATTGCACTACAATCTTCCTTCAAGGCATTCCCTTTTATAGTGGCAATGACCCAGTTCATACTCATTAACTTGGGTGGACTGACACAAGGAGCTTGGCTTTCCTGCACCAACCACATCAAAAAACCAACCAAACAAAAAAATCCTGCATCAACAGAGGCACAAGCGCTACTTGCCAGCAGGAACCAGAGGTGTAACCTGCATCCACTTGCACGGTTGTTTTCCACCTCAGCCTTCTCTGACCATCACACTTGCTCATGGCCTTGCATCTGCACGAGACCTTTCGTATTCACTGTTCCTGAGCAAAGAAAATGACGCTCCACATGGCACAACAGAAGCGTAGGAATTTAAAAAGTTAAGCGCGCGAGGTGGAGCACCAGTTACGCCCAGTCCCTCTGCAGTCCTGAAGACCTTCAGGTGAGGAAGAGGAGCTGACATCTTTCTGCCACCCTCCAGCTTGCCACAGCTGCCTCATGGCACCCTGCCTGGAGTCCCCACCTCTGATCGCACACCGGTGCTTGTCGTGCTGTGATTATTTCTCGCCACCTTAGAAACTGATTTCAGGATTGCTCGATGGCCACGGGTCATGAAGGCACCTGTGTTTTGTTACAGGGGACTCGGGAAGCGGTGCCAGAATCTAGCCAGCTCCCGATACACTGCTGCCTGTGTTGGCAACATGGACAAAAAGTATTTCCAAAATTCGAATGCAGAGCAGACTCCCTCTTCGGAAGAGCAGTAAACAAATCTCCCTTCCTCTTTTACCCAAACAATCTTTTTTTTTTTTCCTATTTTTTTCTCCTAATTCTCAGGGGGGTGTGCCCTTTTATCACCCTGCCTGTTCTCTGTTGCCTGGGAAAGGCAGAAAACCCAACATGACAGATCTTTCTTGGGGTAGAAGCTCTCCCAAAAGCCTCAGCGTATTCATGAAATCCAATACCTCAGAGAACCACCCACCTCACTCATGCTAAAACCATTTCTTGAAAGATGTCACGAAACCGTCTGTTGCGCAACTCTCAGAACATCAAACAACCACCTTATTTATAGTATATACACTTACAACAATAAACCTCCTTCTGAACTGCGTTGGCCAATATAGATTTAAAAGGCTTTTTTCCTGTTAATCAACACCTCAATTTGTTGTTTAAGCATTCAGTGATTTGGCTTGAGAAGAGCTGGTCTCATGACTTCCCGTAGGACTAGTTGATTAGGTTTTGCAAAACCTTCTGTTTCCTCTGCTGCGGTTCTCCGGGAGAAGATGGTACCGCTCCAGTTTAGCAATGCCGGCGTCTTGCTCAATACGTTCAGCTTGCATCAGGAAGCCTTTGTTTTGAGTTTGGAAGTACACCTGGGAAAATGCTGCCCCAAAAATGAAGGAAGCTGTTAAGCAAGATTTAAAAAGACCCGTAAAATCCGAGAGGCCCTTTCTGCAATAGCTCCAGCCTGTAAAGGCCAGCAGCAGAGCATCAACTGCTTGCAAGCAGTCCCCTCCATGCCCACCACAGCTCCTTTGGCCAGTCAGCTGAAATAACGTGTTTCTGCCAGTGCCCTGGGCACTCAGTTGGCCCCAGAAGACACATATTTCTCTTAGCTCCAAGCTGGTGGCCTTGGCCACGGCCAGCTGTCCCTTGCCCAGATGAAGTCCCCTGTGATGGCCGAGAGAGAGCGCCAGGCTAGCTCAGGCTGGGTGGCAGGTCCTGGCCTGGTCCTGCCGGATTAGCAGCACCCTGAGCCCAGACAAGGGCCACCACAGCTGATGAGCTTGGGCTGCACTGAGCCAGGAAGGGTCCTCCTGGCCCGCACGGTGGTTTTGGCTTTCCCGTCACCCAGCTTGTTCCAGCTCCAGACCTCTGTTATTTCAGCTAGAGAACAGCCAGCCGACCCCCTCCACTTCCTCCCCAGTCTTTTCCACGTCTTCATTGCTGGTGACTTCCTCAGGGCAAGGAAATACTTTTCTTTTATGCGTCGGTACAATACTTAGGGAGTGATTTGCATGCCTTTATGGGCGGTTCGTGCCCCTGCCTGGAGATGCAGGAAAAGAGGATTGCATGGGCGTGACGTGCATTAGCTCTTCAGAACATACCTCGGGGAGGCCGTCTGGTGAGTTTAGCAATGCCCTTGGAGAGGCTTGTGTGCACACTGTGAGGGTAATAAGCAGCTAAGAATGAAGACAAGGCTGGTGGTGTTTGTTACTGGCATCTTCCTACTCATCGGGGCATAAATAACAGAGAGAAAGCTCCCACTGTTTATGTAGGAACTGGAAGCAAGGCACAGCTTTCTCACCTGTCTACTGGAATAGACTGGAGATGACTCAGGTTGTTTTCCTCACTAGCTCTTTGCAGTACATGTATATATATATATATATACACACACATACATTTATACCTCTTTACTTCAGCAAAGTCTTATTCTTAAAATTTCCAGGTGTAAGTATTCCAGAAGAGCTGTCCCAGCCAACCTTCCTCGTGGGAGTACTGCTGCTGCTGTCACGAGATTTCTACTGGTTTAGCTGATTTTGATAAGCGAAACAAAAATTACTATATATTGGCAAAAAGACTTGTAAGTGGATTCAACAGCAATTGCACTAAGGTTTTTGCCATTATGGAAATTTCAACTTCTCTGCCAAAAAAAAGGGGGGGGGAGGGGAAAGATGTTCCTTAACAATATTGCTATTCTGGCACCAAAAAAAGACTTTCACAGACTTGCCTTAAAATTAATTTTCCCAGGTATTCACGCAACTTGTGATTAGCCTCTCCCCACTAAACACTTTCAGTGTGACTAGAGACCAGGCTTGAAACAGGCTAGCGCATCCAGCAGTCCTCCTGAACGCTCACATATGGGAATAAGAGCTGAACTCTGACACTGAGCCCTCGAACCAAAATAAAATCCTCAGGCTCTTTAGAACTAGGAAAATTCAGCTCTGGAAATGCTGGGTCTGGTGGTTTTTTGCTTTTATCTGCATCAGAGGAATCTGCTGGATTTGAGCATTAGATGAGAACATCTTGAGGCTTAAGGGTGGATCTCAATTAAAGCAGCTCAGGTCTATCACTAACCATAATGGGCTCTCTGCATTGTTTCTTGAGGACATGCCCGTGCAGACAATAGCTATGTGCTGGCGAGCCAATGTCTAAACGTATCTAAACACTACATAATCATTAAAAAAAACACGCTGGGGGATAGGGAGCTGGGCTGCTGTACTGCATGTACTTGGCAGATACCTGTGCACTGTACAAAGCAATGTCATTGCAGGAGCAAAGCACGTTCTCCTGGGACACGCTCATCCTCAGAGGTGCTCCCCTGGTCTCCTGTCTCCACTGTAATTGCCTCTTGGAGTGCCAGATGTTAACACTATGGCCCCAGGGAATGCTGCTTTTTCAGCAACCTGTGGGAAAGAACAAATAGGGTGACAGGAGAGCGCCGGGAGCAAAGCACGGTGGTAGGCACCTCGCTCTTTGTCCGGGAGAGCGGGGAAACCAAGCTACAAGTCAGCAGATTTACCACAATTTCAGGTGCTGTTAACCCAACATTGCAGTCCTGGTACACGTATGTGTTGCATGAAAGCAAAGGTGCACTCGCCCAAAAGCAGCCAGTGCAAGAAGGACATTGACAAGAACCGCTAGTATCCTGGTGAAGAGCTGATATCCACCTAAGCAGAGGCTGGGCTTTCAGGTTTCCCTGGAACTGGGAACCCAAGCAGAATATGGGCAGATCTGAGGTCTCCCGTGAACTTTCCAAGCTCAGGCAAGGCAAGTTTCGGTGCAATTCACTGCCCCTAACTTTAGCTTATTCAAAAGTTTAGGCCTTCGAACAGGGCCAAAGTTAGTGGAGAAACAAGGGATCTTCCAGAGTGACACCTCACTCTAGGTTCAGTGGTGGATGTCAGTAGAATGAATTGCTCTTTGGAGAGGTGCTCTCTAGTGAGTATGGAAACAACATAAATCCTACCCTTGCCCCTCTGTGTGTGTTTCTTCCTCCTGCCTGTACGATGTAGATAATGGCAGGATGAGGCTCTTAGTGTGGGACTACACTTGGAAGATACAGTTTGACAGCTGGGTGAATCCACAAGCGGCTAACGCAGTGCATCAAGGCGGCTATAAAAGCACGAGCGAGCTCTCAGACGGGCGTACCACACGCACCTCTTGTTACTCACGGCAAATGGACGGCATTCTCCCCTCAGCAGGCATTGCCTTGGGCAGCCAAGGGAACAGATGCATTGTAAATCCCCATCATCTTCCCCAGCAATAACTTGTTCCCATGTGCATGGTCTGTGCTCCTCTCGGCTGCCAGCTCGTACTTCAGACTTGCTAATTTGATTGAACACCGGACCACTTTTTCTTAATCTGGGTATAATCCCTCAGACAGAGCCTATCGCAGCCTCTGGCCGATGTGCAACTCTCATCTTGGGCAGCCAGAAGTGCCTCTCAAGAGTGTGACGGCTGCATGATAGTCTGCCTGGTACAATGGGGTGGAGATGGGTGGCCCCTAGTTGGGAAGAAAGGACCTGCCACCCTGTTCCCCTCAGCAGCACGGAGGGACCACCAAGGTGCCTTGCTGGTACAGGGGAGTGCCTGGGGCAGCCTGAAGGTTATCACTCAGAAGCACATCTGGACAGGTAACTCAGAGCAGCCTTTTGGCCATCTCAGAGCAGGGCTGTAAATCCCCTCGGCCTGCAGAGCCCCAGGGTAAAAGAAGGTGGAGGAAGAAATGGAGAGGCATCCTCCGAGAGCGTCTCCTCGGCAGCTAGCTCTGCGCTGCCAACAAGGACCGTGCGACTTGCACGCCTGGAGGAGGCAACACGGGTCCTTCCCTGGTTTGAGTCTGAGCCACCGCTGCCCTGCACTAACTTTTGGAAAGACGATGAGCTCCCTGCTGCTCTGCTCTGCAGTCAGACCGCGGCTATGCTCAGCAGACGGTCATGCAGGAGTGCTAGGCTGGCAGTGTCCAGACACGCTCCTGTGGGTATGTCATACGTCCCTGCCCATTCAAACCCTTTCTTTGCAACGCATGCTGAAGCTGATTAAGGTACGAGAGCCTCCGTGTCCTCTGGTGTTTACACAGGGTAAGCAGCAGTACAGATGACACTTGCTAGGACTTCACTTTAGTTTTCCGGGGTCTCACAAACTTCATCCACAGTAGAGGTGAAACTGCAGGTTTAGGCAGGTTCTTTCTGAAACTGTAGGGGAGCTACATCTTGTCCTTCTCGTTGCACCAAGCAGCCATCCCCAGCTTATTTAAAAAATGAAGCAAACACATATGCATGAATTTGTGTGAAACTGCTGGAAAAATCTCTGAGCTAGCACTTGTCCTTGTGGACACCGGAAACCCCAAGTAATGCCAGTGAAGGAGAGGGGGTTAAGCTGCGCTCTTGTGACAAAGGACAGAATGGATTTCTAAGTATTTGCTTTTAAAGAGATGCTACACCACTCCACCATGCAAAGGAGCCCTTCTCAAGATCTCGGTTACCGCTAGTCGAGGCTGCTTTTTAGGCTCTCTTGTTTGGGTTCTGAACACGTAGACACAAAATTTTTAGAATGACATTTTTGTAAAAGGCAGCAACTTTGTCAGCGATGCCTGTCATCTTAGTTCTCTCTCTCTCATCAATCCTCTTCTTGTAATTACTTTCCTTACTTTTTTCCATTGGGTAATATTACAGAGTGTTGATAAGCAGCTCTTTTCTTTTGCCCCAGAAGAGTGATCAGTGCAAACAGGTTTTAAAATCCTTGAAGAGAAAGATGTTCTGCAAACAGAACTTGTTACTGAATCAAAATTGCGTTGCAGATAAGGAGGACCCAAAGCAAAAATCTATAGCTGGTCAGCGCTTTGCTTGCTCATGCCTATTTGAGTTGCTCTGGGCAGTAAATGCTCTGGGAATACAACACATCCTTGGGCTGTAGCCCATCTGCGTAGAACAATTTTGCTGCTGAATGTGCATTTCTTACTAAGGGTAACTGCTCATCTCAGAGCTATAATGATACTGATGCACTCACGCCATGAACTGCAACCCACTGTTCTGGCAGTTCTCTTGTTTTATTTCCCCACCGCAAGAGCTGGAATGAATTGTATTTGTTGGTGAAGCTTATTTTTGCTGGCTTTCCGTCTCAGGCAGTGGAGGATTTTATGGAGCTATCTTGTCTCTTTCGAAACCTTTTTTTAATCATCCTTTTTCCCAGCAGTTACATTGTCCTGAAATAGCCCCGTATGTAAACACCAATCATGCGTATGTGCTTCATGTTTCCCCGGGTGCAACACTCCCTCTACAAACACAGTTCAGAACTACTGTAAGCCCAAACCTTCTGGCCACCAGGCTGGCAGGCTGCGGCTGGTGTAGGTGACATCCTTGCTCTTTCTGAGGCTTGTTGTGCGTCTCAGCTAAGACGACAAGGAGTTTCTCTGCACGTAAACTCCAGGAGTCAGGAGTACTTCTGAGCATCAGGGATTAGGACCATATTCAGACTGTCTCAAATCCAGACTGAGGTGAGACTGGGGGGGCATTCCTAGCCCCTTCCCCAGCTCTGTCACTTCTGCACGACCCCAGGGGCATCCTACTTGAGGCCCTACCTCCATGCCTCAGGGATACAAGAACATTTCCTTACTAATTCCAGCTGGGCAGGATGCTTTCCCTAACAGCTGTGAAATACTCCATCTACAGCTGTGAACTATACTAGATTACCAGCAAATCTGGGGGCTCCTGGCTCCCGCGCTGCGGTGGCAATGCCAGTTTACAGCAATGCTGCCTTGTGCTGGAACTGCTGGTGGTGCAGACCTGATGTGAGAGCAGATCCCTGAATAAAAGACTCCAAGGAACAAAAAATGAGGGATACTTTCTGCATGTTTGTTTCAAGTGGGATCGGTTCTCCAACTTGTTTGCCCACAGCACTTGGGCCAGCACAGCTGGTGGGGAGAGATGGGAAGCGCCAGGGCAGCAGGAGGAAGGGACAGGGGATTACAGTGGTGAGGCAAAGCTTTTGCCCTGCTAGTGCTGATGGATGTCTTGGGACATCCAGGGACAGCCCCAGGCTCCTGAATGATGAGATTACCCTCCCTCTTTCTTAGTGAGCCATGCTTCAAATGTACCTGGGGGGTATGCCTTTTTTCATTTTGGTTTCCTCCTTACCACGCGTTGCTTTTTAGACAATTACATAGAGGCACTGCTAAAATGTCTGCTCTGTAGTGCTTGCCTTATCACAATACCTGGTTTTGTAGCTTTCTGCAAAAATCTTCATGGGCCCTGGATTATCCCAAAAGTGAACCTGCACAATGACTGACTCCATTTCAGAGCCCAATACTTTCAACCTTTTCTCTATAATCCTGAGGCCGTATAGAAGAATTTCCCTGGTTCAGGGGGACACCCCCCCCCCCCCCCAAATCAGTACCACTTCTAACCAACTAGCTCCTTCCCAAAGCTCAAGCACTCCCATGCCAGTTTGGTAACTACCAGCTGAAAAATTTGTCTGGTGGAAGACCCAGAGTGAGAGTCTGGGCCTTGAGAACAGGCTCCTAATCCATAACCTATTACTGTGCGCAGCACTTGCCAAGAGAGCCCGCACAGTGAGGTAAGGTTGCACCACACTCTCTCCTTCCTTGAATAAAAAGTGCCTGCTCTAATGAGAAGCAAGTCCCTGATTCAGCAAAGCACTTAAGTGTTTTGATGAACCAGGGCCAGACTGAACATCTTGTGCAGAACTCAGTTGTCTAGCGAACAATGTCAAATATTTTATTGATGGATGCAGACTTAAATGAAAATTAAAGATGTGGCTATTTAAGGCTGTAGGTGCCCAAAATCATGTTGTTCATTTTTTATTGTATTAAAGTAATCACTTGTACGGGAACAGAAGCAGCCACCTCCAGAAAATCCATCCCTGTCATGCTGGGAAGAATATTCTCAGTCCACGCCCAGCGCCCTGTCAATAGGATGGCTTATGTAGGTTGCTTAGAAACTCGTCACATTCAGGCTATTTCAGATCAACAATTTTCTGCCATATCCTCTCTTTTCCTACCAGGAACGCCCAGCTTTAGTACCCCAATTGGCTGCATAAGGCATGGGGAAGTGAGGCACGGCCTCCTGTAGGCCAGATCAGATATTAGGAGGTATGATCGACACAGTGGAGCACACTAGACAGGTCTTAAGATCCTGGTGTCACCCTCCCTTGGCCATCAGTCAACAGGCAGGGTGATGAGCGCCACGCTGACCTCGGTCTCTGAGGTTGCAGCCAGCGAGGGTCCCCATCAGCCTGCTCTCCTCTCTCTTAACACCTCCGGCCATCCTGCTAAAAGGGACCCTCAAACTCAGAGAACATTAGTCTTGGAAAACGAAGCCTTACGGCAGGTGAAGATAAAGCTCCGTCTATTAAAGCTGGCTCCCTCTCATTCCTTGTGCAGCATTTCACCCAAAATGCTGGATGCAGCAGCGTGTTGTAACTGAAGGCTGTGCCACAGTGCATGCAGACAGGTGGAGAGAGCAGATGTTGGACTTTGGCACATCCTGACTTTGGCGTGTTTCTCTTTGTAAACGTATTTTTCTAAAGAAAAATGTTAATGGAAAGTTATCAATGCCTTTTCTGTGTTGAAAACATATCTGTAGCATAGTAAAATGCCAAACAGAGCTGATTCTAACATGGCAACATACACTTTATTTTTGATCCTTCTCCACCCTAGAGCAACAATCTTCAACTCCCTTTTACTTATCAATAATACACCCACTTGCCTTCTCAGCTAGGTAAAACACAGTCAAAGCATGGATTAAAAAAAAGAAATCTGGCATTTTTCACCGGCTTGTGTCTACTTACATGCAATCACCTCCCTGCCATGGAATACAGGCAGGTGCAAATGGGAGGGGGAGGAAAAAAAAAAAGGGTGCATGCAGACATTTTTGGCTCAACCTTATGCTCTTTTAGATATATTCTCATACAACCACTAGCGCTCAAACAATTTGCAGAGAAGGCGTAAGTTACATGGCACTTCGTTTATCTGCTCTGGAATGGCAAAGTGCAGACACAGATATACACTGTGGTTCCAGGGAGTCTAGGGATTTCAAAGCTGCTTTATCTCCCAGATAACTCACTGGCAAAGAAGGGTAAATTAAAAACAGCATTGGTAACTAAAAATGGAACGATAGATTATGATTGTGAGCTTTAAAAAGGAAGTGTCACTTAAATGCATGTTACAGATTTGTCCAGAGCAAGAGTTTAACCTTTTATTTTTTTTTTATTTGTGGATTCCTGAACATTTTTCCTGGAGAAGCGCAAATCCTTGAATAGTGTATTTCAATCCATTGGCGTTGGCTTTGCTTTTCACGCTGTCACAGCAACCCCCCCCTCCAAGCAGTCTTTGGGGATTTGTGAACCAGTAGCAGAAATCCATCTCCTAGCAGTCGGACAGGAACCACGCTCTCCTAAATCCCACACATTGATCTGGTTCACTGCATGACCCTAGTAAACCTCCACCTCCTCTCTGGTAAAACACAAAAAATCCACAGTTTTTAAGTTTTCGGGCTGAGGCACTTTGAGCTTGCCATTGAGAAAGGCTGAGCAGCCCAAGTTCCCACCTACGGAAGTGCCAAGCGCCCAGGAATTTTGTACAGGCATAGCACTGAGGCACTTGAAATGACAGGAATGCTGCCTATTTCTGCCCTTCGCCTCTGCAGCCTGCAACGCCATCGCTCTGAAGGAAGGTAATACCGTTTATATGCAACAGCAAAGGCCAGAGCCCTTATTTTCACAGGGCCTTTGAGAAGCTTTTGTCACGTTTTCGCAACAGTATTTGAATGACTTGGAAGGCTTCAGAAAAACGCAAAATGCTGTTGAAAATGCAAAATTTTTGTATCCCTCAGCTGGGGAGAGGAAAAAAGCGCAGGAAGAAGCTTAGCCAAGCCTGACCGGGTACAGTGGATCTTGATCTTTGCTCGCTCCATAGTTAGATATTGGTTCCACGCCCCCCCACCATTTAATGGAGTCACTGCCTTATCTCTTAAAGTGATCTCATTAAAGGCAGGGGACAAGACAGCAGCGGGGGTGAGATCTGCAGTTACAGAGGGAAGGTCAATAGAAATAGAGTTGCATACAATCACCTTGTCTTCTCTAGGTCCCCTCTAATGGGAATTACCCTTCAAAAAGCATGAATCCCCTTTGACTGCCTTTCTGAAGCACACTGAAAGAGACCTCATGGTGGAGCACATCTCGCTTTATCTGCACAGCTGCTGCTTTTGTTGCCTGCTTTAATCTGCTGTAGGTAACCCCATCCTCTGGAGACTCTTGAGATAAGGTACAAGTGGGTGAGGGAAAATAGCTTATTTCGGCCCAGCTCCATTTCTTTTTTTTTTTTGGAGTAAGTAGGAGACACAGGAACTTTTCTTCTACCGTCCATAGGCAAAGTGCCCCAACATGGACATACTCATCGCCACCGAAGAAGTGGTTGTGGTTTTCAAGGTGAAGGCCAAAGCGTGGCTCTTGTTGCAAGACACGCAAAACGCTGGTGAACATGGGAGATGTCACAGAAAGAAAACACAGGTGGGAGATGACATTCTTTCTTATTCTGGGTAGTATCCACTGCTGGGGTCCTCGTTTTCCCAGCAAATGCAGCCCCAGGCCGTGGCAGTTGCAAAGCAATAAAGAAGATATGCTTCTCTGTGTCGAGCTACATGCAGTCTGTTACCAGAAGCGGGAACATGCCTGAGCAGAAACTGTCGTACCTAGCAGCAAGAGCAAAGGCCTTTCAGACCCTTGGACTCTTAACCAGAACCAGCTAAAGCTTTCCTGCATGCCTGACTTCCCTCTCTGCGACTCCGTTTTCCCATCCCTAAAATGGCCATAATAAAACTCCCTGCTGTAAACCACTCCCAGCTTCTCGAAATAAAAAACGCTGCAGAAGGGCCGTGTGATGTCCACAGCAGCAGGTATTCACATAATGCCCTGCACTGTTTACCTAAGGCCCACCCTTCTCCTTTCATCGCATCCTGTGCTACCTACCCCTGGAATCTGACTGCTGTTCAGCAGCCCACAACTGCACCACAAACAGTGAGCGGTCCGAAGGGGAAAACGATGTATTCCTGCAAATCTGCAAAATAATGATTCACGATTACCCCCGGGGCTGAACCGAGAGGGACACACAAGCCAAAGAGCAGGAATTTTCACGTATTAAAACCTGATTTAGATCTGACCCACTGGCAGGAGTGAAAGTTCCTTGTATGTTATCTCTGCTTCTCTCCGTTTCCCTGTCAAGGTATCAGAAAGAGTTTGTAATTGCTTGTAGATACTGAAAACAGAGCTCTCCTGATTTTTCTTAAACTAAACTCACGGATACCTATTACAGGAGGAGAATACAACTACTCTACCCTCCCTGCCTGGTTTAACATAATAAAGTTTCCTTTGACCAGTATGGATTTGCTCTCTGCTTAAATCACCACCAGTAACAGGACTGACAGATATTTTTCTCCTGAAAGAGACACTAGGTCTGAGTTTACAGCACCACAGCTGCACACTACAGTTTCATGTTTTGAAGAAATGGTAATCCATCAACTATCCCAAGGCAAAAGACGGATCGAACTGATAGTGTGCCAAATCAACTACACTGGTTAGGTGGCACTTCAAGGGGCAATATGGCTCAGAAGTTGTGTGGAGGTCTTCTTTTAGTGTCCTAGTGATGATGCATCACTGCCACAGAGAAACAAAACCAAGTCTGGTACAGTGGATTGCTCTTGAGTGAAATGCTGGTAAGGAGTGAAAATGAGACAAATAGGTGATTTCAGGCTCTGAAATTTCTACCCAGTTCCTAATGCCTATCCCCTTCTCCCCCCCCCCCGGCAAGAGCCCGGCCTTTCATGGGAAGTCTTAAAAGAAAACCTCAAAGATGAGTAATGAGAGCTGAGAGCTCTGCCTCGGGGTCAAGACAGTGCAGCTTGGGAGGGAGATGGCTGCCCCGGTGCCATGTATTTTCTCGGTAAACCGAAAGCTTCAGTCTCCCAGTCTGTTAACACAGTGCCAGATCCAATAAAGACCCTCAGAGGCACAAAATGGAGCTTATGCAGAAGACTTAAGTGTCTCTGAAATGCTGGCCTGCTGTCTAACATTGCATCTGATCCACACTGCTGAGTTCACTACATTCAGTCCCAGAAGCACCTCAGAACTGAGCAGGTCGAGCTATTTGTAAGTCCAGCTGGAATCACAAAGATGGAGTGCCCTGCACGTCTGCAAACACCAGATCCATCGGAAGCTCTAAAAGCAGGTCTAGGGCACAGTGGCAGGACCAAGCTCCACCACTGGTGTGGTGCCTCCACCACCTTTTAAAAGAAATGTGATGGTGGTAGTGGCATTCCTTCCCCTTACATACATGCGCCTGCGGGTGAACAGTGTGACGGCAAGCTCTTGTGCAGGATGTTGGAGGCCTGAATTCACTTCTCTTCTCTTGCAGAGGGGAGTTTCAAGCTGTGCTTAGCAGGGAAGTGCCGTAAGTACGTTCCTCCTCTGCAAGAAAATTCCGAGCTCATTTTTGGGGTCCTGGGCAGGTGAAGCCTCCTGTGAGGAAGAGGCTACTGAAAAGCTTTCTCATTTCCAAGCTCATACAGGGTCCTGGAGGTTCTACTAAGCCGTCAAGTACAAAAAAGAACAGGAGCCAATTTTCTTTGCCAGAGAATCTAGACAGAAGTAAAAAGCAAAGCAATCAAACACACAGTCATAACCTCTGCATCCGTCTTTCCCAGAATTTGAGGTGTGAGGGAAGGATAACTGTCCCCTCGCCAGGCTCCCTGAGCAGCAGAGGGCACGGAAAGATGCCCTGTAACTCTTGACCAAGTCCTTGATCACCCAGTGTAGCGATCGCCACGCTTTAAAGCAGTTTCTGGCGAGCATACGCACATCTCCCAGCGGACGGAGCGCGCTTTAGCCTCGGAAAGTTTGAAGCATGGCGGGCACCGTGCCACCCCCGCCTGCCCCTCACAGCTCACCCGGGCACACCCCCCCCCCGCCCCGCAGTGGCACAGGCTCAGGTTTGAGTGGAAAGGGGCCTCCGGCGGTCCTGGGCCCCCTCCGTGTGGGGCGGCAGTGCCGGCAAGACGGGCGGGAAACCCGCGGAGCACCCCGAGACTTCAGGCGGGCTCCCTCAGGGCGGGCCGCGGTGGGTGAGGCGCCGCCCGGCATGGCGGCGGCGCTGCGGCCCGGCCCGGCCCGGCCCGGC
>JAVKLA010000030.1:3712857-3743749 GCA_034782735.1 Sagittarius serpentarius | reverse complement strand
AGAGGAAGTAACGGGCCGGGCGGGGGCGGGGGGGGGAACGGGACGGACAGACAGACACGGCGGAGCGAGGCGCCGGCGGCCTCTCCCCGCGGGCCTGGCCGCAGACATGGCCGCGGAGGGGGGCCTGGGTCCCCCTGAGCCCGGGCGGGGTGTGTGTGTGTGTCAAACCCCGCCGCCTTCCCCTTAAGGCCGAGTCCCCCCCGAAAAGGGGCCTCCCGCCCCCGGGCGTGTGGGGCCCGCAGCCCCCGGGGCTGAAGTTATCTGATGCCCTTTTGGAGCTGAGCTGCGGAGCGTGGCTGCTCCCCTGTCTCAAGAGTACTTTAGACTTCTTGAGACACGAGGGCCTAGCGGGGAGGGGGGGGGGGGGGACGGGGAGTTGTTAGGCTTATTAGGGTTTATTAGGGCTAATTTACCTATTGGTAGCAGTGAGGGCGTGATGGGAGATGGTGGCAGGAGGGAGGTGATCGCCCCTGACATTATCATGTCAGTCCTGTTAATTGGGGTGATAAAAGCCTCACAGAAGGCCGTGCAGCGGTTTCTGCCCGGTACCAGTGTTGTTTCTACCTTACAGCCCACAAGGAGGAGAAGTCCTTTATTCAGACCGTATCTTTTAACTCAAGCAAAGTGTACGTGAAGGGTCTTGAAAACAGGAGTGAAGAATTTTTGAAGTAGGATGTTGTGATCAGGCACTCGTGTGGAGCAGAAACACCTCTTGGGTTGCTCTGATTTTATGTTGAAAAAGGAAAGACTAGTTGCTGGTTTTTATTGTTTGGATGTTTGTTTTTTTCCCTTCAAATACTTCCCTGTGTATCTTGTATCGTTGGATGTGTGTAGGCTTTTATTTACTCTTTAGACTCATTCCTGGAAAATTCCCAAATCTCTCTGCCTCTGGAGGAGGAGGTGACCGCGCAGGGCCGTGAGATGCAGAGGTGGTGGTGGTCTCCCTGCCTACAGGTGTTCTGCGCTTCCCAAGCACGGTTCAAATACTGACTTGACTTTGCATTGTTCTCATCGGCGCGGTACAACGGCAGCAATGTTGATATAACCGCACGAATTGGAGGGGGGCTGCAAGAACATGGCTGAATGGACAGTAACTTGGAAATGCGGGGTGAGGAGCGCATGGGGTGGGTTTTTGAGGATTTGGGTTTTTTTGTGTTTTTTTTTCCTCGGTGAAGTCTGATGCTTGGCAGCTGAGCGTGATGTATTTCAGTCTGGTGAGCAACAGGCACAATAAGAGGTCATCTAAGAGAGAAAACATTGAGGGGGGATCTGGTGGTGTTGCAGCCCTCTGGATGCTTTAAATCACCAAAGAAGCCTTAGGGTTTTGTGTGTATGTATGACTGCAGTGCAAAAGGCTTTGGGGGCTTAGGCTGCCTTGGCTGGACTAGTAGGAGGTACAAACACTTTCTAATATGGAAGGCTGTTAGCTGTCTCGCTTCCATTTCAGATTTCGTAGGCTGCATGGATAATAGAGCAGTTGGCCTGAAACGGAAGCGCCGACACGAGGGGTAATTCAACAGTGTATGGCTGCCTCAGACTTTCTGGTAGCAATCACAAGATTTGTTCGTTTTAGCGGTGAGAATGCATGCAGGTAATTGGGGACCCCCTGAAAAATGAGGATGTGAGAGAGCAAGGCTGCGAAGAAGGCACTGTGTGGCTGCAACACTGAACACCATGTGCCTGCCCTGAGTTAGGGTGCCTGAAAAGGAGACCTCTTTCCCATGGGAGCGTGGGATGGAAGAGAAAGTAAGAGCACATAAGTGTGAAAGAACAAGTTCCTTGTCTCTGTGGCTGTGAGGAGAAGCTGAACGGTGTGTCTGTTTTACTTTAAATGGTAACGGGACGAGGGGAGGGCCATGAGCTGCCCGGGAATGTTGTTCAGCCCAAAAAGCAGATTATCCAAGGGGGTGTGCGTAGTGGAGGAAAGCAGACAGGATTTCATTTCTGTTCAGAGCTGCCTGGAGACTGTCTGCAGACAGCAGCATGTTTCACTGTCTCCCTCGCTGCACAGGCATAGCACAGAGTCGTTAGTGCGTGCTTTGAGTTGCTTCTGGAGGTCAGTGCTAATGCCTGAACCCCAGTTAAGGGTTTTTTTTTTTCCTGTCAGAAACTAGGAAGGCTTATTGCATAATGCCCCAACTGAGGGGAAATTATGCAAATCGAAGTAATCCTTATCTGGTGCAATCAAGAAATCTTAGTATATTACTCCACCCCTCCCTCATCTTTTTCATTCCCACTTTTTATTACTATGGCTAGAGGATACTCCTTTTGCCGAAGACAACCCTAGGCCTAGTCAACACATGTTTTTGCAAAAGCGGCGCAACAGGATGAAGGGTCTCTGGCAAGTGGTCTGTACCTGTGGGTTGCAATCTCACAACCCAGTGGGATCCTGACCTGCTGAAAACTGCAGAAGGTCATGCTTCACCCAGGCCTTTTCAAGGGGCAGCTGAAGTCACCAGCTCTATGGGAGAACTATGTCCAGTCCGCTGATCTTCATGTGTTGGGCAGCTACTGGAGATGTCTGGTTTGATGGTAAAGATGCGCTAACGTTCCAGGCAAAGTGGTGTGGGAGAGGACATCCTGTAGTTGGCACAGCACCGAAAAAAACCAGGAGGGGCTGCTCAGCTGTGCAGCAGTGGCATTTGGAAAACCAGCTCTGCACTTGGGTCTTCAAGCAGTTCCATGAGAAGTAGAGATGTTTCTCCTAATATCCAGAGAAGACTTAAGGTGTGTGGGTGGTCCTGTTTTTACCCTGGTGATGAAAACCCTTGCAAGGTTTAGATCCTTTGTCATGGGAGGAGAGCTTGTCCTTCCATAATTTGGGAAGCAGCAGTCTGCTCACAATGAGAAATTACTAGCTGTTGAGTAAAAATGGCTTTGTACTGTCTTAGATGCAGAGAGTCTGTTCATTTGAGTCTGTTGATTAGACTTTTGGTTAAAGATAGGAGATTGAACACATCTCCTGGGAGGCAGTAAGAAGGATCCAGAGAAAGCGTTCACATCCCTTGCTAAGATTACATAGGGTCATGAAGTGGTGTTTGCAGTTCAATAGGCATAGCCTGTATCATGACTCATCTGGTTAATATATTTACTGAAGACTGTCATGAGGCAGCAGGACAGTAACTTTTCTGTTTTCTCTGCACAGTTGATTATAATGATATAAGTACTAGAACAGACCAGGCCTCCAGAGACTGTGTAATTTATTTTGGCTCTTGCTTGACGTTTCTTGTTGGATTAGGTGATGTTAGAATAAGGTACTTCTGAGCTTGTCTGCTGATTTGCACCCCTCCCATTTCCTGGTCAATCATGGCTTGTGTTGAGAACATCAGCCATGAATGGCTCAGTTAGTCCAGAGCGGAAAAGCATAAGCTGTATCTGAAAGACAATAGGATTTTCTGGGGGCTGTATAAAACTTCTTACACTGGTGTGTGTAAATGTTATGCTTAAGCCAGTGGAAAAAAAAATCTTGCACGGAAAAAAAAAAAGCTGTGTTGTTGTTTTTTGTGGCAGTTTTGATGAGTCAGAGTTCCTAGGCTAAGTCAAGTAACGGGTGACATTTCTGATGAGACAGACCTTCCTTTGTGTTCAGGCCATGTGATTAATTCTCGATAAGATGTGGATCTGGAGTACTGTAGGCCTTCTTATTGTGCAGCAGGAAAAGGAGGGGAGAGCAGGGAAATCCTACAGTGCTGCGGGGTGGGATGAACCCCTCGCCCCCTGGCAGCCCAGCCAGCAGAAGCCTTTGTTGAACAGATTGGGCTCATCTTGCAAGAAGAGAGGCAGTGGCCCTGAAGGCACGAACAGGGGCAGGACTTTGATCTGTGTCAAGTTCGGATTTGAGTGATGGAGCAGGAAGTTCAGACTCTGCATGAAATGATGCTATAGCAAGAGTTGAAACGGATTCTACTGACTTACCTTTCCTGTACGGGTGGGATGCAGTACTAAAGCAGCAGAAGAGAAGGTTTTGTGCTTTAACTTTTTTTTTTTAACTGAGGAACTCTGAGCTCCTGGGTGAGGTGGACTCCCTTAAGACTCAAATACTTGGGTGCTTGAAGGAAGGAGTAACAATCTGCTTTTTGTCCTGACTGCAGCTCATCGCTGGGGTTTTTGTTCAGCTTTTTTTTAAGCAAATCATGCTTGAACAAGGGCAGTGAGCCTTTTCATGTTTGCCCACTTGTAGGTTGTCTCTGCAGCTGAAAGGGCTAAACACTCTTACATTCTTGGGCTGTTCACCGTTGCCCCACATAAGCTGAGTAACTGTACTTCTCACAGAAGTTTCAAAGAACCAGGAGGTTTTTAGATCACCTGCAAGAGCTTGCCAACCTTTGGGGGGGGGGGGTGTGAAGCTGAAGGTGATGGGCTGCTAATCAAGGCGCCAGCTCCTTCACCTTCATTAGAAATCGTTTCTTGTCTCAAGCAGTAATCAAGAAGCATGTGTTTTGTGCAGGACTGTGTTTGGACTTGTCTGCTAGAGCTCTAGCAGAAATCAAAGTTGTTTCCTTTGGAGACTGGAGAGATGCTTCATGGTGACTTTTTGTGAATTGCCCCGTGGCAAATTCTTGCGATGCTGGAATGCGAGGACCGTGCTGGTTTAAGTTCTGTGGCTTTTGCTTTTTTAAGAAGTGAAATGGGAATTTAGGTGCAGGGAAGAGAATGTCAGGAATGCTGACGGTCTGTAGTTCTGCGTCCTTTTCCTAGACGAGAGGAGGCAAACGGCTTGGCTCTGTTCCACTTAGTGAAAACTGTTTCCATCGCACAGCTCTAGCTGCATGCAAGGATATGGGGGATGCAAAGCCTGCCTTTACTGAACAGGGCAAGAGAGGGCTTCTGTGCATTTTAAGTATATGACTATGGCTGCGGTGCTGTGCAGAGAGCTTTCTCAGAACAATAACAATCATTGTCTAGATGTGACTGGTGGGTTCTCTTAGAAAAGTTGTTTTTGTTCCTTTTTTTTTTGTGTAGTTTCAGTTTTAGTTTTGGTTTCTACTTCTCTTGGAGTAAATAATAAAAATTTCCTGTGCTTGCTGCTCAACAGGATAATTCTTGGATCACAACAATAGTTTCTGTGTCCAGATTGCTCTCCGGAATCCAGTTTGTGATTTGAGGTGCTCATGCAAAGATCAAGCAAGGCGATGCCTTTGAAGCCTTTTCTTAATCTTGTTAACGGTTTGACTCTGGTGCCACTAACTGGTGTTTCATCTCAAAATACTTCTCTGGAATCTTACTGGGTGAAAATCTCATTGCATAAAACTTGGCAGGGATGTAATAGGTCCCACGCAGAAGGGAAGGGAGGGAAAAGCTGCTGTCGGCGGCTTGTGAGAGTCTGGAAATGTATGGAGTACTTAACGAAGGAACTGCACTCTGAGGCTCTACTGGTACCTGGTTTTTGGTATCTCACGGAGTGTCCAAACTTTCTGTGGTTCAAGATTATTTCTGCCTGTAACTCTTCTATAGTTTTTTGTCTTTTAAGTGATGTTTATATGCACTACGTTTTGTGATTTTTGTCTGTGGATGCTTGTTTACCCCATCGTGGCAAGATCTAAATCTCTACATGATTTCACGTAGAATTAACCATAATGAAAGTGACTGAAAATCCATCTGAATAAAGAGACTTTAAGCAAATCACCTGCTTTGTGAAGTGTAAGCAGGACTGAGCACAGATTGAATCTGCAAAAGTGTACTGCTGCTTTGTATACTGTTCTCGCTGATCCAGCTGCCATAAATTGAAAGCAGATTTCTCTTGCATAACCAGCCAGCTAGAGTGCCAAACTGAGAATGAAAGTGTTGGAACTTATCCCCCAGATGTGACCAGTCAGAGGTACCACCTCTTATTATCTTCAGTTGATGGGCTGCTCCTTGCCAGAGGATGTGGAAGACTGAGAGGGGGGAGGAGGAGTTAATGCCTTGAAGGGAACATACGTATGCACTCAGGAATTGGTTTCTTCTGCTCTTCATCACTTTTTCAGCTTGAGCTGGGGCTCACAACTCGAGACTGACTGACTAGCGTGTAGCTTGTGTTCCTCCTAGCTAGACTTGCACAATGTCTTGCTGTGATCTGTGTATCGGGGATGCTGTTGAGCACACTTGTCTGCTCACTAGCTCTTTTTTTTTTTTAATTTATTGAAGTGGCATAACTTTAATAAACTGTAATCATTTTGTCTGCCTGTGCATAGTTTGTGTCTACTACTGTAGAAGTTGACTGTAAGGTGTTTCTAACAGTACTGTGTCTTCTCTTGAAGGCTGGCAGAGACAAGTATGAGCCCACTGCTACATCAGAGCATGGCGCAAAGAAGAAAAAGGGGAAGAAGGAGAGGGACATGGATGAGCTTAAAAAGGAGGTCTCAATGGTAAGAGTGTAGGGCACAGGAAGAGCAGCTTTAAGAATGTTTACTACCCCCAAAGCCCCGTGTCTCACATGACTAACAGAGAAAAGAGCTGATGTGCTGTCGGCATGGTGTGACTGAAGGTGCTGACTTCCCCTCTCATTCCCTCTGTCTTCAAGCCAGACATGCTGCAAGTGTTTCAGCACCAAGATGACCATGTAGTAGGCCCTGAAAACACCACTTCTCAAAAGGGACTTGACGCAGAACCCAAGTCCCTGCTTGCCTGTGTTACCCATAGCACAGTGTAGCTGCATTTCCTCACCCAGGCAAGCACTGTCTGGATAGCAGCATTGCAGGCTTTATTGTGCTGTCATGAGCTAGACTGCTGTTTTCATTCCAGCTGAGGAGTTGAGTTTGTACAGCTCCATTTACTCCTGGCCTCTGCTCAGACTGACCTCAGTATTATTCCTGCTAATCATGTTTGAGGCTGTGGCGAGTGTCTCCCATCCCCATCTGTGAATGCTGGATGATGCTATACATGTGTCAGTGAGCATCATCCAGCTCAGATCTGCTTTCCTTGAAGGTGATGCAGGTTTTGTTTCTGTGCTGTGGGTCTGAGTCTGGGCTTTCCCATTTTTGGCCCCTCTGTTAGGAAGAGGGGATACTAAGGCTTGCTCCAAGATGAAATTTTGTGTTCAGTAGTGACGCTAATTTAAAGCATGTGCTCCCTCCAGTAAAACCTTTTAAGTGAGGCACTGCTCTGCACCAATGTGATCCAATTGAAAAACAGCCTGGCTGTGAAAAGGAGCCTCTTTGGGGGAAGAAACACTGATCAAACACTGATCAAGCTGGCAGCATTACTTCAAAATGTGTGAAATTACAGGCTTAATCTCCTGTACATTCCTACCTTCCTTCCCAACTCCTTTCGTTTCCCCTCCTCCCTCACTCCCACCCCCAAAAAAACCCCACTGAGGCTTCACAGAATCTGCTGGGGATGTAAAGACTGCACTGAGATATAGTCAGAGTTTGTTTAAAAAGCTGTCATATTGTACCCAAACAGTCACAAGAATGCTAAAGATGAGACTGCTTTGAGTTGTGGAATGAGATTGAGATTCTCTTCACAGAGAAGATGAGCTAGAGTCTTGCTATCTCACCAAACTGTTACAGATAGGAAACCTGGCGGTGGGGAGTGGAATTGCTGAGCTTTTGCTGATCTCTTCCCCCTCCCTTCAACCATTTCTTGTCTTTCAGGATGACCACAAGTTGAGCCTTGATGAACTTCATCGTAAATACGGAACAGACTTGAGTCGGGTAGGTAGACTTTGTTTTCCCTCCCTCCTTGCCCTGATCTGAATAAGGAGCAGTCTTGGCTCAGAGCACTTCCCAAAGGGAGATCCAGGTGGTCTGTTTTTTTTTGTTTTTTGTTTAATCTCCCCTCCTCCAGTTAAGCTTCCCAGGCTTTGGGAGAACTGTTGAACTCACAAATACTTCTCTTTGTCCTCCCACTGTACAGCCTGGCTGCAATACTTTAGTGACTTTGTTTCTTGTTAGAAAGTCATCGTTATCTGCTTCTGAATTGTTCCAAGGTCAGGTTGATTCTTGGATTTATTTTTTTCCTGAGGAGCTTGTGATAAAGGCAAACGTTTGTTACATTTTAGATGTAGTCTAGTGAGCTAGCACATGCCCAGAGACTTAATGATGACTAGTAGCAGTTAAAATTTTGCCCTTTTATAGTAAGAAGCTTGCATATGTTCCTAGCTAACCTCAAAGTCCAGTGCAGAAGCACTGCAGTGGTTTTGCACCTTTGCTCTTGTTTGCTTTGCTTAATGTGTTTTTTTTGCGTGATTGTGTATAGCAACAAGTCTGCTTTTACTCTGTAACAGCACAGACACTCGTGTTTCTGTCAAAGAACCTGGCTTCTGAAAGCTGAGCTTCCTGGAAGGCCAATCCAAAGTGTCATCATCTTTATGGCCCCCAGCTTTCACTTGTTCCATAATTGGATAGGATGGATTGCACTGGGCTGTTCCTCAGAGTTCAAAGTCTGCTGCTGTAGCCTTCTTGTCCTGCCCTTCTTCAGTGTTTGCGGCCCCATGGCCTGCAGGCTCCTCAAGGAGCATCCAGCACCCTGTAGCTCCTCTTTTGGCATTCAGCTTTCATATACTGCACTTGTGTTGCAGAGTCCTGGCAGCTGTGGAGATCTCATTACCTGTTAGCATCTCCTTGTTGCTGTGGTAGAACATGAACAAATTCAGAGCTACCTTTCCCAGTCAGTCTTGCCACAATGCCGTTAAAAGGAATATCTCTTCTAGGGTTTGACTTCTGCACGTGCAGCTGAGATTTTGGCTCGTGATGGCCCAAATTCCCTCACACCCCCACCCACCACTCCTGAATGGGTCAAGTTCTGTCGGCAGCTGTTTGGAGGATTCTCGCTTCTGTTGTGGATTGGTGCTATTCTATGTTTTCTGGCTTACGGCATACAAAGTGTAATGGAGGAGGAGCCCAACAAGGATAATGTAAGTAAAAATGTCTGTTTTACCTCAAAGGCAGGTTGAGCAGCCTGTTTGGCTCAAAGCAGATTAACTTCCTCTAAGCGTTCAGTCCAGGAGCTTTTCCCATAAGTATGGGAAATTCGGTGTGTGAGCTGAACATGTCTTGGAGTGCTTCCACATAATGAAATGAACAGCTGATTTCCTTCATGTTGTGTTAACAACACTAGCTTGCGGATGGCCTTTGTGTACAAAATGTACAGAGACTGCAAGTACCTCCATGCTTTGTAATGGGGCACTCAATTACCAAGCAATTTGTCTGGACAAACTGGCAGCGTTTCAGGCAGATCGTCATCTGACTCGCTTTCTCTGCTCCTTGTAGCTGTACCTGGGTGTTGTGTTGGCAGCTGTGGTTATCATTACTGGCTGTTTCTCTTACTACCAAGAAGCAAAAAGTTCCAAGATCATGGAGTCCTTCAAGAACATGGTGCCTCAGGTATGGAATACCTCATTTGCTTGAGATCGGCCAGGCTGTAGCTTGCTCAGGGTCATTAACTGTTTTAAGCATTGGCTTCAATTGCAAAAGGCCTGGGTGTTAGTGTGGGTTAGTAGCCCTTAATTTTGAGGGATCTATGAGACTCCTTCCTCTTTATGCTACAAGTAACTGTGCTCATAGGCCAGGGCAGTTCCTGGCACCCTGTGAGTGCCACCAGCTTATTAACATTCAGAGGACACTTGCTGAACTCCCCAGACTATCAAGAAGCTGATGTGATAAGCACTAAAATACAGATTCCTTCATGGACAGTCTGTATTGTACCTAACTATCTTACTGTCACCTTGGCAACAAAGAACTTTAATATCAAGAAAATAAAAATAGCTGTTTTTCTTAAATAACATACATATCAGAGATAAACATCTTAGTACAAGTGGAAACCTCATAGAATCGTAGCATGACTATTTTAAGGTACTCGGCTCTTTTCAGCCCCTTCTTAAGAGTTGCTTTTGACATAGGTTGTTTCTTTATTGTCTTCTAGCAAGCTCTTGTAGTCAGAAATGGTGAGAAGATCAGCATAAATGCTGAAGGTGTTGTGGTTGGAGACCTAGTGGAGGTGAAAGGAGGAGACAGAATTCCAGCCGACCTTCGGATCATATCTGCACATGGTTGCAAGGTACACTGGTGACAGGCTGAAAACTTCATTGTGAAGAATGATGAATTAGTCTGGTTTCAAAGAATGTCTTCTATGCTGCGAGTGGGTGGTGGAGTGGAAGAGAAGGGTGGGGGGGAAGAGCCAAGTATTCGATCTGCTTTCATTGCTGAAGGCATCTGCCTGCTTGTGTATGACAAAGTACTCTTTTTCCATGTAGGTGGATAACTCCTCACTTACTGGTGAATCAGAGCCTCAGACGAGGTCTCCGGACTTCTCCAATGAGAACCCGCTGGAGACCAGGAACATTGCCTTCTTTTCCACCAACTGTGTGGAAGGTATGTGACTCTCCTGCTTCCCTAAAGTATTAACAATGCTAGCGATTGAACTGCATAGGTAAACAATGCAGATGCTGTGTGAGTTTAGTGTATTAGTTGGTAGCCTACTCCTGCCATGCCAAGAGCAGACTGGAAGTTCCCAGCAAAGGTTTTTGCCCTTTCCTACTGTTTTTTTTTTTTCTTTGTTGCTGCTCCTAGAAGAGCAGCAACAATGTGGTGTGTCTTGGAGCATGGCTGCCTTATTACAGCAGTGTTAAAGTGCAGATAACGTAATGTGAACCCAGCTGGTTAGGCAGAGCTATAAGAAATACTGCAGCTGCTGCAGAAAGCAGGAATTTCAGACATCTCTGGCAGAACTTCCTGTTGCAGCTCTCAGTATGGTGGTAGGTAGGTGGTAGGCTTCAGCCCAGAGCATCTTTTCCACACCTGCAGGGTGTCAAGGTGTGACTGTTCAGTGATGGTGTAGAATTCTGCCTGACTCCTATTGTGTCTTCTCCTGACAGATTTTCACCAGCAGACTGTCCCTTGCTCTTTCCCACCCCCCAAAAAAACCCAACCAGCAAAACTGAAGGATATTCTTGATCTTTCTCAAGAGCCTTGGGGAGAGAAAATGGGCCTCCCTTTAGAGGAGGGAAGAGGACACTGCCTACTTCTTGAAGATGGCTTCCTCTAATTCCCTGCAGTTGGCATTTGCTTCCCTGGCATAGAAGGGAGAGGGCATACAGCTTGACCAGTCACATGAGAATGCTGTGCAGCACTTATCTCCATTTATTTCTCATGCTGCTAGAGTGGGGGGAAAAAAAAAAGCTGCAGTGGGAGACTTTGGCCGTTTGAATGCCTACCTGCATTATCTTGGGTGAAGCTTGCTAAGCTCTAGGACAGGATGAACAAACTCAGTTTAGTGTGTTTTGGGAAGGGTTTTTGTTTTCTAAAACCCAGCTCTCTTCTAGGCACTGCCCGTGGCATTGTCATTAGCACTGGGGATCGCACTGTGATGGGCCGTATTGCCAGTCTGGCTTCTGGACTGGAAGGGGGGAAAACTCCAATTGCCATGGAGATAGAGCACTTTATCCACCTCATCACTGGAGTGGCTGTGTTCCTGGGTGTCTCCTTCTTCATCCTTTCACTCATCCTTGAGTACACGTGGCTGGAGGCTGTAATCTTCCTCATCGGGATCATTGTTGCCAATGTCCCTGAGGGGCTGCTTGCAACTGTCACGGTGAGTGAAGCTGGGAAAAAAGATTGAATGGGTTGCATATGTGGTTCTTAAGGAAGTGGAGTGCTTCAGGCTCAGTGTGCATTCACAGAGGTAAACGCTAAAGTAATGGAATGTACTCTGTGGTGAGTAGGCTTTATGAATTTTGATGTTTATAAATTTGGATTCAGACTAGTTGCCTGAATCAGTGTCAAGTTCTGCAGCTATTTTTCTAATGAAGATGAGTACCTGAGCTAGACCTGCACAGAGGATTGGCATCATAGAACTGAAGTGAGCAAGACTAGGAGTTCTGGGCTTGTCTTGCCTTTTTCTGTGGCAAGAAGTGGC
This sequence comes from Sagittarius serpentarius, assembly GCA_034782735.1. Classification (NCBI taxonomy): domain Eukaryota; kingdom Metazoa; phylum Chordata; class Aves; order Accipitriformes; family Sagittariidae; genus Sagittarius; species Sagittarius serpentarius. Next base: position 3,731,914 of record JAVKLA010000030.1, on the reverse strand, counting down.
CTTCCTGTTACAACTGTTCAGGGCTTCTACACCTGCATGCACACCAGGCCCTCCAACCCTGAAGGGCTGGCAGAGCATCCAGCAAGCTTCACTCTACTCCCAGCTTTTGATCTGGGACCTGGCAGAGGTTCTTGTAAGTTTGTCTTCCTGGAGAGATGGTGGGAGTATCTAGGTGTGCTCAGCTGTGTTGGAGGGTGGTGGTGGGCAGGGCTAGAGGCTTTCCTACCGCCTTAGGAAGCAGACCAGCCGCTGAGCTGGGGAGCTGGAACCAGGTAAGAGCCTCTGGCAAGAAAGGGTAGCTGGGGCTGCTCACTCCCTACACCAGTAAGTAGCAGCCCTATCACCAGAGTTATTTTTGGCATTCTCATGTGTGACCTGCCTCCACCTATTTTGAGAGTTCTTATGATTAGGGAACTGCAACTTTAACTATAATGTTAGTCTGGGGCATGTTATTTCCTTCCTAATGCACTGAGAAACAGGGGACTGAAGCCTTGCAAGTCTTTCTGGAGGTTTTGTGGCAAGGAAAATGTGTCATTTAAACCTAGGAGCTGGGCTGAAATGTTGCTGTTTATTTTGCACTGGCAGGGTGAGCATGGGGTTAGGGAGCAGCTGCAGGGCACATAAGCTGGTTGTCATTCCATGCCCATAGTGAGCCGGGTAGCAGCGAGCATAAGCACATCTAACCTGTCATTTTCTTCCTTGTCTCCAGGTATGTCTGACACTAACAGCCAAGCGTATGGCTCGTAAGAACTGCTTGGTGAAAAACTTGGAAGCTGTGGAAACCCTGGGCTCCACATCCACTATCTGCTCTGACAAAACAGGGACTTTGACACAGAATCGCATGACGGTTGCGCACATGTGGTTTGACAATCAGATTCATGAGGCTGATACTACAGAGAACCAGAGTGGTAAGACCATCTCTTTGCTCTTGAGGCGTTTCATTAAAAAATGGCTTTTTCTGGGGCTTCCTGTACACTTGTACTTCGAAGAACCTGTTTCTAGTTCTCCAGTCCAAGTGAATGTCACAGTGCAAGGCCTTCTAACATATGATCTACAAGGAGCGTTAAAAGACTTGTGGTGACACACAGAAAGCTTTACACTGTACCACAGTTCTGTTTAATCCTTAAACTCCATATAGGCTGCTTTTGCTCAGAATTACTCCACTGGAATCTGAGTCTCTTGAATGTTCCGTCCCTTATGTTTGTCCTGTACGTAGAAATATTTGCTGTTCTGTACATCAAAGTACCCAATTATTTTTGCCAAAATGTATCTGATGAAATTGCCCCATCTTAAGTCTGCTGAAAGTGTGGACAGCAGAGGTGTTGACCCTGATTATAAATTGGGTCTAACAAACTGGACATGGTGGAAATTTCCCATGTTGAACTAGATGACTGCCCTTGAACAGGGGTTTTCCCAGAACATCTCCGTGTTTGCAGTAGCAATGAATGAAATGCCTGTAAGACTTCAGCAGGAAGTTTCTTCGCGATATTGATAAGAATCTGAAATCTCGGTGTGCTGTGCAATTGAGAGAGGTACTTATCTCTCCAGAACTGTTTAGTACAACCAAATTCAGGAGTTTCCTAGCTGTCATCTTCCATGTGAAATGTTGTGCTTGCAACACATTATTAGCATAAACTTTTTCCAGTGGTGCTGCTGCACCCTGTCCCCAGCCGCTCCAAAACATTGTGCTTGTCTGAACCACTTAAAAAAACCTGCTTTACTGTCCTTGATCTTTAACACTAGTGCAAAGTAACAAGCTATAAATAAAGTGTTATTTGAAAGCACTTGGTTTTGGCCTGGCAACGGTTGGCTTGGCTGCAGTAGAAATAAACCTAGAAGATTTCACTTCATGGAAAGTACATTAGCTTACCAGTTAACTGTTCAATTCATCTCCCTTGAAACCAACTTTAAGAGCCAGCATGGGAGAAGCAGTAACTTTCTTTATTTAAGCATTGCTCTTTTGGGAGCTATTTCACCCAGTTCCTGGGTGATAGATAAAGTGAGAGAACCTGGAGGTGGAACCCAGCATCCCTTACTCAAGCACCTCTGGAAGAATGTTATCTGTTCAGAATTCCTTGGCTTTGTCAGCATGGCTGCCGCTGCTGCTGCTGGATGCAGCCATTACTGGAATCTTGAAAGCAGAGGTGTTCTCCTGCACTGTTGCAATTTCATCCTCATTCACCCTCGAGTCTTAAAATAATCAGCTGCTCATCAAGTACCTGGGAAAGGAGGAGGATTGAAAGCGATGTAGCTTGCTAACAGGCTCTAAGTGTTTCCTGTTTCAGAGGTAAAGGTTTCTTGCCCTTAAGCCTGTGGGATTTTGGGCCTATGTGATTTTTTTCTTTTTTTTTTTTTTCCCTGGCGGGGTGCTTTTTGACGTTCTTCCTTGGTTTTCAGGTGCTTCCTTTGACAAGAGCTCAGCTACTTGGAGTGCTTTGTCCAGAGTTGCAGGTCTCTGCAACCGTGCTGTGTTTCAGGCCAATCAGGAAAATGTACCAATTCTTAAGGTGAGTTCCTTAAAGAAACGTTTGTCCTGTTCCCCACAACCACCCTCCCATAACGGTAGTGAGATTACATCCTGTGGGTCACAGGAACCTGCTAAGTAGAGGTATCTGCCACTCTTAGTCTTTTCTGCAGCCTAGCCCTCTTGTCAGAGATGTGCTGTGGGCAGAGGAGATGAGACTGGGAAGGCACATTTCCCACAGCAGACTCCCTGCATTCCACTAGCATCTACAGTCTGTTTGGGAGGTCAGATACTTCAGACAGGGCTAGGAAAGACCAGAAAGCTTTCCTAGGCATTTCCCAATGTCTGTCTGTTCCACGAATTGCTATCTCTGGCATTTGTACACTTAAAAGCTACAAACACACGGTTCTGGGAGCTGGGAGAAGTAGACGCCAGAGCCAGGGGAGCAGCAGTTGTGGGAGACTGTTTGTCTTTAGCCAGTCTGTTCTCACTGGCAAGTCTTGGCTTTTTAAACTTTTGCTGGTTCAGCGCTGGTGCAAATGCCAGCAGAACATCAATTCAGATTCCTGCTTCTGAACTGTGACCCAGCCAGGGCTGAAATTAACTGGACAGTACTTATAACCTGTCAAATATTAGTCATGTTGCATAGTAAACTTCCTCCCAAGGGTGTTCTGATGCTGTGGTAGTAGAAATGGTGGAACAAACTATTGTTCCCTAGCACTTCTCTGACTATAACTTCAGGTCATCTTTTCTAAGATAAAGAGCTGGAGTTCTTCCCATCTAAGGAGTACTTGGGAGGGAGGTAGTTTTGAAAAGTCTTTAGATAGCAAAAAGCAGTATAGAAAGGAAAAAAAAAATCTCGTGGACAAAGAGACCAGAAAGGCAAGAAATACTTGCTTTTGCTGCCATTTAAACTAAAGGAAACTTAAGCAGGACGTTGAGTGCACACAAGTCTCCAGGGCTGAGAACCCCCGTCTACAGTCTCTACCAGTGCTAACCTTACGGGGGAGGAGGCATGGACAGATTAAGTCTTCTCTGCTAGAGGCTTGATAAGCTCATCTTATATTGGGGTGGGAGAGCACATGCAAGCGTTTCTGTGTGCATGTCATCAGTCTTCATTGCACGTTTGCTGTTCTTCATGGGAAGCAGCTACTGCGGTTCTTAAAAGTTTACTCTCCAGCCTCTCTTTCTCTGACTTTGCCTGGTTACCTGACTTTCTCTGACCCTTTTTTTAAAGGGCTTCTTGACTTTGGCACCAGAAGACTGCTTCTCTCTCAGGCTAGGAGGCCTGGCATTCTGAAATGCAGTATTTGTCAGTACTAGATAATAATTTGTTCTTTGCTCTCATATCATGTTATGTAGAAGTTGGGACTGGGCAGAGATGAATACGCTTGGGTTTTTTTAAATATCTGATCTTCTGTGATGAGTCTGCTGGGACGTGTGCTTTCATAGTTGTCTCTTTCCTCAGAGAGCAGTGGCGGGAGACGCTTCTGAGTCTGCACTTCTGAAATGCATTGAATTGTGCTGTGGTTCTGTCAAGGAGATGAGAGAAAGGTATCCCAAAGTGGTGGAAATACCATTTAACTCTACCAACAAGTACCAGGTAAGCGTATCCCTTCTTGAGGGAGAGCTGCTGTGTGAAGTACTTAACATAACTTTGCACACAGTGTGCGCCTCAAAACTTGTTTTGGCACCAAAATCTTATCTCGCCATTACTTGCTTGTAGACTGCTCAAGACTTAAGTTTAACTTAAACGGACCATACTTAGTTACGCTGTGTAAGAGCTTTTGGAGCTGCTGAGAAAAGCCCAGACATGCTTCCCACCTGTGCAGCAGTAGTGCACGGAGAATGGAAGAACTCAAATCTGGGAATAGGAATGAACGGCTGGGAAGTGACCTTAAGAGGTGGAACTTGGACACGAAAAAGGCCATTGCAACATCTGTGGGTTTATGTTAATGTTAAAAAAATACATAGTAATTCCTTAGTTTGTGAACCTCTTTAAAGTTGGGGGTAAATGAAAACTAGAGCAGGATATCAGAAAATCAGAAACTGTCCTGAGCTACTGTAGTCACCAAAGGCTGAGTGATGGTAATTACTCATGACTTTTTCAGTACATGTCTATAAAACGGTTTAATTTCTTCCACCCTAGCTGTCTGTCCACAAAAATGCAAATCCATCAGAATCGCGTTACTTGCTGGTGATGAAGGGAGCTCCAGAGAGGATCTTGGATCGCTGCAGCACCATTCTTATTCATGGCAAAGAGCAACCACTGGATGAGGAAATGAAAGATGCTTTTCAGAATGCCTACCTTGAACTGGGAGGCCTCGGGGAGAGAGTGTTAGGTAAGGAAAAGCAGCCTCAATAAATGGGAAAAGATTCGTCCCTTGTGCTCTTGTGCAGAGTCCCCACAGATAAAGTGGAGGGTTGTACTCTGTTCCTGCAGTGTAACCCTAGTGTTGAGTCAGCATCACTTCAGCAGTTCATATAGGATCAGTCCTGCCTTTAGCCTTGAATCTAAAAGGCAGCCTGCAGGGTCTTGCCTTGCCCAGCAGCTGGGTCGCCTAGATCAAGATGAAGCAAAGCATTTGGGACCTGCAGTCTCCATGGGGCCAGAGGGTGTTAGATTTGCTCCGCTGCGTGTGAACCGAGCTGCGTCTGGGCACCTAGCAACAGCTATTAGTTATCAGAATATGGGTGTGATTCCTGCTTCAATAGCCCTGGCTAAACCTCTGATGCTGCCTTGTTATTTTTGCGTAGCTGTTTGCAGAAGCACTAAGCGTTCGCTCTCTCTGCCTCCTGACACGTAGGAACAGAGTAAACATGGGTTTTTGATGTGTTACAGGATTCTGTCACTTGGCTCTGCCTGATGATCAGTTCCCCGAAGGCTTCCAGTTTGATACAGACGACATGAACTTTCCCGTAGAGAAACTCTGCTTTGTAGGACTGATGTCTATGATTGACCCTCCTCGGGCTGCTGTGCCAGATGCTGTTGGCAAATGCAGAAGCGCTGGGATCAAGGTAGTTTATTCCTGGGTTGAAAATCACCTTGCTCTGTACCTGTAGATATAAAGGGCTTCCCTTGCCCTCTGTGTTGCTGTAATGTGAGTGATTGAAGAGGAGTATTGGTCAGGTTTTAACTAATACTACTTCAGGCTTCATTTGAGTTACATACAAATGACTGTATGTTAATGGACTGAAGAATGAGTTAAGAGTCCAAACTGCTAGGGCGCTGGCAGGTGCCGACGGCATGGTGTCCCGAAGCATGTGATTTGGCTCGGGTGCGTTCTGCATGTTCCACAGTACGGACTGAGATGAGAGCGCGAAGCACAGGCTGGAAACGGAACTGGATCTGTTGACTCAGTATTAACAATTTTCTTTGTCTTCTGTCCACCTCAATCCCTTGCATACTGGTGACAGGTTACTGCCGGTACCTCAGGCGTGCTCTGTGCCAGGGCTTGCTAGCAGAACAAAAGCCACATGGCCTTTTCAGTCTCTAAGGGACCCTGCCTTTGGGGTAGCGTTGCTCTGCAGTACTGGCAAGGCTTTCACAGCAGTCTGTTTGTATTTCAGGTTATCATGGTTACTGGAGACCATCCGATCACAGCCAAAGCCATTGCCAAGGGTGTCGGCATCATCTCCGAGGGCAATGAAACAGTAGAAGATATTGCTGCTCGACTCAACATTCCTGTCAGCCAGGTCAACCCGAGGTACTGACTGGTGGGGAAGGCCAGAGCTGTTCAGAGAATTAAGCATTTGCCTCCCTCCATGCCTTGGATAATCCCTCAGCATCTCTCCCTAGACATGAAAAGCTTGGCATTTGCTTAGCTCGGCATGTTGTGGCTCCTCAATGTGTATCATGAGTTATGTGAAGAATGCAAAAGGCTGTCTTGAATGTGCATGTCTCTTGTGCATGGGAAGTTAAGAGTAAGCTCAATACAGAAAAACTCGGGTGGTTTCTTCTGTCCTTTCTCTGCCCCGTAGCTGCCTGTCCTGATGGTCTGTCCCCACGCTGGGGGAAAGAAACAGCTGGCTGGGCGCTGGAGTCTTTTGGGGTCTAACTTTTCCCCCCGAGCTTGAGCATTTGCCCTGCCTGGTTCATGTCACTGCACAAGCACTGTGTACTGGCCCAACGTAGCAGGCAGGAAGAAGTATTTAAAGTGGCATGGGGGAGGGAGGTGGCTGGTTGGGGACTGTTTTGAGCAATGCTGCTGCAGAGCCTGAAACCACATATTCCTGTGATTCCAGGTCTTTAAATAGAGGCTAGGTCTAGTTTTTCCCCCAAACATACACTTGGTCAAGCTTATTTAGTAAGATAACTTAGAGGTTCATGGGAAAACTCTGGTAAAAAGAAAATGCCTAGTTTGTTAGTCACAATCCAGACTGAATGGGCTACCGGAAGTAAATTCTGTTTAACTGTTTCATACTGTTTAGAGAGAACTAAAATGCCACCTATAAACCTGATCATTCAAAGCCCAGTTCTGTCCCTCCTGCTCTCAAACTCTCTTCTGGGTCTGACTGTGGGTGGGCAAAGGGAGCAGGACTTGGGCTGGGTAGAGGAATTGACACTAGTCGGTAGCTACAAGGCAGAACAAATGTGAAAACAGAATTCCTTCCTCTTAGGGGTTAATGTTTGCCTTCGTAGCCTGGTGCAGAACTGAGGCATCCTCAGAAAATGTGCTTTGGCATAAGCAGGCTGTTTGCAGAATGGCTGGGCTGGGCTGTCTTGACCCAGCCTGTGTTTGGGCTGGAGGGTAGCCATGTAGCTATGAACCGTGAATAGAGACACGCTGTGGAATGAAATTGCTTGGGGAAGGCAAGTATTGTGACTGAATTATTCTCCTCTTTTTTTTTTGAGGGTAACTTCACAACCTAGCAATGCAGGCTGGGGATCACTGGGCTGTGTGGCTGTGTGACTGAGCAGGTCAGCAGCTGGCTGTAAGGGTGGGGAAGGAATTTCCCTGTCTAAACTGGGTGATATCATGAGCTGTGTGCATAGTCTCCTAGACCGATAAGGGATGGTATGCTGGGTTAGAGAGGTGGTAGTTTGCTGCAGCATGCAGGGTACCAAACCAGTCTAAATATAACGTTGCATGCTTTTGTTGCCGAAGAGCTTAAGATAGACTGAACTGGCATTGCATGAGCTCTCTGTGAAGAGCCACGTGTAGATCATCAGTCTTGTGGCAAAAAGGATTGCCTGCAGAAGCCCACAGCATCTCTTGTGATGTTGAAAGCTAACGGCCTGAGCCAGGGGTTCCTTTTGTGCAGAGACACCAAGAGCTGTGGAAACAACTAGTCTTTGTCTTGATGCATTTTAAAAAGTCATAGAAAGAATTAGTCTGCTCATGGGGGTTTTTTTGTCTTGTTGCTTGGCGCTGTCTTGTTGTCTTTGTGTTCCCCATCTACCTTTTAAACTTAGAGCATCAAACTTCTGTGCAGATGCTGCCTGGGTTAGTATTTAGTCACAGCAGATGTTGGTCTTTCCCTAGAGCACTGAAGAGCCATAGTTGTATGGGGCAAATACAGCTAAGGAGAAACTTAGTTTAACTTGTGAAGTAAAACATTATATTGTTTCTTGATTGCAGGGATGCCAAAGCTTGTGTTGTTCATGGCTCAGATTTGAAGGACATGACTAGTGAGCAACTGGATGACATCCTGATTCACCATACAGAAATTGTCTTTGCCAGGACATCTCCTCAGCAGAAGCTTATAATTGTGGAAGGCTGTCAGCGACAGGTAAAGAGAGGGAGTCCAAGGATTTCGTATCGGAGAAATCCCCAGACATGTAGATATATAAACTACTAACCAGTGCTGCCTTCTGAAAGTGGCAGGGCTGAGTCTTCTCAGTGCCCTCAAGTAAAAGGCCAGACTAGATCTTGGTCTGTCGGCAGCCTTCAGCTGCTGGTGTCAGGCTGCTCTACAATATATAAAAGTAACAATCTTGCAGGAAAACATCTTCAGTTTGTACTGAGGCTTTCTTCTGATCCTAGGATGCTTGTTAACATACTTAATTCCTAAATGCTCTGGAGGTGCTTGGGAGAGGAGGAGGATTCAACATGTTTATATACAGTCCAACATCTCCTTTGGAGAGAGCAGCATGGTTCTCTAAGCCTGACCAGAATGGGGAAATGGATGAGGGGAGGACAAGAAGAAACTGAGGTCTCTTTACAGCAAAGTGAAATGGGATATTTTTTTTTTTATGCTTCATCTCCTGAAAGACAGGAGAAAGCTTTTCTGCCCAAAACATTTTACGTGATCATTTTGGTCTTTCTATCCCTCTCTTTGACTAGGGTGCCATTGTAGCAGTCACAGGTGATGGTGTGAATGATTCCCCGGCCCTGAAGAAGGCTGACATTGGTGTTGCTATGGGTATTGCTGGCTCAGACGTCTCCAAGCAGGCAGCTGACATGATTCTGCTGGATGACAACTTTGCCTCCATTGTCACCGGGGTTGAAGAAGGTGAGTTTATAACTTGTGTGCAGTGGTGGTGAAGTGGCATGTTTCAGCAGTGTTACTTACTGATTCCCTCTGAAACAGAGGTGTCTGGAGGGCTTTCCTTTATTTGGGCTTGTCTCTGGGACAAGTGTTCTCAAGGAGGGCAGTGCTTTCCTCCTCTGTTCAAAGTCTTCTCCCTTTCCATGGGACCAGCATGACCCTTTGGGATGGGTAACAGTAGGAAGCAGCTGAGTAACAAAAGCTGCTTTGTCCTTTTGCCTAACACTGACCCTACAGTCATCTTGGCCAGCTGAGTCTGACACATTTTCCTCCCTGATGGAGCAATAGCTCTCAAACAGGAGCAGAGCAGAGGGTATCTGCAGGGCTCTTGATGATCTTCAGAAACCAGTGCTTAGCATCCTGCCGTTGTATGCAGTGAACCCTGATTGCTGTGACCAAAAATACTACTCTGTATAGGTGACGCTGTGTGCGTGGAGCACACAGTCTCACCCTTACGTGCACGAGAACTCTTCAGTTTGCTGCACTAGCGTTTTGCCTTTCAGCGTTACCACTGAAGCTGCCTATGAGCTACTTGGCTGCCTTCTGCTGATAAGTGAGAGTTACCTTGTTGTCTCTTCCTTGCCCCAGGGCGTCTGATCTTTGATAACCTGAAGAAGTCTATTGCTTACACCTTGACCAGTAACATTCCTGAAATCACACCGTTCCTGATATTCATCATTGCGAACATACCCCTTCCACTGGGAACAGTCACCATCCTCTGCATTGACTTGGGCACTGACATGGTGAATGTCTTTTTTTTTTTTTTTTTTTTTTTTTTTTTTTTTTTTTTTTGTCTCGGAGAAATGTGGGTGTTCTTAGAGACCCTAAAGAAAGGACAGGTGGAAGGAAAATGCTTAAATACAGTTTTCTCTAGTGTTCTGATTTAAAATGAGTGGCCATTTGATACTCCCTTAATCCACGCTCCCTGTCTCATGGCTCTCCAAGTCTGAGGATCCTTCAGTTCCATGTAAGGACAGACTGGGGATGGGGAGGGGGTAAGGTCCTTCCCAGATGTTACAGCTAGGGCTTCTCAGGCTGAAAACATGGGGCAGGGAAGGCTCTCTACAGTGGAAAATTGAAACAGTTCTAATAGCGGTTCTACCACTTCCAAAGGTCCCTGCTATCTCCCTGGCATACGAGCAAGCAGAGAGTGACATCATGAAGAGGCAGCCCAGAAATCCCAAAACAGACAAGCTGGTGAATGAACGGCTGATCAGCATGGCCTATGGGCAGATTGGTAAGCTGGTCTGTTTTCTCTGGCACCGGTTTGAACTCAGTGGTAGCGGGGGTTATACACCATCCTGAGTCAGTGACTGTTCTGCTTGTTTTGGTAGGGTTGAGGTTTGGGATGTGTAAACCAGAACCTCAGGCTGTTAAGAACTTGCTGTGATTTTGCCCCCATGGCACATAGCGGTGGCTTTTGCAGCCTGATCCATTGAATCGCTTTCAGAGTAATTTTGTTTAATTGCATAGCGCTGTAAAGGAACTGGCTGACAACCAGCTCTCCTCTGGTTCAGACTTGTTCAGCAAGAACATAGATCCTATTGTTAGTTTAATTGGAAGTAAAGGATTCTCTCCAGCGTATCCCTAAACACACAGTATTAGGAGCCTTGATTAAAGGCTGCTACAGAGACATGCCCAGTTCACAGGACAGGAGCTCGTGCTTAATTGCAGCAGACCTTGGGAACCTTCTTGACTGCATTTTGCAAGGGTTGGGGGTGCGCAAGACTTAATGAGAATACAAAGGGAGTTTTATCTTGTGTCCTTGAGTACTGTGCCATCACAGCACAGCGCAGAACAGAAGTAACTCTGTACAAAGTTGGGAGCAGAAGCTGCTCAGCAAAAGGCTTGCAGCTGAGTTTGATGTTAGTGTGAACTAGTTCTATAGCTGCTGTTTGGTAGATTGAGCCCCACAAGGAGTAATTTTTTAGGTGGTTGGGGTCTCCTGCAAACTGCTTCCGGTTATAATTGCACTGCGCAGTAGCTTCATCAGTTTTATCGTTCTTTCTTATCTTTTTAGGTATGATCCAGGCCCTTGGAGGTTTCTTTACCTATTTTGTAATCATGGCAGAGAATGGGTTCTGGCCTTCCGGCTTGCTAGGGATCAGAGTTCAGTGGGATGACCGATGGGTTAACGATGTGGAAGACAGCTATGGGCAGCAATGGGTAAGTTTTGAGGCACGGCTTAGAGGCTGCCAGCCGGAATACTAATGCGTGCTGAACTTGGTGTGAGCACCAGAGAGCAAAGACAGCATGTCTGAACGAGTGCTCTCTGCTTTGTCTGCCTCCTAGACCTACGAACAGAGGAAAATAGTGGAGTTCACTTGCCATACAGCCTTCTTTGTCAGCATTGTGGTTGTGCAGTGGGCAGACTTGATCATTTGTAAGACCCGAAGAAACTCTGTCTTCCAGCAGGGGATGAAGTAAGTCAGGCTGTCCATGGGGGATTTAGAATTGGACTCTGTCTTCTCCAGCACACGGCATTCTAGTTCTTCGTCCCAGCAGTGTCTGGGCATGTTGGCATAAGTCTTCAACAGTCTGGTGCCTTGGTAGTGGGTAAAAGAGGGACTAGGTGCTCTCCTTCTTGTAGTATCTGCTACAGCCATCCAGCTGAGACTAAAGTGAAATGCTGACTTCTGCTGGCACTGTCTGTGGGAGCTAGCCCACCTCGAAGGGTAGTGACCCACTCCAGCACACAGCCGTGTGCAGCAGCAGGGCAGCTGATGTATCAGGAGATCTGGTGGCATGCACCCCAGCCTCCTTCTGAATTTGTGTTGAAAGCAATTGCTGGTTGACTTAGTTGTGAACTGGAATATCTCTGTCTAGAGACACAAGACCCCTGTGACAACTGTGCCATCAGCTTGAGTGGCCTGATAGTCCCCACCTGATTGACTTCTGGGCTAGACCAGAATGTTTCCATTCACTACCATGTGGCAACTAGGTGTTTTTTAGGATGTCATCTGTGAAAGTACGTTGTCCCTGACTGCTTTCCTGTTTCTACTAGGAACAAGATCTTAATATTTGGTCTCTTTGAGGAGACTGCTCTGGCTGCCTTCCTTTCCTACTGCCCTGGGATGGATGTTGCTCTAAGGATGTACCCTCTCAAGTAAGTTGCATCACGCTTTTTGTGCAGCAGGCTGTGTACCACAGAACAGTGCTTGGGTGGGGAGATGGATAAAAGTAGTTGTGAGCTTGTGGATCATGAAACTTAGTCTTAACCCAGGAGAGCTCAGGCTAGAGGGTGTGAGTGATCCTTTGCTGTAGTGTGGCACACCAGGGGTTTGCTTTTCTTTACTGCTTTTGGAATGTTTACGGGGAGCCTGCAGTTCAGTGCCCCACTAAAAATTACCAGCACAACTTCAGTTGTGCCAGTGTGCTGTAGTGCAGCTGCTCTTGTACTTACTTGCGTGGGTTATTTTATGGGTAGCGGACTGCACCTCCAAAGAAAGCTGGTTGAACTGCCCGAAAACATATGCCAGGGGACTCTTCTTTTAGTAGAGAACTGGTGATGACATCTTGTGCCTTTTTCTGCCTTCCACAGAAATAGCACAAGTGGTAAAGTCTTTTGAAAGATGCTACGTAAGTGCAGATGACCAGCTAGTGCGTAGTAACTTTCCTAACAGTTGGGAGGGTGCCAACATCTTAAGCATTGCTCAACAGCATGCAACACTTCACGGCAGGGTTTAGTCTCAAACTTCGAACAGTCCTCCAGCTTAAGTGCTATGAAATTTTCATGGCAAAAAGATCTTGGTACATCTCGTGTTCCATTCAGAAGTGTTGGCTGGAGTTTGGTGCTGAAGTGTGAGCATTTCCTAACAAGAAAGCTGGCCTCTGCCCAGCGCCCTGCAGCAGCTAGATACTGGCACGTGTAAATTGTAAGGGAAACCAATGCTGTTCCAGCGAGCGAGGCTGTGGGCACAAAGGTTATGTGTACTTAGAGGAAATATTCCTAGATTAATAGGTGGGGAGGTGCTGGTACAGAGACTAACAAAGGTGCTGTGACGTACCTCGTGTTGGAATTAATACCCAAAAGTGGATTAACCTATTGCAGCAGAAAACTTGGTGGTAATTCTTGGCTTGGAGGGTTCTCGGCTGAACCACAGCCTTGTGGGAGCCGGCAAGCTGGGACATGCCAGCCTTCCTGCCCTCTTGTGTGCCATCAAGCCAGAGCTCTGCTAGGCAAAGAGCATCTCCGCTGCCTGTGTTCTCACTGCCTCCTCTCCCAAACAGGCCGACCTGGTGGTTCTGCGCTTTCCCATACTCCCTCCTCATATTCCTGTATGATGAAGTCAGAAAGCTCATTATCAGACGCAACCCTGGTGGTAAGAATATGCTGCTATAATCTGAGTGTTTCTTTCCCCACTTCTTCACACTGCTGAGCTTTGTAGAAGCTCTGGTAACGCTCAGGGACCCCCAGTGCCGAGCCCTAGGCAGGGGTGTATTTTGCTGTGTTTTCCCTTCCTCAGCATTAATAATGCAGTTAGTTCAAATTAAGGACTTTCTCTGTCCCTCTCCCTGCATTCTCCTGCAGTACATGAAAGTAGCAATGCACTGAAGTAGACGAAAAAGACTGATTAATGCTTGGGTAGCTCTAGAAAGCTGCAACAGGGCCTGAAAGCTGCAGCAGATCGACAATTTGGCAAGGTTTTTCCATCGAGACAGGTCACTTACTAGCTCAGGTGCTACAGTGCAAGTTTTCAAGAGCCTAAAAGGAGCTCTTGTGAACCTTATACCTAGTCTGCCCTAAGACTAACTCTACTTTCTCCCTCCTTTTCCTTTAGGTTGGGTGGAAAAAGAGACCTACTACTAAAAAGCACCTGTAAAACATTCCACGCACAGCCCATGCCACCTCTCCACCATCTCCCCTGTGTGTGTACTTCATCTTTGCAAGTGCAGAACTGTGCCTGGGCAGGAGCGCGCTGAAACTAAAGGAAACATGAAGAAACGTGGACTGGAGGAGATAGCAAGGGGGAGGTTGGGGTGGGGGGAGTGTCCGACCATCAGTCCATGGGGATGAGGGTTTGAGTAGCTTTATGTGCCTTTTTGTTTTTGTAAAAGGAAAGTGAAGATTTTATATGTGGATTTTTACAAATAAAGATGGATTATAAGAGAATGCCCCCACATGGTCTTGGGTGGATGTTTTTTCTCAAGGCAAAAACCGGTTCAGAGCAGCTTCCCCTCCCCTCCCCTCCCTGCTTTAGGGTGTGGTGGTGAGGTGACAGCATGGGTTAGCCCCTGGCTTCCCATTTTTGTAGCAGGGAAGCAGAGCTGCTTGACCCAGAGACAACAGCATATGCAGTTTTTAAAAGCCCTGGTGCGTCCCACTCTGTAGCTCAGTGCCTAATGTGACAAACTGCTTGCAAGCGTTTGGATTTCAAAGCCTAAAGCTCAGGAAGCTTGCTGGCCTCTAACTGTGCAAATGTAGCCTTGAGTGGAGAAAAGAGCTGGGGGCTGGATGTCTGCTCTGGCCTGCTGTAAGAGGCTGTGACTTCCTTGCCGGGTTCAGAATGAGAACAGGCTTCCACTGAATGGCACTTGGATCCGAGCAGCCTTGTTCTCAAAATTCTGACACCGATTTTCCTGCTTGCTTTGCCAAGCAAGGGATAGTGTTTCCTAGTGTCCTCTGTGCATGCACGCACTTGTTCCAGCATGGCACTTGTCCCGTCCTGATACTGGCTCGTGCCTGCAGTGGAGTGTGGGGGCTGAGGGTGAGCGTGGGTACGGGATCTTGCATCTTCCAATTTTGAGGAAGGCGTTGCTGTTGTCTGGGCTCCAGGTTGGCTCTGTGGGCCGAAGTGGGTCATGCTGCCTCCCTCTGAATATCTAGCCCTTTTCCATCTGTTTTGATTTACTGTTTAATGCTTGTATGGTTCACTTCTGCGAACTCGGTGGGAGAGCTGGCTTTTTGCATGTGGATAGTCGCCACAAAGTCCTAACTTCGTGCTCCTAATGCTGTTGTGCTAAAGCCAGCTGGAGATGCTTCAGGCCCTTGGTCCTATTCCTGAGCTGCTGGTCTGTGTCTGCCTCCGCAAGAATTGCTCTACACCACAGCACTGAAAGGATCTGCAGTTAAAACTCCATGTTGTCATCCTTCCTTCCTCATTTATTTTTTTTTTTTTTAGGTGTTTTAAAGCCAGGTCACTCCTTCCACTATAAACTCAAAGAGCAAGGAGAGCACTAGGGAGGGAGGGAACAAACGAGAGGCTGAGGGTGGCAACTGTTTTAAGGTGTCTTGGACACTAATGTGGAACCCCCAGTTGGAGATCATGGAAAAAAATTAGTCTTCCAGTTGGAGTCTGCCCGTGCTCGACAGCAGGATTGATGCAACTGGCCTTGAGGTGATCCTAGCTGGGAAGGGGAGATGAATTGCACTAAGGGAGGAAGGAAGAAGGTGGGATGAATGTTGCTGGATCTGATGATGATGGAGCAGTGATGCAGAAATGACACTCCTTCCAGCCAGGCGTGACACTTGCTTGAACTTTCTGATTAGCGCCTGAGACTTCCGCAGAGTCCCACTGCAATGAAGTTGCAAAATCAGTGTTACTTGTATGATGCAGGTTAAAAAAAAAAAAAACAACAACAAAAAAACAAAACACCAAACAAACCAGAACCTGTTCTTCCTCCCTGGCATTTCAGCTTTAACCAGCCTTAGCAGTGGGCCTCTCGCTAGAATGAAAGCTGTAGGTGAGGAAGGACCCCTGAAGGTCCAGCTGCCTGCTCGAAGCGCAGCCACTTGCAAAGGGCGGTCAGGTTGCTGATGGCTTTTGTTGAGCTGAGATCCGAATATTGGCAGGGAGGGCAGGGGTTCCTCACGCGGTCGCTGGCTAGGCTGTCCTTGTGCTGTAGCGTAGCCGAGGCTCCCTTGCAGCCACGTCCACGCCACGTCTTGCAGGAACGCTTCTTGGCTACGCTTGGTGCTCGGGAGTAACACCTTACCTGGACGTCTCGTGCCAGGAAGGTCTCTTGCATTCCATGCTGTCACTCACCAGTCTAGTCCTGATCTCCCAAAAGAAAACTGCTCTGAAGCCAAGCCTGGCGCAAGCACTGGCTAATGTTAAAGGAAGGCTTTACCCCACTGGGACTGCTTTAATGTCCTTGCCTGGGTAGGGGGCTCGGAGCCGTGCCTGGGGCAAACGAGGCTCTGATGCTTGGGGAAGGGAGCAGGTAACCAGGGCCGGCGTGGTGGCGAAGGCAACACGAGGTGCTTCATGTTGGCCCTAGATGTTGGTCAACATTCATAAGCTAAGCAAGACATGGTAGAGACAGCATTTACAGCAGCTTCCCCCTTCGCGCAACGTGCTCTTGCCACATGGCTGAGCTCATCCTCCTGACTCTTTTTTCCACCCTCGGCGGGCGGGATGTGCTGGTGGTGGTAACAGCGTCTCCTTTAACCTAAAGCAACAAGGAAGACTTCTGCGTGAGCTGCCCGTGACTCACCCCCTCACGACCAGCAAAGGGACCTGAAATAGCAACAGTCCCTGAGCAGATGGGCGCAGAAGGGCTCCCAGAGGACAAAGTTGACAGGGGACAGAGGGACAGCAGAGGCGTGTGCCTGACCCACGCCTCTCCTTAGCTCGAGGTGGGGGCCCGAGGCAGAAGGGTGAGGGCAGGGGATGGGGCCAGCCAGGGATGCTGCCCACCAGGATTTGGGAACCTCAGCAGACCCCCGACAGAGCAGTTACATCACGTAGTGCCAGGGTCTCGCTGAGGTGATGTCCCCCTCCCCCCCCAATAATCCTTTGTTTTCACGAGATCCCCCCCAATTAGCGAGAAGAAAGGCAGTAGTCCCTCCCGGGGACCTGCTCCCCAGCACCGTTCCTCAAGGGATCGAGCACTTTTCTGCCAGACCTGACAGCGGGCAGCTCTGAGCCCCGCCGCAGTGGTCGCTCTCCCCTGACTCCATGGCCTGAAAACAGAAGAGGGCAAACCACCCCCCGCTCCAACCCATTCGGCCTCTGAACCAGCCGATTAGCCAAAACACAAAGCGGATTAACCCCAACTAGGTGGAAATGTACAAACATATTCAGTAAAGCCTTTCGGATAGGCTCCCCAGGAGCCTGGCTTTGAACACGCCTCCCAGGGACCTTCTGTAGCTCCCACTCACAGCTTCATCCTCCACCAGTTCCCAGACAGTACCCATGCCTGGGGCCCCTTCTGTACTCTCCTGTAGCTCCCTGCTGCAGGCTTGCTCAGACCCTGTCTGCACTCGCTTCAGATGTTACTGTGTTCCTCCTCTCCCTCTCCTTCTCCCTCTCCTCTCCCTCTCCTCCATCACCCACAGCCCTCCTCCCTCTCTCTCCCCCTTACTCCGCATGCCATCCCAAGAGACTCTGGACCCCTGGGCTTTGCAGATGAAGAGTATGGCAGAGGGTCTGTATCAGAGAAAAATTTACTTCCCATTCACACTGATCTTCTCCCATGAGAGCATCTGTCTTCCTGCTCCTTTTATCTGGCTTCCCAAACCTCTTCACTTGTGTGAACGTTTGAGCCTTCTGACTCTTCAGAAGGCTGGAAAGCAAATATGGCCAGTTTGCCCAGCTCTGGTAAGAGCAGCAATGGGATCTTGCATTTCTATGCTTCCTTTCACTTTAAAAGGCCCCAAATTTCCTGCATGGTACACAAAAAATTCCCTCTGCCTCAGGGAGGCTTGTGCTGCTGTCAGGCAAACAGCCAGTTCAAACAGCCCAGAGAGGAGATCCGATCAGGAGGGAGATACCGAAAAAAAACCTCTCCAGTGAAATACCGCCAGACCTTTCCTGCTATAGCTGGAATGAAAGCTGTGCTGCTTAAGGAGCGCGGGACTCTGGTCCCCGTGCCTGGGAATGTTGGCGTCACCCCCACCCCAGAGGCTTGCCCAGCTGGCACCCCACCCCGTGTCCAGTCCGCTTGCCAAACTGGATACCCGATGAGCAGAAACAAGCCAGAAAGTGAGGGACGGTTTGAAAACCGTCAGCTGTGAGGAATGGGAAACCTCACCGCAGGCAGAGCAGCGCAGCTCCTCCCCGTACTGCTGCAGAGAGGAGGTTGAATGGCCAGCAGAAAAAATTCGCAGTAGTTTTTTTAAATGTTAAAGGGAGAAAAAAAAACCAACAAAAAACCCCAACAGATTCTTGACAGCATGTCACGTGCATGGACTGGGACCCACAGCTGACTGGAATCAGGGTTAAAAATAGACATCGGCACTAACGGGCTCAGAGCAGCCTTCACTGAATGAGTCCCAAGGTGAATGATGAAATCGAACACGCGTTCTCTCCCTAACAAGTGTGGTTTCTGTTGAGGGTTATTGACCTTGGTCTTCATACCTGCCGGACACAGGATACTACTCTCAGGTTTCACAACTGAACAGATCTGGGCCTGATGCGGAGATGGCCAAGAAGTCGACAGAAGCACCGTTATGGAGGACGCAGCTCCACACAACTTCTCAGCACCAGCCAAAGGAGCTTCTCGTTGTGGCCCCTTGCCCAGACGAACTGATCCAGCTAAGTGGCGATGCCACTTGGCGAACGCGGCTTTCATTTACATCCAACTGATGCCCGCCTGCATTAACCCAGCCCTATAAATCTGGTCTGGCTGAGGCACGGTAACAGGCCTGCGTTTCTGTCGAATGAGCCAGAGCATCGCATATGGGAGGATGGGCAGCACCTGATCCAGAAAAAAAAAAAAAACCAACAACAACAACAACAAAAAAAACATCAAGGAAAAAAACCCAGAGCAGCACAGGTGTGAAGCCTGGCTGTGCAAGAATTATTGTCTCAAAAAGTCACGAAAGATTTTGAACCGGCAAGTTTACACTCATCTGCCCCGAGTACGGCATGGCCGGGTGCGTTTGATCTGGTGTCAGGAGCCCTACGGTCAGGTTTACCACACCGTCAAGCTACAACCTGAAACATCTGGGAAGAGTCTCCCCGCAGCTCGGTGCTGCCCCAGCGCCCAAAGCTGGGCCCACGGGCAGAGGAGAGGAGGGGGAGAGAGGCTAAGCAGGCAGTTGGATTTTCTTTTCCCCATTTAGGCTATTTTCCCTTGTTGTTTTCAGTTGTGACCACAGCTAATCATCCAGGCACTTTTTTCTTGGTCTCCGGGGGGGGGGGGGGGGGGGGGGGG